>JAQJVL010000146.1:726161-1078838 GCA_035578905.1 Stictocephala bisonia
TTTTAAAAATTTAAAAAAAGTTTTCTCTGTATTTAGTAACATATTGTTCAAAGCCAACCATTCTATAAATGTTTCTGTGGTCAGCGAGACCATGGCTTGCAGGCCATCCTTAGGACCACCAAACAACCATGCAACATCATCTACATAGATTTCACGTATTACAAGGGGGTTGCACCTAGGCATATCATTGATATAAATTACAAAAAGAATGGGTGCCAGGATACTACCTTGGAGAAGACCAACAATGCTTTCCACTAGGTTTGAAATAAATCCAGACACATCTACATACTGCCAGCCATCCGACAGGTATGAGTCAAACCAATCCAGAGCCACACCTCTTACCCTATACATTATAAGTTTTTCTCTAAGTATAAAACGATCAACCTTACCAAAAGCATTCCTAAGGTCATCAAATACTGCTAGAGCTGATTCATTATTTTCCAGGTTAGTTATTATATGCTTAACAAAATCCAATATTGCCTTGGTTGCAGTGGCGGCTGGCCCATAAGGACTCTAGGACGGAGTCCTCCCGTTCTTAAAGCAATAATAAATAAGAATATCAATCTGCCTGTGTCTGTTTTTAGAAATATTCGTTGTTACTGAAATGAATAACTAATATTAGTCATAAGAAATGTTTTTACAACGGTCATCATTGCAGCGATACAGCATGTTTTTATAGTAGGTAGTACGTAGGGACTCCGGAGAGATGAGTCTAAAAGCCCATATAAGCTATATGGCACTAACCAGCCAATCACAGGACTGCATCAGGCTGTAATGTCAAACCATAGTGCACATTGGGACTCCGTCTACAGTAGTTGGATTTATTGCCGCCCCCTCCAGCAGAGCGCCACAATCCAGTAAATCAGTCAAATTTGTCGTCTGAATCTTATAGGTTATGTTTGACGCGCCGTGCCGGTGTAATGTTTTGTTTGTTTGAATTTTTTAGATTAATGTTTAATAACTTTTGCTTTCAACAATGAATTCAGTGAGTAATATCAGTGCTAAGTATGCAGGACGTGAGGTGGTGAGTTATGAACACAGGCTAGAATTGAAAGCATTAGGCCCACCAAGACCCGATTTAGCTATAATTCAAACACAGAAAGAATGCAAAAGTAGGAAAGGGTTTATTAGAAAATTTAATAAATCCATGTATGACTCTGCTGAGTGGTTGTGTGGATGTAATAAAAAGAATGCTTTTTTTTTGTTATTATTGTTTAGTTATGAATGTAAGTGACTCTGTTTGGACTGTCAATGGTGTTTCAGATATAAAGCATTTGTTAGTAAAAGTTAAAAAACACAAATCTAGTGAGAAACACATCAATGCTAGTATAGAATATGCTGTGCTAGGTAAAGTTAATATAGGTAGCCAATTAGACAGTGCTTATAGGTTAAATATACAAAAACATAATGAAGAAGTGGCAAACAATAGATATATTTTAAACAAATTAATTGATGCAGTGAAATTTTGTGGAATTTTTGAATTAGCTTTGCGAGGTCACAATGAACGTGACACATCAGACAATCCTGGAATTTTTAGAGGATTGATTAATCTAATGTCTGACATAGATGTCACGTTAAAACAACACATTGAAAGAACAAATAATCGGGTATTCCTGGGGCTATCTAAAACTATTCAAAATGATTTGCTTGACTCTATTTACTCAGTTTGTCATCAGCTGATTTGTGACGAAATTTCTAAGAGTGATTTTGTAGCAATACAAGCAGACGAGACGACAGACGTGGCTACTCTGTCACAATTGGTTTTTATTGTGCGGTATGAGTTGAATGGTCAAATAAATGAACGATTTATTACTTATGTAAATCCTAAGAGTTTAAATGCGGAGGGAATCAGTGACGCCATTTTTCGTGAGCTGGAGAAGCTTCGATTAGATAAAAAACCCGAAAAAGTAATAGCTCAGAGCTACGAATGCACTTCTACTATGAGTGGACCACATACAGGAGTGCAAGCTCGAGTGAGAGAAATATACAAAAACGCCCATTATGTACATTGCTATGCACACCAGTTAAATTTGATTGTAGAGAGATGTGTCACACAAAATAAACAACTAAAAATATTTTTTAGTAATATTGAAGGGTTTTCATCTTTCTTTTCTCAATCCACCAAACGTACTAGTGTACTTGATAAAATCGTAAAGAAACGATTGCCTACAAATCCAGCAACTAGATGGAATTTTAAATCAAGGATTGTTGGCACAATACGCAAGTATAAAAATGAAATTTATGAGTGTTTAGATAATATTGTGGATGACAATACCAATGATTACAACACAATCAATAAAGCCATTGGTTTACAAAACCTGCTTAATAATGATGACTTTAATTTTTGGCTTAACTTTTTTAATAACATTATGCCCCATGTAGATATACTTTACAGTGAGTTACAACATAGAAGTATTGATTGCATTAAAGCGCGCAAATACGTTGATGAGTTCAAATCAGCTGTTGAAACAATAAGGAACTCGCCTGACCTCGACTTACCGGCCGGAAGCTCAGTGGAATGCAGCCGCGACGAAGACTTATCGTCTGAACCCAGAACAAAACGAGCTCGCTTTAGTGATAGAAAAAACATTGTTGCTAAAGAAATATGTGATGTTATAACTACCGGTATAAATGATCGATTCAGTTTTTTGGATCACTTATCTGTTGGTGTACTTTTTGAGCCAACCTTATTTGCAAAACACAAAGAGACATTTCCGGAAAGTGAACTAGATACCGCCGTTAAATTGTTTGGATTTAATAAATTAGAGCTGCGACAAGAACTGTTAGTTATTTATAACAGAAATGATTTTTAAACTGCTAAGGGTTCGCTAATGTTATTGAACTTTATTTATGATAATAATTTAACACATGTACTCCCTGAATTAGTAAAACTGTTAAAAGTTATTTGCACGATTCCCATGACAAATGCAGAAAGCGAAAGGTGCTTTTCGACCCTAAAACGCATTAAAACATTCACGAGAAATACAATGAGAGAAGACCGACTTAGTGCGTTAGCAATGTGTTCTATTGAAAAAGGCCTTTTGAAAACTCCAAATTTTAACGAGCACGTCATAAAACACTTTTCGGAGCAGAGGGACCGACGGATGAATTTCTGCTTCAAACAGCTTAATTAAGGTATGTACGCCACATTCAGTTATTCCGTTTGTAGAGTTAATAGTCGAATTGTACACTAGGCCTAGTCATTACTAACATTATTTATTTATTTTTTAAATTTATTCCACGCTAAACAATTCCACAGGGATAGAGAAAGCCACTTCTCCGTCAAAATGTAATAGTTTTGGTTTCGCGCGGCGTGCAGCAATTTGCGTTACTACGTATTACAATACAAGCAGACAGTGGAAAATTCATCATGGCGACGCGGCATAGTTGGCCATTAGATTGAGTCCTCCTGAGATTTTAACCCACCAGCCGCCACTGCTTGGTTGTGGACACTTTAGCTTTGAAACCATATTGTTCTGGCACTATGATATTATATTTATTTAAGTGGTCCAAGAGTCTAACATACTACATAAGCTTCTCCAAAACTTTAGAAAAAGTGCATTGTATGGAAATCGGGCGATAATTGTTTACATCACTTTTTTTACCTTTTTTAAATACTGGTATTATTTTTGTTATCTTAAAAACGCTTGGAAATGTCCCTGATGTAAAGGATTCATTAATAGATAAGTCAATGGTTCTAGAATTGTTTTGTAAATTCTCTTTAGGACCAAGCTGGAAATTTCATCTGTACCAGAAGAACGCTTAGATTTAAGAGATAGAATAGCTCCTTCAACCTCAGCCGGAGTAGCTGGGAATAAAAATAATGAACCAACAGGAGAAGTGCCACCTACCGTACCACAGTAACTTTTACCACAGTTTAAGGTAAACTGTGGTATACCTTAAAAAGGTCGGTATGATAACAGAATACTTAACCCTGCAAGTGTGAGCCATCGGAATTTCCGATGGTTGGTACCCATTACGGGTGTGACTCTCGGAATTTCCGACTGTCTCGTTTCGTCACCACTACATTATTATTATATGTCAAATTGCATTATAATCACCACCAATTGGTTCATGAGGTTCCATTTGTTATATTTAGATGTCTTTGGTTGCAAATTTGACTGAATACACTCTGCTAACAGCTGATGTATTTTATACTACAGTCGTCAATTTGTCAGATGTAGTCTGTGTGTTCCAGTTTTACTGTCACATTATTTTGTTGAAATCTAACCTAATTTTTACCGTTTTATTTCATACATACAGTCAAATATTGTTTATATTGTATTTACTGATATTGATTTTAGTGTAAATATAGTTATTGTTTTTAGAAAATGTAAATATATATATATATATATATATATATATATATATATATATGAACACTGCAGGTTACTGGTAGGCCTGTTTGTAGCTGGCATGAATCTTAGTTATGCTTATTTTATTTTGTAATTTATTGTGTGATAATTACAATTATTGAAATATTTTTTTATTTTTAGGCCTAGTCTAGTATGTTTTTATTATATTATTGAATATGACACTTTATGCTTGATACATTATTAATGTATTGAAGGTATGGCAACAAATGCAAAACACACAATTTTTTATTTATGTGCGAATTTACTTTTTGGAACCTATAACTTCCTATCAAGTACTGGTTTCTATAGATACCTATACATTTTTGTAATCTGTATAAAATTTTGCATAGTATAAGGAAACTACCAAGCTAAAATAATTATCACTGATGTTATATAAATAAGCAAAAGACAAAATAATTATTTTATTTACATATTTATTTTGTCTTTTATCTCAAACCAGATTTACATAAATAAAGTAAGCCTTCTAATATATGAATCGTCAAATTCTACATTTCAAGCTGAAAACAATGATATACAACAAGTTATATTTAAACAATAATAAGGCAGCTGGAATATTAATTTAATAAACCTTTGCGAAACAACTAATTTTGCTGCCACACTGGGGGAACAACTATACCACACTTGCAGGGTTAAAACGAAAAACAATAGAATACAAAAAGCTTGAAATCTTGAGTAATTGAAAATCTTGAGTAAAAAGTCATAGGACCAAAGTTGTAGATTGTCTCAAATCATTCAGAAAATGATGTTAGTTTTGCTGTAAAACCATTCATTTAGCCGCTACTACAGTCCAATTAACCTTCCATCGGGCGCGCTGTGGAGTGAGACTCCGCAACAAGGGAATTTTAGTTTTTTTAGTGTTTGTAGCAGTTTTCCCGCAGAGGCCAGCCTGGTAGCTTCCCCTTCCACCTAGACGAGACCCTTGGATCACTCAGTAGTGTCCTTGAGACCTTCCATAGTGTCAAACGAGTGAGTTTTTGAATGCTACGCACACACGTGGAGTGAGACTCCGCACGCGCCCTATACCCTTACCCAGAAAGCGGTTACAGCATTAGGTAAGTTTATTATTTACTTTTTATTTTCAAGTAAGATATTACATATATATGCTGGTTTTTTAAAGATGTATTACATACTTTATTCAGATATTATAAGTTATAATACTTTGTAACAAAATGTAACAACTTGATTAGCAATTCCAAAACACATTTATACTCATATAAACCAGGTATATTTACTAATTATTGTGTAATAATAATAAAAATAGTAATTATTATAAAATGTTGTGATTTTAAATAAGTAGAATAACATTATTATACAATTCTTCTCAAAATAAAACAATTGTCTACTAATTATAAAAGGGCCTTTTTGCAAAATTTCAGTTATGGATGTAATTTCCAGAATAATAAATTACATAATCTATTTTATTATACTATCTGGATTTACAAAATTATTTTACAAATATTGTGCACTACTTATAAAAAGCGATTCTGCAAAATTGTAATTGTGGTGTTTTATTTGCAGAAATATGGATCCACGTGAAGAACTACGTATACAGCTTATGTTAGATGATGAAATAATAGGCGGTTCCGATGATAGTGATGAGGACATTGTTGAGACAGACAACTACAACTCAGAGAGCGAGGAATCAGGTGACGAAGGCAATGACAACCACGATGATGAGGACTTTCCACTTCAGCAGCCCCCACTTCAGGCAGAACCACCTCAAGAGCTCCCACTTCAGGATGATTTTCAAGGTAATACTAACGAGTTATATACTGCTAATGATGGAACTAGATGGCGAATGACTCCCCAAGAGACACATAGACGAAGGAGGCGTCGCTGTGATTTACTTAGGCATCTGCCTGGAGTAAGAGGTGAAGCAAGAAATGCTAGAAGCCCAATTGAAGCACTATCCCTTTTTTTTACAGACGAAATGCTCGAACAGTTTGTCACATACACAAATACATATATTGCTAGCATTCGTCAAAGATTTGCCAGGCCTAGGGATGCTAATGACACAAATTTAGTAGAGTTGAAAGCTTGCTTAGGACTGTTGTTTCTTGGAGGAGTCATGAAGGTTTCTCATACTAGACTTGAGGACCTGTGGAACACAGACGGAACAGGAATTGAGTACTTTAGACTTACAATGAATATAAAACGCTTTAAGTTTCTCTTGCAGTGCTTGAGGTTTGATGATCTAAGAACCAGAGCTGAACGAAAAGTGTCAGATAAACTTGCAGCAGTTAGATACTTAGTTGACAGCTTCAACGATAAATGTAAGAAACACTACAGTTTGTCAGAAACTGTAACTATTGATGAGATGTTAGAAACCTTTAGGGGTCGATGTAGTTTTCGTCAATACTTACCAAACAAACCAGGTAAATATGGAATTAAAATTTTTGCAATGACTGATGCCAAGACCTATTACACAAATAATGTCGAAATATACTGTGGTACACAACCAGATGGGCCATATAAGTGTAGCAATAAGGCAGAAGATGTTCTGAAACGACTTGTAGTGCCAATCAAAGACAGTGGGCGCAATGTAACTTGCGACAACTGGTTTGTATCAATCCCTTTGGTCAATGAACTCCTACATGACTATAACCCTTACATTAGTAGGAACTATACGGAAAAATCGCAAAGGAATACCAGCCTTCATGAAAGTTGCAAAAGGTCGGCCAGTAGGCTCAATCATATTTGCATACAGAAAAGACATTACTCTAGTATCCTTCAAGCCAAAGGCAAATAAAATTGTCTTAGCCATTTCAAGCCTCCATCATGAGTGCAGTTCTATCGAAGAAGTTGGGGATAAATACAAACCTTCTATAATCACGGTCTACAATTGTAGTAAATCAGGAGTTGACAAAGTCGACGAAATGAAGGCGGCTTACTCTACAGCTAGGATCACTCGACGATGGACACTTGTGGTTTTTTTTGCTTTCTTGAACATTGCTGCAATTAATGCTTTTCAGATTTTTTTGAGTAACACAGAGTCGAATTTGCAGAGGAACATATTTATAAAACAACTCTCCAAACAACTCGTAGATGACTATGTGAGGATGAGAGTCCTCAACACAAAACTTCCCACAACAATCCGACTCCGCTTGAGAGAAATTTTGGACATTCCACAAGCCGAGGGACAACAAAGGCCAGAAGAAGAAGAGAGGACGCATGGACGTTGTAGTTTCTGCGACAGAAAGAAAAACAGACCTACTCGTTTCAAATGTAAGGGTTGTCACAAATATGTCTGCATGGGGCACATTGTTGGGTATGTGTGTGAGGAATGCAACAACAAAATTCAAGTGGTTGAACTAGAACAACATTCTGATGACGAGTAAACCTATCAACTTACTTCTGTACTTGTAAAATGAATCAGAAAATATTTTTAAAACAATACTTGTAAATATGTAAATACACCATTTTAGTTTCTGCTTACCACATAATTATATCATGTAAAATAAAATAAGTTCATTACCTATTTGTGTTTTCTTTTCATGTTCTTAGTTATATTCTCATATATATATATATTTATATATTTCCAAGTATATATACAAATATATTTGCAAATTTACATATGTATATAAAGTGATGAATGAATAAACATTTATATGCAAACGAACTGGCACATAACTGGGAGACCTAGTAATGCCAAATGACCCTCAAATATTGGCATGGCACAGGGAGGTGGAGTGGCCGCTATCTATTTATTTAGTTATGTATTTATTTATTTTAGTTTTAATATTTTAACCCAGTATAAATGAGAGCGTGAATGTAAGACAGTTTGTATGTTTGTATGCACCGTTTTTAAGATTGTATGTATAGGATAGGTTATTTTTATTATTAATATTGACTATTGCGATGCAATTCATGTAATTGTCTTCATGCAATAAAAAATTTGAATTTGAATGGTAAAATGTATATATATATATATATATATTGAGACAGCTAACACTATTGCGTCATTTTACGCCAATAACATTGTGACGTCGATGTTAATTTGAAGAGTATATTAATATTTTATTGATGAATATAGGTCTTTTAGTTTATTCTAAATTGGTTAGTGTCACCAGATTTTAAACATTCTGATTAATAACGAAGTTAAAGTAAACTTAATTTTTCGAACTATAGTACTATCACTGTGAACCCATTTCGTACTACTGACACTGTGGCGTCACGAGTATACTCATAGAGATGATTATATCATTATGACGTCGTCAACGTATATGTTTTTCCTACGGTACATACACTATGGCGTCGTACAGTGTTGCCAGATTAAATCACAGATGTTTGGAAGCACGTGTGTATGGTCCGCTGAGTAAACACTCCTTGGTGGAAATATTCCTTAGGTCTCTTCACAGACCTACTAGAGTACATTATTTCTTTTACGTAACCAACAAGGTGACTTCTGTAAATCACCGATTCTCATTTACTTGCTCAATAACTACTGACACTCTATGATTGGGCATTCATATACTAATTCTTTTAATTTAACAATTAAATTTTACATGAGATGTCTTTATTGTATTTCAATTTAAATGCCATCCATATTTTAGTTTTCACAGCCTTTTTTCTACAAGTAGTTTCCGCGCAGTTATCGTCTTACTACGCTTAAGAGACAACGTTCCACTTACCTATAAAATAAAATTTGTGTCGGTACTGGTGGCGCAGTGCTGTAACCCAGCTACTTGGGGACAAACTGTTTGGGAGATTGTAGGCAATAGGTTCCATGCTCGGTCCTCTTAATACCGACACGGCGTCCGCTCAATGGTTGCCATCAACGTAGACACTACTAGAGAAGCTTAGGGTGTCCATGTTGGATGTTAGTCAAGGTTCAGATGTTGTGTAGGGAAGATAACTGAGTGTCAGACTTGTCAGTTAGCTGAAAATCAGACAAACACTACGTGGTTCGGATTCCACGTAAAGATGTAGATCCCATAGTTTCCCTGACCATTGGGCTATTAATAAATAGTCCTTTTTGAACTAAGTCGAACTCAGATAGGAACAACAACAAAGATAGGAACAACAACTCGTTCATCTGCACTCATCACATTCATTCACTCCTCATATTCACCCATATCTTGACAATCGACGTTTTAGATTTGAATAATGAATGAATAATGAAAACTATAATAAATAAACTTTTCCAATCTCAAAATGTGGTAATATTTCTGATTATTACTTTCCAGATTACATTCCTGTATTTTGTAAAATAAATCAATACATCAGCCAAAGGACACAATTAGATATTACATTATGAGACAATGCCGTCATAATTCCATAATGTACCTGACCCATTGTTTATTTAGTATTGTGTTATAGGAGTTTGTTACAATAATGAAGAAAAAATTGGTCAGGTAAATTGAAACTAATAATATAAACTTACTGTTAATTATAATTTAATATAATATGCGTGTAGTATTGCAATAATATACACACTCACCATACTAGTCAGAGGAGATATGACTTCAGAGTCAGTGCACTTGTTTCATTAGCTCCGCCTTTAAACGTCTGATTTTGTGTTTTTTTTTATAAGTACTAACTTTAAATTTACTGAGTGCACTTTTGAAAAAAAAAAACCACATAATTAGTGTGTGAAGATTCCTGTTTATTTGCTTTTTCGTAGTGTGTAAAATCACTGTTTTAGTTAGAAGTTTTCATGTTCAGTTCGCCAACAGCTAATCGTACAAGAGGCAAGACAGCTGACAAGAAGAAGGCCAGACGCTCGTTATCTGTGGACTCTGACCCAGTCGATAAGACAGGTAAACAAACCACTGCTATGGCTCCAGCTGAAGACAAGGTCATTGTTAAATATACTGTATTGAAGAATGTGTGAAACAGTTCATTTTAGGTGAAAATTATGTTGAAGCGCTGGTGACAAAACTTTCAGAACAAATTAAAGTAGCAGTCCAGGAGGATGTTGACTCATCAATTAAACCGTTGAGGATGGAGGTTGACAAGCTGAAGTTGCAAGTAACTGAGTTAACAGAGTTGTTGAAGCGGCAGGACAAACATATTAAAAGCAAAATAGACGATTTACAACAATATCAGCAACGGAATAATGTCAGGGTGTTTGGCTTGCCTGAGATACAAGGTGAAGATACCGGCAAGTTGGTCATGGATCTCTGCAGGGAGAAGTTTGGTGTCGATCTTCCAGGGACCACCATCTGCCGTTCGCACCGCATCGGGCCCAGACCAAACAGTATGGAACCCCTGGACACCGACCCATCATCCTGAGGTTTGTGAGCTACCGTGATCGGCGCCGTGTATTTGCAGAGAAGAAGAAGCTCAGAAGGACTGGAATAGTCATCAGAGAGGACCTCACGGCGGCGAAGGTTGAGGTTCTCAGGAGGGCAGCTGCAATCAATACACGGAGGACGGAACGCCTGGACCACGGACGGCCGAGTGATGTGGGTCGACAGCGACGGCAAGCGGACCTGCAACTCGACTGGAAGACTTACCTGAGGCTTGAGGACTATACTGTTTGATAGTAAGGCATTTTATCGTTTGTTTTTGTTTCTAATTATTTGTGATTATGAATATTTAATCTGTGTGAGTTTGTTAATTTTTCGCAATTATTTGAATACGGTGATTTAATTTGATTATAATTTGAAATAAAGCATCGATAAGATTTTATTTATTTACAGATAGGGAAAGCTTTGTTTTATTTTATTGTTTATTTATTTATTTATAGTTATTACTATGTTTGGCTTACTATTTTTTTATTTAAAGAGTTTTTATTGATTAATTGCTTTAAATGAATAGATAGCATGTATAATAAAATGCTAAAATTGCACTTGTAGAAACAAAAAACCATTTGTTACGTACAGGAAGGCCCTTATACTGCTATTCAGTATTAATTATTATACAAATATCTTTCCTTTTACATTAACACATTGTCATATTTCGTAAATTCATAAAACTTCCATTTTATATTTTTTTATTTAATTGAACTAGTTTATTTGTATTCATATTAAAATTTTACTAGGAAATTATTTAGTCAGCTATTTTTATTTTATTTATTCGTAAGACGCCGATCGTCAAGATATGGGCGAATATGGATTTCGATTGAGTGTGATGAGTGTAGATGAGCGAATGTAGTCATTGTTACGAACTAAGGCCGACTATTCCTTAGAAAGTGTCATTAATTAATAGCCCAATGACAAATGAACAGCCGGTGGTTATCAGCTGATCCTTCTCAAAATGTATTGACTCTGATTGGGATCGAACTGACAACCTTTAGCACATGAAGCTGGGATTGAACCAACTACGCTACCGACCAATTATTTTATAATTATACCTACTAATACTATACCATTAACTTTTAAGTAGCCTATTGTTACTGTTTAATTTAAAAACCATTATCTTTGGGAAAACTGTGGCGTGATTTGGGGCATTTTATTACCATTAATACTAATTAGTGGGGCATTCATTAGTCTAAACTTTCTCTTTGTAAAGTTATTTTATTATATTGTACATTTTAATTGATGTAGTGATAGGATTAAAA
Organism: Stictocephala bisonia; assembly: GCA_035578905.1. Classification (NCBI taxonomy): domain Eukaryota; kingdom Metazoa; phylum Arthropoda; class Insecta; order Hemiptera; family Membracidae; genus Stictocephala; species Stictocephala bisonia. Next base: position 738,042 of record JAQJVL010000146.1, read on the forward strand.
ATGGTAACCATTACTTACTATTCTGTTTAACATGAAGCTAATAACAAGGACACTGTGCATAGTTTAAATTGAAATTTAAAGATTAGTTTTGTTAATTTTTATTTTAATCAATTAGTGAAGCTTTTTGTCACCACCAATAAGATTTAATAATATTTGTTTTGTTTATTTAATTTATATTTTTTTAGGCGCCAGTTGTAAATAATTTGTAACAATGTTAATCTAAGTTTGTCTGTGTGTGTGCCTGGGTCGCCGTTGACCGCTGCTACTGTAGGTACCTTGTTGTCGCACTTGAACTCTGTCCCCTTCCCCGACACTTCTAGAGAAGGAAGGCCTGAATATATGTTCTTAGATATCAGCGTTATAACGCATATCCTTGCTAGTGTATGCTACAGAGCTCCAAATTTTCTTTATCTTTCTGAATTTGAGGAATCCCTTCAAGTCCACATGGCTCGCTACAGTCATGTCTAAGTGATGGGGGACCTGAACTCTGACTTACTTGGACCTGTTACTTATGATCAAACTTACTTGTCAACTATGTTGCACTCATGTAACATGACAATATTACAACTGTACGCCACTCATCACACTGCCACTGCTGACACTTGGCTCGATATCATGGCTGTCACTGACCCGACCCTAGTTTATAAACTTCGCCGCCCAACAAAGCATAGGCCTAAATTCATTCAATATCGTAGCTACGGTTTAATAAACCATCAAGCTTTGATGTCGGATGCGGCAGTGCTGCCCTGGAATTAGATTTTTTCATGTAACAACATTAAATGGTGGATAAATTCAAGTTTCTTTTAATCAATATTTTTGATTATCACGCTCTAATGATTAAAAAAAGAGTTACTAAAGGACCAGCTCCTTGGTTCACAACATAGCTGTTTGTGGTTCCTGCCGGCCTGAGCGTTCACCGTGAGGTGATTCCTCCACTCACTTTAGTAAAAAGCAGTGCTGACAGTGCCAAAATACTTGTATTAAAAAAAACTATAATGGAGTTTTAAAAAATTCTGTGCTAGAATTATATATAACTCTATTTATAAAAATTATGACAGTTTCAATTCAAATACTTATCATTGTGGCTCCAACAGTTCATTTGATAGTCCAGCCTCTGCAGCTACTGTGGTCGGTGATCCGGTGGGAGGTGAGGCCTGGTTGAAGTCCCTGTCTAACACCCATTTTTTAGGACTCAGCAGGCCCAGAGCACTAAATACCTAATTTATATTAATCCAAAACCTCAATGTTCTCCTCTCAGAATCTTCCATCAAAACATATGTGGTATCAGATCCAACAAAAACCTACTGGAAGTGCACCTTCAATGTGAAAGTCCTGATATATTGTGTCTTTAAGAATATAATCTTAAACAAGAACAATATGATTGTTTCTCTCTACCTGGATATTCACGTGTTTCGGCATATTGCCGAGATCTAAGGAGAAGGGAGGGTGGATTTGCATTCTAGCTAAAGTAGACATCGAGTTTGAGCAATTAGATGTTTCCCAATTCTGTTCAGAAAGCTACTGTCATATAGCTGCTGCAAGGTTGAATCTTTCAAATTTAAAAAAACTTCTACTTGTTGCAATCTACAGAATCCCTGGTAATGGATACAAACAATTTATTGAGAGTTTAACGCAATGTTTTCACTGGTTGGAGCCATGCCTACAGTTGTCATTGGCGACTTCAATATTGATGTTTTGAGCGATGGGCTCGCAAGTCGGTATTTTATACATACATTGTCAACGTATGGTTTGAGATATACAACTCATACTATACTAGAGCATTTAAAGACTCCAAGTCCTCAATAGATAACATATTCACGAACATCCATGAATCTCAAATACATAGTCAAGTTGTTGTAGCTGTATTATCTTACCATCATGCTCAGGAAGCTATTCTCACTTTCTCTTTACCAGATCCATTAAATGTTCCAGGATTTAAGGTTTGTAGAGCATTCACTAATGAAAATATTCAAATTTTTAAAACCCTTTTGAAAAGCGAATCTTGGAACTCTGTTTTTTCGGCTCAGGACATTGATTCTGGGTTCAATGAAATTCTTGACAGTTTAAAAAACTTGTTTGACATTTTCTTTCCATTAAAAACAAAAAACATTTTCAACAAAAAACACAGCAATAGCTTGATGCAGGGACTTGGGCACTGAGAGAGGAAGTTTTGGAACTTTATTTTTAGACACAAAAGATCTTGACTTTAACCATCCTCAAAGAGCTCAGTATAGTAGATTGAGACACCTTTATAAAAAGAGTGTGCGCAAATGTAAATCAAAGGCTGCGCTCAGTAAGATTCACCTATCATCTAACAAAATAAATGTATTTGGAGTATAGTCAATAGTTGTAAATTATCTAACTCAAAAAAATCTCTTAGTCCACCTCAAATCAGCCTAATTAGAGAAGATGGCACGAGTGAAATAATAAGTGACCCTTATGAAGTAGCTGACAATTTTAACTGGGTTTTCTCTTTAATAGGTCGTCTCGACTCTGATCAAAATCAGGATCAAATAAGTGTTCATCCATCTAATAACTTGCAATTTGACCCTCCACCAATTACATCTTCCATGTTCCTTTTCGAAGTGACAAATGAAGAGGTGGAAATAGAGATCTTGGCTCTGAAATCTAAACATTCCTGGGGGTCAGATGAAATCTCTTCATACGTGTTGAGACAGGTCAATGAACTTATATCAAAGCCACTTACATTTCTCATTAACTTGTCATTTGAAACAGGAAAATTTCCAGATTCTCTTAAACATTCAATAATTATATCACTACATAAAAAAGGAAACAGGGAAGATTGCAGTAAATACAGGCCAATCGCCCTTGTCTCAACATTGCCAAAAGTCTTGGAAAGAGTGTTCTGGTCTAGATTGTTGTCTTTTATTGGAAAAAATAGTAGTCAGTTTGGCTTTACTAAAGGCAAATCGACAGCAGACGCTGTAAACTTCTTAGTTTCGTCTATTTCCAAAGCGCTAGATACAGGAACACAAGTCATTGGACGCTTTTTCGACTTAAATCAAGCCTTTGACATGGTGGACCTATTGATGGCCAAAATCGACAGGCTTGGAATAAGAGGAATTTCCCAATTTTGGATTGACACATGTCTTCGGGGAAGAGTTCAGTCAGTAAAAATTCCGTTTGTGAACAATAATAACTATATCAAATGGGCTGAATCTTCTTCTGTTCCCGTTCTTAAAGGGGTTCCTCAAGGGTCGGTGCTTGGGCCTGTATTGTTTATTTTATATATTAATGATTTGCCATTGAAAATATCCGACGAAGGAAGTAGGGTGTGTTTATTTGCGGACGATACGTCTCTGTCATTAACTGGTAAAAATCGTTCACAACTTGAAGAGACAATGCGAAACTGCGTCCCTCTCAGCCGCATGCCACCAAACCGGATAGTGTGGCAGCGGCCTTAGGCTGAAATGTTTAACTGTTAAAAATTTGCATTTATTTGCAATGTCTTACAATGCGTAAAGTCAAATGTTTCAAAATACTTATGTATTATGAAATTGTGGTATTAAGAGTGTGTTACAAGACAACTTATTTAAAATTCTTCATGGTACAGTGGTACCGACCCGCCCGCTCACCCATACACATACAATGGTACTGACCCACCTACTTACACATACACATACAGTGGTACTAGAGAAAGAACGAAGGGACAGTAGGATAGGTATGAGTTTATATGGAGAGAGATCAATCAGCAATTCAAACTAATTGTTATTCTTTGATCAGGAAAATAGACAAATTATAGATATTATCTAAAATGAAATCTTTTATATAAAACATTTTCATGAGTCAATGGTTCGTTCACAATTAATTGCTGTACAAGTTGATGTGATCCTGACTCCGCTCACAATACAGACAACGCCTGCACTCCGTTATAGGTATTCTCATTGCATTTTAATAGAATAACTTTAGGACAAATTACCGTAATGAAACTTGTTACCGTAGAGAATCCACATTATACTGTCCTAAATGTATTTTATCAATCGGGTGGTCATGTAGCCTAATAAAATACTTCCTTTGGCTTATTTTGTTGTTGTTGTTTTGTTGGAATCAAACTTGACGAGGTGACTAAAACCATCCATTTTACCAATGAAATATGGCAAGCCGACGATTCCTTTCCATATTTGCATGGAATTTAACAACCCCTCTGCCCAGCCTATAGACATGACATTTGGACAATATGGACTTTACAACCCAACTAATCAACCCTGAATCTTGGTGAGCCCACTAATCTATGCTATTTATACGTGAAGCTTAACGGACATACGAACCCAGGATATAGACACCCAACATTTGACGAGACTACTAATCCAATTAATAAACAAATGACAGTTGATTATTCTAGTGATCAATATTATAATTGACACATGACAACTGAATTGTCTACAAACCATACCAAAGAAACACGAAGATTGACGAGCTTACCAAGCCAAACATGTACGGTTACTATCTAAACATTTTCTGCATTAATACCTGCAATTATGAAGGACAGTACGGTCGCGGTAATACGAATATTTGTTTGCAAGCACTGTTCGGATTATAAAATCGTTCGGATTATCAAGGGTTGATTAAAAATGCTGATTATTGCATAAAATTGCTGAGTAAACATTGCGTGTTTACGCTTAGTTGACATTTTGATGAGTGATGTAAAGCCACGAACAGTACAGTATTAGAACAACTGTAATGACACTAGCCGTTTCCAAAACTTACAAGTCTCGACATGTAACGAAAACAGCTGTTGCGAATGACCGGGAGGGGGAAATCCTCGCCTATCGGCTGTTCGGACTACCGCGGGTTCGGACTATCGCGGTTTTGGATTACCACGATACAACGATTTCTAGGGTAGATGGGAGTACTTACCAATACTTGAATGGATGCGCTTCTAAAGTAGTGTAACTGCTTGTCAAGTTAACAACGGGTTGTCTACCTAAAATTATCAGTGGCCACCCAGGTTGATCTCGGGTGGCTACACAAGTTGATCAAAGAGTGTATAATTTGACCAGTGGGCACTGGTACTGATCCCAAATGGGCTACCTAAGTTGTTCACGGTTGGTTACGCAACTCATCCTCAAAGCGTATTAGTGAAAAATAAAAATTGATCACATGTCTTAACCAAGTGTACATGTAGTGGTAAACAGCCCATGTAGATAAGTTGAGTTACTTCAGTAATTTAACATGAGTAGCTACTAAAATTAATCATGGGTGGCTACTCAAATTAAATAGCCTACTCAAATTGATCACTATTAGCTACCAGATAATGGGTATCTACTCAATTTTAACATCCATCATAAAAATATAGATATTTTGAAAAAGCTTATTATTTATATCATTTGAAACAACATGACTACCAAACAAAGGTTTTAATTTATCTTGATTAAGTGTACATATCTAGTTTTTGAGAAAAAGAGTAGGGACATGACGTCGCTACCAATAATGTTGAAAATAGAGCCAAATTCAATATTAACTACTATATAAAATTAAACATCCAAGTATGAAAAGTGTACTGTTTAACAAATGCACATTACTGCAACAGTATAATGAAGTACATTACCCTGCGGACAATTAAAATAATTGGTGTTTGCTATTGTTATATGAACTAGGTTTGAAAAAAATAAACTTTTAGTAATATTTTGTTCATGTTTAAGTATGGGCCACGCATACAACATTTAATGTTTCTATTTCACTCAAATATTACTTTTATATTCGACATAATCTAAAAACATTAAGTACCGTATTTAACAAACATTTAATTTCAGAAATGTTTACAGAAACAGAATTATATATGACAATAATGCTTGTGAGATAAATTATACATGCTGTGATAAATTGTCAATATTATATTAATTTAAAGATTGCCCATTTTATATAGACACACACAAATTTGAAACTTCTAGCAATTATAGAATAATTGCTTCATACATCAGAATGAAGTATGTGATAAACATAAATGTGTGGTTAATTCAATTCAGAAGAAATGTAATGTCTGTACGGTGGTGCAATGTTTTCTGACTTCTGTCTTTTATTATCAGGGCCAACTTGCGTACCAATGCACACGTTCTGAAGACATATGACTTGTATCTGGTCTAATACGGGACCAAACCTTGCGAAGCAGCTGAGTATTGTGCTTCACAATGCAATAAATGTACATAACAAATGAATTAAGGTAATTTTATAGAACAAAGGTCTTGTCGAATGTTTTGCTGACTAGAACAAAGGTCTTGTCGAATGTTTTGCTGACAAGCTTTTTCGTAGTAGCTAAAAAACAAGACTATGATCTTTTTTTAGTGAAAAAGCCGGAAAAAATACGAGACTAAAGAAAAATGGAAAATGTATATTTCCATAAGTATAGCGATATGGGTACTGAAATTGTGCGGAAGTTTCCCCTGATTATGAATATGACAAGGTCTTTGAAATCGAACCATTACTAAGCACCGGAATGTGCCGATTTCATTAATGTTAAGATAGGACCAAGTTGGGTATTGATAAGTTAGGTTATGTTAGGTTTGTGTAGGTTGCGTTATTTTTCGCTATGTTATGTTGGGTTTTTTTAAGTTGGTTAGGGGTTTTAAAGTTAGGTTTGGTTATGTTGGTTAGATTAGGTTTAACGTAACATAACTCAACAAACCTAACATAACTAGTGATGGATTTCCCACTAGGCACACTAGGCCAGTACCTAGAGGCGGCTGACATGTCCTGACGGGTGCCACCTCCACCGCGCCGGCTGGTCTGACTGTCAACGTTTCTGTCGGCGCAGAAATTATGTGAACCTGAGTTTGAAGGTTCTTTTCTAAGAAACTAAGAGGCATATGAAACCTCCTATAAAATAACTTTAAATTGATTTAAATCAGTATAAAATCACTGCGGTTACTTACATATATGGAATTAATGCATCGTAACTATACATGTAACAATTATTACAACAAGGCCAAATAATTAATTTTACAACCTATAGAAGCTAAGAAAATGTTTATTGTAATTAATAGGAACTTTTTTTGTAAACATAAAATGCTAAAATTAATAAAACTTATAGGAAACATTTCTATCAACCACGTATTAAAATATAAACGAACTATATGAACGGGTTTTTAAGTAGTAACGAGGTAAATTTGATGTACAGTGTTTTAGAATGCAAATAAATATAATATTTTATAATAACAAACCAGTATTTGAGGGTTTAGGCTGTTTTCCAGACATTTTTAAGATACAAATAGACAGCAAACCTGTTCCACAAGCAAGCTCAGTAAGAAGAATAACATTTAAAGTCAGTAATAGATTAAGAACAAACATTTAAAGTCTTTGGAATCAAGATATATTACAGAACCAGTTAATGAACCTGAAGAGTGGGTTAGTAATCTTGTAATTGTAGAGAAACCCAATGGTTCTTTGCGTCTTTGTATTGATACAACTCACTTAAATAAATATATTATTAGAGGAAGATATACAATGCCAACTATTGAAGAACTGTTGCAAAACCTAGCTTATAAAAAGTACTTCTCGGTTTTAGACATTAAAGATGGATTTTATCATATTCGTTTGGATGAAGAATCAAGTAAATTACGAGTATATTCGTTTAGTAAAATATTTGGAACATCTTGATTTTTAAGAGCACTATTTGGCCTTTCATGCCTACCAAAACTTTTCAAAAAACTAATAATAAAGTATTTTGGTGATATCAAAGGTTTATCTATGTACTTTGGTGATTTGTACATTGTATAGGGGAATCTGTAGTAGATTTGAGTCAAGAAAGATTTGAGGAATTAAAACTGAAACTTAAAATGACTTAACCCTGGGTAAAATAATATCATGTAACTATGAATAGCCTTCAAATGTTGAAGATTGAGCGATTAAATACTTTCAAATACAGAGGTGGCATATAATTTGAAAATTATGCACTTTCTTATGAAGATACGAGAAGATTCCTAGATCATTAAGAAAGTTTATTCTATCTAACTTACATGAAACACATTTAAGTATCAGCAAAACAATATCAATGGTACCAAGTTTGTCTACTGGCCAGCTATGACATCGGATATAAAAAAAACCAATATTAAGTTATAATATATGTCAAAAATATCAAATCGCAAAAGTTAAAGAACCCCTAAAGTCGCACAAAATTCCTGATCTTTCTTTCTTAAAGATTACATTTGACCATTTGATTTTAATCATTACAGTGCATATTGCTGAGCACCAAGAAAACAACTACTTGGTTGTTATGGATTACTATTCAAGATGGCTGGAGTTTTTATAAATGTATAACAAAACAAGTTGTACAGTTTATTGGCAAACTGAAGGAGTTGTTCAGTTGGTTCGGTATACCAAAGTTAGTAATAGCTGATAATATTCCTTTTAGCAGTCATGAATTAAAACAATTTGCTAAATTTTGGAACTTTGAAATAGAGAATAGTAGTCCTTACCATTCTAAGAGTAACGGGTTAGCAGAAAAAGCAGTTTTCTCACACACTGCGTCAGTTCAGTCTGCTCAGGTCTGTCGTAGATTTCACGCGCCAACCGGTCAGTAGACGAAAGACAATGTTATTATGTTATTATTGTTCGCGTGTAAATTCTTTGTGTCGGCTTCCATTTGTGTGATTTGTCATGAGTTCCAGTAGTAGTGACGAGGAAACTACAGTAGCTGCGGAAGAGGATGATCAAGTATCGAGAAAAACAATTAAGAGTTTGGGTGCATAGTTTGCCGCACATGATTTTGAGGGAGAGTATAATATGCATTTTCCAAGTCTGAAAAATGATAATCAAAGATTTTTTCGTATAAGTTACGAAAATGTTATGGAACTATTACACAACAATGGATACAACTGTACTGCTGAAGTAAGTCGATCATCAAAACTCATCTTCCCATAACACAGCACTGCTTTTATATGTCGGACCACCCAGTTTCACTCAAAATACTTCTGTCTAGGCCTAGACCATTTGTACTCTGCAAATGCGCGGTGACTCCGTCTTTCCGTCGCTTCCGTCAAAAATCGCTCGCGAAGCGATACGTGGCTGAGACGATGGAGCGGACTGAACTGAACGGACGTAACGAATCATGTGTGCAAGTCTACCTTTGAATAAGTGGTTTTCGATTTTTGGTGGAAGCGACTGAACCGGACAGACTGAACTGAGTGGATCCAGTGTGTGACGACCTTATAGTTCACTAATCGTTCCTTTATGACTTTTACGTCGTTCACACTAAAAAACTTTTGTATTGTATTTAATATATCTATTCTAAAATTAATTTTGTTGATAGGACTCGTTATAGAATTATTTATAAGATTTATATATAATTTATATCATAATCGTATTATAATTGAAGAAGGAACATAACATAATATAATTATAAATCATTGGCATTACTTTTGAAGAAGACATATTAATTACTTGTTGATAATGTTATCTGACTGTTAGTTATATATCTTATATCAGTTTAAAAACAGTGTCCACCTCAATCATATTGGGGTGAAAGTTATGTTAACGTCCCATTATTCCGTTAATATTTTATTCAGTTTTCCTTGCCTGTTTATTATTGTTCTTTAACCTTGTGAAATTATAATTTGACGTACAAATTAATAATGTTTTTACACATTACGATTGGTGGATGGCGTATGTTTATAAGGTAGAATCATTAAACATATGAGTTGTTTTGTCTTATAGTTTCCGGTTAGAAGGGTAGTCAGTGAAAGAGGAAATACTTGCTAATTTGATCTAAAATGTTCTTTATAAACTTGCTGTAACATATGATTTTGTTATTTGAGTAGGAACGAAGATAATGCTGTTACAGACAAGTATTTTTATTTACAGACGCCTACAATTCTATTTTAATGTATTTGGTATTGATATTAATACATTTATACATTTTATGTTTATAAGGATTTTTTTAGGTATACGAATATGGCCTTTGTTGGTTTGCAATTCTAGTAACTAAAAAAAATCCCAAATGTTTTTAATTATGATAATAAGACTAGTTTTATTGATGCAATGTAACGTAGCATAAACATATTTTGCGTGATTCGCTTTTATGTACGTGTTTTTTATATAGTGGAATAACTGTTGAGTACTTTTCCGTAGATATGGTTTCTTTTATTGTTCACTAATCGTTTTTTTATGACTTTTACGTCGTTAATACAGTAGTATTTTAATATTAAGGACCACTGTTTATTTATAGCGGTCTTTGATTTTCTTATCATTTGTATACTTTAAGGCTGGGTATAGAGTAGCGTTGGCTTGGCAATTTTGGATACAGAAAGTCCATATTCGAATCTATTTTTTCCCGCGTAATTAAAATATGATTTTAATAATACATTAACAATTATCATTCGTTTATAATTTAGCTTCTAAGCCAATATATAACAACACGATATTTATAAAGCTAGTACTCACAATTAAGTTAATTTTACAAAAACATCTATGCCAGACAGCTCTTTATATCTCACAAGACTACTGTTACTGCACAGAACTATATATCCTTATTAATAAAGAGCTAAGTTTAATTTTACATTTCTTTTCATTTTACTGAAAGCTTCTTAAGATATCGATAAATTTAAAAGTAAATATTCGACGGTAGTAATAGGTATGTATGTTTCCATTAGTTCTGTTCCACCATTCTATTCCCAACCCGTTATTTATAAAACTATAGGCATTGAACATTAAATAACATACAACTCTATAATATTTGTCTTTATTAGCTTATTATTATCATTAAAAAGATCTTGGCAACGTTGGTCAATCAAACTGTAGAAGAAACCATGCTAAATCTAATAATCCACTAGGTGGAGATGATTTAGGGTAGTCTGAACTTCTGGCGATGTCGGCAGTAGGCACGAGACATGTGTTGAGAGCGGAAGTGCTGTTGATAAGAGCAGCTGCCGCGAGCGTCTGACGCTGTGGATTCTTGCTATTGAGCCACAAGATTGATAATACATGCACACCTGACCTATCAGCCCACCAAAACAAATACAGTAGTATGGATCCACCTACTATTCCTTATACTTAGGTACTGACCCACCCAATCTTCCATACACGTATAGTGCTTGTGGTGGGTCAGTAGCATTGTACGTGTTAGGGTGGGTGGGTCGGTCAATATCATTATACGTGCATGGGAGGGTAGGTGTGTCAATACCATTATACTTAAGTGTGTGGTTAAATACCACTGTTCGTGTGTGTGTGTGAGTGGGTGTTTACAACAGTACGAGTATGAGAGGGTGGGAGGGTCAATAGCACTGTACGTATATGTTAGTGGTTCAATACCGCTGTACGTGCATGGTATGCTGGGTGGGGCAATACCACTAGGCTTGTATCGATGGGTGGATGGTTCAGTATCACCGTAGTATAATATGTGAGGATGGTTGGTTCATTACCACTATACTTGTATGGCTGGGTGGGTTGGTCATAACCACTGTACTTGTATTTGAGGGTGGGAAAGTGAATATCACTGTATGTATATGTGTGGGTGGTTGATTAAATACTACTGTACATGCATGGGACTGTATGAGAGGGTGTGTGGGTCTATACCACTGTACGAGTAAGGGATGGCAGAAGGGTCAAAACCTTACGTGACGGGGTAAGAGGGATGGCTATTATCACTAGGTGTATATGGGTGTAGGAGTGAAACCCACTATTACTGTACGCATACGGGTGTACGGAAGGCTTATTTTTACTGCAAGTAAGTCCAGACGGGAGAGCTACATTACCAATGTACAGTATTGGTCGATAAGAAGGCCACTGGCATGGTAAGGTGAAAGATGTAGGCCCATAATTTAAAATCGAAGTGTAATAATAGGAATGGATAGGTATTCAAAATTTAAACAGAGATGTATGCCCATAAACCTAAATCGAATTCAAATAATAAGTCCATATGACAGTAAAGAAACAATACATCCGTAATCCGAATCATAAATCGAAGGACACATGCAAATTCTTTTACTTCCCCAGTATACGTATTTATCTCTAGAACTTATTTTTTAATTTAACAGTTTGGGTAAGCATGTGAAATTTGGTCCTAATTTCACCTAAATAATAGTTTTTTTTAAACTAAATTGTAATTGAAGTAAACATCAATAAGAACTGAAGTAATATAATCAATTTGCCACTAGCTAAATTATTATATACGGCATGGTTCACAACACACGCCCACCTACCGACCGACCTGCTGTACAAGGTTCTGATTCACTGATGCCGTACTGTAGTATACACGATTACCCGCCAAATGCGATGTTGCCAAACGTGGTGACGCTAGAATGATAGCAGAGAACAGTGACGCCATAGTGGTAAATACGCGTATAATAATATACACCGGTAGACAGCAACGCTCGCCGCGGCAACTGCTTGAACTTCAAATTATATACTACTTTTTAATCGACCCACATTGCGGCGTCAAACGGCAAATTTTAATTTTCCAATTAAATAATATTGCGTTGACTGAATAAAATTTAACTCATACCATTTTAATCTACATTTTTAACTCTACAAAATGACTATTTTTGAGTATTTTTAATGTCACGTACTTCCAAACTATAATGGGATTACATTATGGCGTCGTATACTTGACGCCACAATGTAAACTGACGCCACAGTGTTAGGAAATTTCTTTAACACTGACGCAATAGTGTTTGGGGGCTATATATATATATATATATATATATATATATATATATATATATATATATATATGTATATGTATAAGTAAATCTATAAACTCTATGTGTACATGCATATTTTGATGTTATATAACATATGTATAAACATTTAGCAATGAAATACATAATGCGGAGTGAGACTCCGCACGTGCCTGATGGTGAAATAGTCTTCTTGCGCCTGACGGAGGGTTAAGAAACACTGTTTTTGCCATTTAAAATTTTTGCACTAAAAAGGCTGCCATCTTCGATTTACTAAGAATTTTTCAAAATACCTTCTTATTGCACATCTACAAGATAAGACCTTTGACTGTACAAAATTTCAGCCTCGTCGGCTGAGTACTTTTTTAGTTACAGCGATGAGTGAGTGAGTCAGTGGTATTTGCCTTTTATAGGTTACTATATATAATTACTATTAGGCTACTATATAAAAATATTGTTTAGGTTACTGTGCCACAAACAACGGCAATAGTAAGCTAACCTCTAAAATGAAACTTGGATTTTCAATGTTTTAACATACAGTATTATACTGTAACCATGGAAAAAGTTACATACAATGATAATTTTATAGGTCTACAAAAAATTAAATTCATGAAATACTCAAATTTTAACATCCATTTCTAGTTTGAGTGGATTTTTAAACTAGTAAGAGTACAGTATCCATATTCTTTTATGGATACTATGTGACACATATAAAGAAGTTACTACAATGATAAATATTTTACAACACATTTGAGCCCTTTATTAAAGATAATGATGTTCCTTCCACCAATCTAAAACAAATAATTATAATGAAACTACAATGTATATTATATTACTAAGATATCAAATTAGGCCTACTACGAACCAAAACCTTGCCAAACATGTTAGTTTTCCAAAATGTTTATTTCTTGGTGTTATAAACTCTTCTTGCTTTTCTCTCAGTTAAGTCAGAGATTATAAAGCTGACATCTAAATCATTAAGAATGTCAAATTCATTGGACATTGTTGCTAAGCCAACCAAGTGCTCTTAGGTCATTGTTAACCGTAGATAATTTAAAATTATTTTCAGCTTGAAAAATGATTATTCTGCAGAAGCTAGGGTAACGGGATGAGTCAGCACAATTCACAGAGCTATGGTTAAACTAGGGAAATTTTCAATACATCCGTTCAAAGTTATGTAACGAAGAACAAAGTGTTTTCATTTCTTTCTTTTCATTGTCTGTTAAAACTTGCAATCTCTTTTTTATATAATTTATAAATTTGATTAGATTAAAATGTTATTTTGTTGATATGATACTGTATTTAAAATAAATATTACTTTCCGGCTATGAATAAATACAAAAACACCGGTTATAATGAAATGAAAGGATTTTATCAGGTATTCAAAATGGATGTATCAAAAATTTTACAATAACAATTAGTATATATGAATTTAATTTTTAATTACAACTTTTTTTATGTGTGCCTTGGCTTGCTCGAGTTAGGCTATGAGAAAAATTATTCTAAATTTGTAGATACAAAATCTCTGGGTAGGGTATCATGCTGGCTTGACTTGATTGATGGTTCAAGAAGGCTAATTGATTTTGAGTGAAATAAAATATATAAAATTGGTCATTTAATTTAGAAAACAATAAAATTTGTAGAAATATTTGAATTATTGAAGATAAGAAAGAAGGACAGATATAATGTGAGTTGGAAGTAACGTTTTGGATGATAGGTAGCTAGGTCCAGGATGATGAATTGTATTATGGCCAGATCTCAACAAATTTAAATAAATCTTCTTTCTTGATGTTAAAATATTAATGATGTTTACGTTACTACTGATACTTTTAATGTTTTTATAACTACACTTTGTTCACCTCACTGAAAATTAAATTAAAATAATTTTGGCTGATCTAAAAATTGAGATGCTTCCACTGCCAAGTTTTGATGAAGAAGGAAGAGAAAAGGCCACTGTCATTGCAACAATTACTTTTACAGCACATATGTTTACACTTGATGGCCAGTACATTTAATTTCTTGAGGTGAATATATAAAAATAAACAAGTTTTGGATCAATTTTGAGGATTGTTACTATAAATAAATGTATAATTTGGTTCAAATAAGTGATTAAGTAATTTCCAATTTACATTAAACTAAGTTATGACTAGTTTATTAAAATATGTATATAATATTATTTTTTTAAAAAATAAACAGATATGATTTCTTGAAGTAAATATATTTAATTAAATATAAGATTTTTTCTTTTGTGTTAAAATTGAGTATGGGAAGGATTTATTCACTATAAAAGAGAAATTTGGACATTATTTAACACATAATATATGAAGTTGAATTGAATGAAATTAATTATACATTGCAAATATCCTCTCAGAAATGGAGTATTGGAATGAAATGACATTACAAAGTTTCCATAAGAAATGGATGGTTAATTTTATTACATAGATTGATGAATGTTAAAGTTAGTATGGATATAAACGTAAAAGAGATGATATTATATTAACAATAGAAACACTAATACAGAAATCATTTCCAAAGGGTTTAACATGGTGAAAACACTATAATCATGATACAAATAAGTTTGAAACATAAGCAAGTCATACTTGTCATCATGATAAAATAATATAAACAAAAATGTAAGGACATTATTAGAACAGGGTTATAAACATTATTTAAGGATAGTAACAAGATGTGATTAAAAAAAATTATTAAAGACAAATAATATACAAATAACTATGAAATACATTGTCTCATGATGCAACGAATTAGTTCAACAGTTCACAAGTAATCAGGGAGTATGGTTTTGACACTTCACTTGAAGGATTGCTTAGGTGGGGGAGACAGGAGAGGGGTTTACATATGTTCAATTGCAAATTGTTCATAAGGAATTTATATCTTTCACTTTTAGGGATATAATTCATGGGATTTGATCACACTATACTGAGTTTAGAGGTTGAGTATCATATGGGGGTAATTGTCCTTGAGATGCAATACATAACATAAAATAAATGATTATATTCACAAGTAGGAGTCTTTGGTTTATGTCTAATACATTTTGGGTCAAGAGAAGGACTTTAATCTATATATAAATTAATCAAGCGAATATGGTGAGCATAGATTAGGACATTGAGCACAAATACTGATGAGGACTTCATAAATCTTCATGAATCTACCAAGGCTGATACATGGTATGGGCCAAACTGTTTACTTCCATCGAGGGTACATATATGATGAGTGGTCTTCCCAATAATGTTACTGATTATGAATGGGCCTTCGTATAGTTCAAATAATTTTACGGTTTCTCCAAACACTGCATTAGATAATGGGTGGGTTTTAACAAGGACTAAGTCATCTAGGTGCAAAGTAGTATGCTTTCAGTTTGCATTGGTCTTTTCTGTTGTTTAGATCGAATTCTTTGGGCTGTTAACAGTAGTTTTCTTTGAAGGGGAAAATTAGTAATGAAAGGATTGACCACAAACTTTTCCCAGAAACGGATATCACGTTGGTTAAATTGGTTTGTTTGGTGTATATTTATTCATTTTGTTTTATTAGCCTCCAGAACTGTTATATTATAGAAATAATACTGGTTAAATACCTTTAGAGTTGGTGTCTATCGCCGGCCGGCAAATGTGTTATACTAATTTTTAATATATTTAAATGTTTTAGTGTTTTAATGTTTTAAACAATGACGTTTTAGTAAGTCTGATGATGAAGCTTTATGCTTCGAAATGTACATAGCAGATTGTGATTAAAGAAATGTTAAGACAGAAAAAAAGGTAATTTAACCAGTATTATTTCTATTGGTGTATATCCTGTAGTTTAATGCGACTGGAAATGTAAAGATTGCCGAAATACATCATCCACCCATAGTAGTGTTAGTTCGGTAACAAGTCAGGCAATTACCACGGATTTCCTTACGAGAGTGCTTGAAGAAATGAAATCAGAAATCTTCTCGGAGCTGAAAGGATTCAGGAACGAGTTTGTTGAGCTGTCTGACGCTGTCAAGTTTGTTTCTGACAAAATAGACGAGTCTAATAATCTCATGAAGCAGATGAGAGAGGAATTTACTGTACTAAAAAAGGAGAATGAAGATCTTCGAACTGCAAATGCTGGCCTTACTCGTCAAGTATCTACACTGAAAGACAAGATTACAACACTGGAACAATACTCTAGAAAAGACAACTTAGAGATAAGCGGACTACCAGTAACTCCGAATGAAGACATCATGGCCTTGATAAAGGACATTGGAGCTTCCGTTGGAGTGGGCATCAGCGATGGGGACATCTCAGCTGCCCATAGAGTCCCGACATTCCAAAGAAATAGAACACCATCTATAGTTGTCAGATTTGTACGAAGATCTACAAGGGACACCGTCTTAGGAAAGTACAAGGAGAAGAAGGGAGGACTGACAGCGAGAGACATCAATCAGGCGTTTCCTCAACAGCGAGTATATTTGAACGAACATTTATCCCCTGAAAACAAGGTATTCTTATCAGATCTTAAGGCTAAATGTAAGGAAGTGGGCTATGCTTACGCCTGGTTCCGGGACGGGAAGTTTTTTGTTCGGAGAAGACAAGGTGAAAGTTGTAAGAAAATACTTAATTGTGAGGATATTAAGAATCTTAAAAATGCCTAAATGGGCCATACCTTTGACTCTGAACAGGGATACCCTTATTATATAATAATTTTATTCCAATGGTTACCGTCTATATTCAATGATATTACACTATCAATACAAGTTGTATATGGATATAATTATGTATCTAATGGTATATTTATTGCTGTATATATTGATATATTTATTCTATTTTAAATGCATAAGTTTGATTCATAAGTACATGTTTCTCCGTTAATGAATAATAATAACACATCGTTTTTAATTGATACAGATATAAATAATTTCTTTAAAGATTATAAAGATGGGATAAGAATAAGAATAAGAATAAGAAAATCTTTATTCACATAATAAGTTTTTTATAAAACAGTTTGCCATGTGCACAAGGCACGCTCGGCTAAAATGAAATTGAAGAATACATTTAAAATTAAACTTAGTCTTCTAGCATAACCTAGGATAAGGTTAATCTATACAAATATTAGAAGTATGAGGTCAAATTTTGATAAACTCTTAGTTCAAATAAATAGTTTAAGTCACAAAGTTAATATTGTTATATTGAGTGAGATCTGGATAAGTACAGATGAGTTATGTTTGTATCAACTTGATGGTTACAGGTTGTATGCTCATTGTAACGATGATTACAGATCAGGTGGTGTCCTTTGTTACATCGACAATCACATTGTAATTGACTCTGTGAGGAGTTTGAATATGACATCTGCTGATGCACTGCTTCTAAGCGTTGTAATTAACTCATACACATTTAAATTACTATGTTTGTATAGATTACAAAATGTTTCTGAGAATATTTTTTTAACAGAATTAACCAGAGAAATTGAATCAATAAATAATAATATAATTTATATCGGTGACATTAACATTAACCTAAACAATAACAATGCTATAACAAATAGTTATAATAACTTACTGCACAGTAATGGTTTTCTATCCTTAATTAACTCACCTACCAGGATTACAGCTGTTTCTTCTACATGTATAGATCACATTTTTATAAGATGCAGATATATAAATAATTACAAATCTGCTGTTTTTGACCATGGAATTACTGATCACTGTATACTTGCCCTCACGTTTGATACTGGTAAAGTTAGATCATTTGGTACTAATCCTCCTAATATTAATAATAGCTCTAAGACAGAAAAACATCTTGTAGACTTTAAGTTGCTTAAAGCTAACCTACAACAAATAAATTGGAATGAAGTCTATGCAGTGGACAATGTAAATATTGCTTACAGTAGATTTAGCAATATATTAAATAATTGTATAGTTAGTAGTAGCAAAACAATAGATGGTAGTTCTAAGTTGTTAAAGGCCAAGGTAATAAATCCATGGATAACACCGAATATACTCCATAGATTTAAAACACGAAAAAAATTATATAGAATTTCCAAAAGAAGGCCTTATGATATGACATTCCAAAAATATTTTATTAAATATACCACCAACTTAAATAATATTATAACTATTACAAAGAATAACTATTATTCAAAATTGATGGATGATTGTAAAGGTAATACATCTGAGCAATGGAAAATTATTAATAACCTGACAGGCGGATGTTCAAATAAAACGTTTGACCGAGTTGAATTGCCAACAGGTGAAGTTAGCCAGGATTGTCTTGTCATTGCTGATAAGATAAACGACTATCTTATCGCAATCCAGTCTGACCGCCCAGACATAGTCCATTCAACTACACTTCCACCTTTACGTGTCTACGAACATTCATTCTTTATAACCCCCACAGATGAAGCTGAAATTAAAAATATTGTTAAATGTTTTAAGAATAAAAAATCAACCGGATTTGATAAGATTAATGTACGTTTGTTGAAACATGTAATTGATGAGCTAGCTCCAGTTTTGGTCTTTCTCATAAACAATAGCTTCAGTAAGGGAATTTTCCCTGAGAGTTTAAAGCTTAGCTCAATAGTACCTATTAAAAAAAATAGTAATTCAATTAAATTAGACAATATACGACCAATTAGTTTACTGTCCATTTTCTCTAAATTGTTTGAGAAAACAATGATAAAAAGACTCCAGGAGTATCTAATCAAATTAAATTTCTTCAATCCATGTCAATACGGTTTTATCAAAGGCAAATCAACTGAAGATGCACTTCTGGATGTATCGAATAGACTATACAACAATTTAAACTCAAAGCAAAAAACTACAGGATTATATATCGACTTTAGAAAAGCCTTTGATATGGTCGATTTTGATATTATTTTGCAAAAACTAGAAGCTGTGGGTGTAAGAGGTATTGCATTGAATTGGTTTAAAACCTTTCTTGTGGGCCGAAGGCAACAAGTTAAGGTTGGTAATGTTTATAGTAGCATACATGTCGTCACGGCAGGTGTCCCGCAAGGATCAGCGTCCTCTGCGATTTTATTTTTGATATTTATCAACGATCTGTTAAACTTAAAATTTAATGGTACAATAAATGCATTTGCTGATGACATTGCCATTTTTTATGCACATAAAGATGAACTCATAATCGGTGAACAAATGAACAAAGACCTTCTCACTTTGAGGGAATGGTGCTTATCTAATAGAATGCAAATAAATGTAAACAAAACAAAATACATAAATTTTGACTTCATTGGTTTCAACATACCTATCCCTGTGAAATTTCATTCCACGATATGTAATCTGGATTTTTGCAATTGTTTACCGCTAGAGAAAGTTAAAAATATAAAATATTTGGGAATCATCTTTGATGAAAAGCTAACTTTTGAGCAGCACATTGTCAAGTTAAATAACTCACTAAGACTGTCAATAAGAAAATTTTATTTTTTAAGACACTTTTGTAATACATTGCTTCTTAGATCTTTATATTGTGCACTAATAAATTCAAAATTGCAGTATGGCTGTGCTTGCTGGGGGGGTACATACAAATTCTTGATGGACAAACTCAGAGTCACTCAGAATTATTTTCTGCGCATAATATTAAAGAAAAACGCAAGAGATAGTTCATTCCCCTTATTTGTACAAATTAGGATATTGCCTGTTCAGCATCATTTCATTTTCAAAGTACTCAAATTATTTTTTATTAGAAGTGGAGATAAGGGATTTAATTTACACTATCAGACTCGCTTTAACGTAAATCGAAACTACCGATTGCCTAAAATTAACAGATCAATTTATCGCCATTCTTTCAATTATTTAGGTCCAAAATACTTCAATCAATTACCAGATGAGGTAAAAAGCACCAACAATCTGAAAAAATTCTGTAAAAATCTTATTGCTTGGCTTTTTTCTCTACAAAATATAGAGTTCCTAAATGATGTTTTGCAGTAATGATTGTATTGGTGATATTGACTTGTAAAAAATTAAATTTGATAAGTTCTTCTCTATTGTATTAATTCACTTTGTAGGCATCATTTAAATATTAAATTACTATTAATATAACAATTTATAAGTACCATATATATAACTAGATGTTAAAAATACCGTTTTATTTGTTTAGAATTTCTTATAAATTATGTACTAAATTGTAAATATGTTTTTAGTTACCATTAATACTGTTTCATGTTGTCATGCTCCTAAAATGCCACACATACCACAGGGGCGTTTATATGTCATTTTATTAAGTTCCATGCAGCTAGACTCACATTGTAAATTATGTTTTTAAAAATGTTTTATATTTTGTAGAACTGGCCATAGTACTAGTAAACGTGGCCAGTCATTTTCCAAACCATGCACATGTTGATTTTTATATATTTATTAATTGGAAAATAAATCATTTATTCATTTATTCATTTATTCAGTTTCATGGTGGATTTCATTTAGGCAACTATTTATAACAGGTATACATCGAGACCAATTTTGTTGTTGATGTGCACAATGAGTTCTTAAACATATTTTCACTTCTTTAATTGGTCTTCCCGCCATATTAAATTTGGGATAATAGACTGGGCTGAAAACAGGGGTTATGTGGTATTCTTCCAGTTTTTTAATCCATACTTTACTTTTAAATTGAGTACCATTGTCAATTTGAAGTTTTTTAAGGGAACCAAAATTAATACAATTAAAACTGGGAGGTGTAGCCCTAGACCGCGTGTCATGGAATGGAGTGAGATGAAAGGGATAGTGGGGCGAGTGACAGGATGCGATTGCCAATCAGCAATAGTTTATACAATCACCTCATGTCTACTTCATACAATGAGCAAACCTCATTGCCAACCTTAATACCAAATTAAGTAAATACACCTCAGTACGCTTCTTGGTGGATTACCCAACTCATTGAGCTGATTTAAAATCCAGCCAACGTCTGTCTACCATAATGAGATGTTACTACTCAAACAAGCTGTACAGTTCTTTAATCAAAAGGTATTGAGTAGCCCTTTCCCATCATACTACTAAGGCCTATACTCTCCTACTCAGATTTATTTTCAACCAAACTACTCACATTAAATCACAGAAATACATAGTTTGAGTACTATTACACCGAAGAAGTTACAACTATTTTAATCTACTGAAGCGGTGTAGTACACACCTAATAAAACACTTAACACAAAATATAATTCATAAGTAACTTATACAACTTGAATACAATCATGAAACAAAAAAATGAAGTAAAACTAATGTTATCTGTAATATATTGTTCAGCCATTTTGCAAAACTGCATCATCATCAGGGTGTTGGGACCTAATTTATCAACATATTATAATGCAATGCAGTATCCAGCATGGCTGATTATCAGCAATAATAATATTTATTTATGTTCAATTATGTACAATACAACAAGCATAAATATACAACAATAAAAACATAGCTAAATACATATTACTGTACCAGGTCAGACCTTAGCTAAGATAATCTAGCATATATATGCAAACGCAAAATGTTACTACAAAGTATTCTATTACAACTATTTTAACAATGTTTTAGTGATTTGTGATTAAAAATTGCAAAAATCCATGTTTTTCACAAGTAACTCGAAAATCTTATTACCTACAAAAAAATTGTTTTAATAAAGAATAAAATTTCTAAAAAACAAAGAAGAGGGTTAATTTATATTGCATTTACATCTCCTTTAAGATGATATTTTTATTGATCGTGAATTTACTGTAAGAGTAAACATAAAATAAAGGAAAAATGAGGAGCTTTTCCGAAAATACCCATCATTCCTTTTTTGAAGTACATACAGCAACCTTCAATTTAAGCTCTTATTGAAGTTTATAGGACAAAAATTATTGAAGTTAAAATTAAATAGTCAAGATAACAAAATGTTTTGAAAAAAATTGTGACAAAACTGGCCATTACTAATATAGTTACAATTTATCAGAATCGAACTATGATTTATTTTATTTATATGTCAGTTAAAAGTTCCAGAAGTTTGAAAAATCTAAAAAACAAAATTTTAAAAAGATACAATTATGAGAAAACAAAAAAATTTAAAAATATAAAATTAAAACATATTTTTTTAATAATAATAAAAGTAATGAATATTCGTAAAAAGTTGTTGATAGAAAAAAATTCAACATTTATCTTTTTTTTATAATACTGTAGTACGAAAACGAAATGAGATCTAGCCATTCAAACCCTTGCCTTCTGAGTGAAAAGTGCTCATTTCAAGCCATTAAAAAAAAACCCAAATATAAGGGTTTAAAAAATAACTAATTTTAGGTTAAAGGTCACAAAATTGCCTTTAAAATGGTTTTTAATCAATAAAAATGTCTTAAAATGCCATAGAATTATAAATTTAAAAAAAATGATTTGTATAATTGCACACTAAATATTGGAGCAAAGAAATTTTTGAAATATTTCAGCATATACACTTTCCTCAAGATACCGATGATACCAAAGTATATGTGCATAAACAAAAACTTGTGTTACAATCCGTGAGAAGTATAAACCACATAATTTATAAAAATGGAAACCATTGTATAAAAAAATTAATTATTAAACTATAATACATTTTAATATTTATGAAATAAAAGAGTTACAACATTTTATAAAATTAATAATTATAAAGTTACACACATATTTATATGTACACTTCATGTAGTTATTTATTATAAGTATTGGTGTGCGAATACTCGAAACTTCGAGTATTTGATCGAGTATTTTATTACTCGAACTCGGCTCGAAGATTCCGAAACTACTCGAAGTTTGATCGAGTAGTTGTATTTCACGAAATATCAGATTTACATCTTAATTTAGTTTTAAGAGTAAACAGTTTGATTAGTTATGAATAAAAATGTGCGGTTCCTTGTGTTTTATTTTTCCCTTAATCATACGTTAACAGTTTGGTACACGTAATTATGAACTAAACAATACACCTAAGAATAGGTAGTACACGACGACAGTCAAAAGAACTAGTCGACATAGTGAACGAGTCCGTTCATTCTGACTTGAACTAGAAGCGTTGAATTCCCAGCACTTCATTCAACAAAGTGAGCAACAGAGCTGGGAAGGAAGCGATCACACATGTTGGTTGTTCGAGTCTACTAGTCACTTGTAACCTAACCTAAAATAGCGGGAATAAAACAGAAGTGCGGGTTAGTGTCTTTATGACCCAAGAAAGGGGACGAGAGATCCGGTTGAAAATGCTCAAAAAGACCTGTTACCGATACAAATCTAATGGTCTGTACGCCGTAGAAATTATGTATATTTTCGTTCATAACAATATACCGCTCATTAAAAGGGTACCGTGAACAGGTCACTTTAGATCTCAAAAATCGAACTGCCCATCTTCTCTGGCGAAAGTTCATCTCGGTTGTAGTATACGTATGTGCAAAGAACCGTTCAGCTCCTTTTCGAAACTGAAATTATCGTATATTTCTTGCAAGTCTATTGAGGTCTATTTTGTTTTTTTAATCTGAGCAGGGAATCGTCCAATAATTTGACGTAAGAAAATACCGTATCATATTATGTAAAATATGGTAATGGCGTTCTAGCAGCGTGTGACACAACATTATTGATTTATTTTCCGTCATGTAAAAATATATGTATAGCCGTGGCGAACGTCTATTAATTATTATTCTGTAAACACCTTAGATCGCCAAAACTGTGTGTAATCTTCGCGCATACGATATTTTTCCTGTCAATTTGTTGAACGGTTTCCTGACTAGGTTAGACAATAACAAAGGTGGTAAAGTACGATAATTTTGATTCGTAAACTCACTAAACGGTTCCCTGTTCACATTGACGTCGATGTAAACTGTAAAACAATCACGAATCAACCCAAGTCAGGGAGAAACATGTTGGAATACCTTTTCTATACAAAATACGATGAATTTAGAGATTCGGAAAATAATTTTTATTGAAACGAAGCCTTATCAAACGTCTCGTTTTTTTATTCATAAATTTATATTTCAGACTGCATATCGGCTAGACCTATTTTATATTAGCTGACTACGTCTATGGTTTTCATTGATTACGCCATTCGACACATCAGTTTCAGTGTGCAACTTGAAACTCATGTATCGAAATAGTTTCAAGTTGTACACATTTTATTACCGATCATAATTTAAAAACTATGATCATCCTAAGTGACTTTACAATTTATTTTTAGTAAACCTGCTTAGTTATTATTATCAATCGATTGAACTACAGACTTTGTCATCCAGATTTTAAAATTTGATTACATAATTCACAGCTTATTTCCGGTTAGTTGTAACTTTTTTATTACTGAATTAAATACCCACAGAATACTGATCCTCTCTTATTGGCGTGTACACAATCAATTTTTTTTTGTTGAGAGGAGGCAATTCTGAAAGCAAATGACTGCATTTGGCGATGAGACCTGAATTTTAGCTTCAGTTTAGTTGGATGCAGCTTTTGCCAACAAGCTTGGCTACGTTTTCGTGATACACTTTGACTGAACCACCATATAAACATATCGGCCGGCTGTGAAACAGTATAATTGGCTTGCATATAAAATCTGAATTGCGATATGAGTGAACAGATTAATTCTTTATAATACACGTCGTTTCAGATAGTAAAATACTTTCTTATTTTCTTTCATCATATTACTCATGAAAAAAGGAAAAAGGTTAATAAAAACAATGCCACATAAAAATATCAGAAGGCAGGAAGTAAAAAGTTTTATTTATCAAATGTTACAGTTACAAATAACAAATCAAAATTATTGAGTTCAGTTTAGATGTATATATTTACGAATCTGGCAAAACTTAACTTAGGATGGTGTCTGCTTTTTACAGTTGCCTTGGGTAAACAGGAAATCCTTCTGTAAATACTCGATACTCGAAAAAAATGCCAACTACTCGACTCAAACATCACTACTCGCTCACCCCTATTTATAAGTAACACCAATTGAGCAGGAACAGTTTGTTTTCAATAAACATATGTCAACAGTACACTACAATACTCAAAAACACTAATAATGTTCAGAACACACAATTAATTAAACATGAAAGAAATTATAACAACTAACAAAACAGAAATATACAAATAAATATTGCATTTACAAACAAAAGTTTACACAATGTTTGCTATTCACTTCCAAGATTCCTTTGTCTTTGTCTTCTACTTTATCAATGACAACACAATGTAGTAACAATCAAAATATAGTTCACAAATATAATATAACAATACAAACAACAAAAATCAAAAAATATAATCAAAACAATCAAGTTAGTCATTTTTCTGTAAATGCAGAAGTGAATAAATCATAACGATACTGTCAACATGCGTTTAATAATAAAAGATTTAATCATCCACGGCGTAACTGACAGAAATACATGCACTTTTAGTGCACAAAGTTAACTAACAGAAATATACACCATTTCCACAAAAAGTGTTTTGAGGTCACCATTTCATACTAAAATACTGTAATATAATAAGAGCAAACATGTGAATTAAATGAAAATATAATGTATCCTGGTTAAAGAAAGAAAACTGTAAAACTTAAACAAGTAAATAACTTTCACGGAGCTTGGTTTTTTTCAATGATTCATAGTATAATTATAAAAAAAATAAGGAATGGTTAAACACATCCCAAAACAGGTAAAATAAGAAATTAAACCCATAAATTGTTTCAGTTTCATCACATTTTCAATACGTAACACTTAGTTACAGTTTAAGCGTTAATTAAGTTAGTTAAGAATCTTGTTAGTGGCCCCTGTACAAGGTTAACAAATTCCTGCTGAATCTAAAAACAGGGAACAGCTAAGGTGGACATTGGGAATGTTTACTGGACATGACCACTTCAGGAAATAACTGGTATGGAAAAAACAAAAGGTATGTCTCCACAACAGAAGCTGTCAGCAAGCATGTTATTGGAACTGAATTGAAATATAGTATAATATATCCATATTTACCTCTTTTAATTTAGGCATATCTCCGATAGAGCCCTCACAGTTCCCTTCCAATGGTTTGATGACCTCCTCTGGAGCATGTTTATCATCACAGTCAGGAGTTACCTAGGTACAAACATATCAAGTCAAGCAAAGCCATTCTGTATATTAACCCTAGAGCTGACATGAAATAATTTTCGTCACCAAGATTCGTCACCCGTTTGATTTGGCAACGACGAATTTTCATCGCCAAAACAGATGTGTCATTTTTGTTAAAATTTCGTTAATAAACTTCATAACATGACTTTTAATGATTATATTCCGAAAGAGCATAATTTATTTTACTAATTTATAATAATTTTTATTGATTTTTATACTTTCTTTGTTAGATAAATAAAAATTTGTTATCTATGGGCAGAAACCACACTGCGATGTCAACAATGGCTAGGTTTTTTTGTGATGTTTATACACAGGTAAATAAGATGTTATTTCAAATTTATTTTATTTTGTTTTAGTTTTAGCTACCATTCTTACATAAATATTTATTTTATCATATCAACTTGATTTATTATGATGGATTGTAAATCTTAGCAGCCATGCACATTTTGACAGACAAGTAAAACTGCACACTTACATTTCAGGTCATATATAAAAAAAATTATTGGTAATTGTTGTAATACTATACATTTTTGTAATCAGAATAAAATTGTGAACAAACTATACATTTAGACTTTTATCACAAAATGTACCAGTTAACAGTTAGACAATGGAATTTATTTCAAAATTAATTTCAAAATATAAACTTGTTTGTTATATGTGACCTCAGAAAATTATTTTTATGGAAATCTAAAATCAATCATTTTATAATTATAGTATCCCAGGTATTTATCAATAAAATAAAATATAAATAGTTAAATTTGAACCATTAGTTATGAAATGGGATGTTATAAAAAACGCCTGCAAGTGAGCCAAAAAGATGCCGCCTGTACAGGCTCAGTGGCTAAGGCTTCGGACTGCGGAGGGCAATTCCAAGGTTCGAATCCCCACTGAGCCAACGGTCGGTACTTCACTCGTTGAATAAAGTTGACGCACAGGCCTGTAGACCCATGTCAACTGGCGAGTGAAGTTTTATTTAAAACTAAATAAAAAAAAAAAAAACTAAATAAATAAACTGTCAGCTCTAGGGTTAAACCTAAAATATCTATATAACTAATATTCTTCTTGTTTTACTGTATGAATTACATTTTTGACGTGCCTTGCACACTATCAGACAATATCACATACATTCTATAGAGCATGTTCCAGCTAAAAATGTTAGTACATAATATAAGTATCTAGTCCACACACAAGTTATCTAGTTGAAATATAATTATAACTCTATCCATAGTAACAAATTTTGGGTTTCAGGTACTATTTTTCAGTTTATGTAAGTCACTTGTTTTACAACTAATCTCAGTAAAACTGTACGTTTTCAGAAACTAGACTAAATTTATCTTGGAAATTTGAACTGATATATATATATATATATATGTATGTATGTATATATATACACGAGGGTAATCCAGAAAGTAACCTCCGTTTTGAAATAAAAATTAATCCAGTGAAGATAGAACAATTTTATTATATAATCTTAAAACTACATCTTTACTTTATTTTTCCATATAGTCACCAAATCGATTTAAGCACTTGTCATATCTTTTGACAGTTTTATCAATTCCCTCTTTATAAAAATCTGCCGCCTGTGAGTGGAGCCAACCTGTCACTGCGTTTTGTAGCTCTTCGTCACTGTCGTACCCAACGAGCACAAAACTTGTGGTACCCCAGTTTTTCTTTCACTATCTCATGTAAGAGGCTTCGAGAAACTTCAGGAGTGGTCAGAAAGTTCCGAGATTGTGAATTGACGATTCTCACGAACCTTTTCGTTCACTTTGCTCATAAGGTCATTACTGACAAGAGAAGGCCTACCACTCCTTTCCTCATCGTGAATGTTTGTTCTACCATTTTTATAAAACCGTACCCACTGGCAAACTACACCTTCACTACACCTTCACTCATAATGTTTGGGCCATAAACGGCTCACAACCCACGATATTTTCGGCTGCTGAGTGATTTGTTGCCAAAAGAAATCATATAACACTATGTACTTCACACTTGGCGGGATTTTCTATCGCCGCACCCATGTTTTAAGGCTGAAACTGGACAACGTGTGATCGTACGATTCTCCACCTTGCACAGTTAGAAGCGTACTGAGCTGCAGCGCGTACCGATGTCAGTATGGCGGCGCTACCTCCACTACTTCTCGCGCTATGAACAAACGGTGGTTACTTTCTGGATAACCCTCGTATATAAAACACTTTTCCCAGACATGGCCCCCCTTTTTTCCTTTTAATTTATATATCCATATTATACACCATTTTGTTCTCCTGTCTTTCATGAACAAAATGATACCAAATAAATAACTTACAAATATTTGTTTAATGCTCCAGTACATGCGAGGTAAATTGTAACATCATGCACGCAGAGTGTAACTCTGCTTCTAAAAACCGTTGGTGTGGCCTTGTGATTGCAGAGCATGGAGTAACGTGTATGGAATGACAGTCCGCTAATACATTGACTAACGCGCCAGCTGCAGTGTCCGACCATGTTTATGCTCTCATTGACAACATTAAATGGTGTACATCTTTATTCTTAACTGATTAATTTACTTATTAAGGATAAGGGAAATCGCACTGAGAACCACGGCCATTAGATATAATTATTTTTAATATTGTATTGATTAATTGGAAGTACAGACTATCAGCTCGCAAAGTGTGCACTGGAGGGTTGGGTTAACATTTTTTTTTTTTTAAATCACTACAAAATACCCCAAAATAGTCTGCTGGTTCAAGGGTTAAAATTTCACAAAACCTCATACAAAAAGTTTCTTATTTGTTATTTTCTAAAGGAATTACTTGTTTCCCTTATTTAATAAACCATTAAAATAGTTATTTTGTCTTTTTTGGGACAGGAAAGCAGGCTTACCTTATAAAAATTCCTTTGGCAAGTCCTTTGAAAGTGAAACACTCACACAAAAAAAGTAAAACACAAAATAAAACAATCACGGAAATAAAACAATCACGGATATATTTCAAGGTCACTGGCCTTATTTTCAGTCCATCAAAGAGGAGGGTTAATGGGAAACTTCTGTTGGTGCAGAAATTATGTATACCCAAGTTTGGAGTTTGTTTACTAAGAAACTAAGAGACATAAGAAAAATCCAATAGCATCATTGTTTTCCTCGTTTAATTGTACATTACGTCATGTGCGTTTTAAATTTTATTATGAGTTTTAATCATTTTTTCCTAGTTGGAGCAAATAATCCACAATTTTAACTAGTTTTCACTGTGCATCAACTTTACACTTTTCAACTCAACAACCTGTCAATGTATCACATTGATATTTTAGTACGTAATTTACAAGATGTTTTATACATTTCAGAATTTTAACTTTTCAAGAAAAAAATTCTTATCAATATCATGAAACAATGTTTTCTTGTCTTCTAGAGGTTGTAAAAGTAATTAATTAGTCTCTTTATGCTTATGAATTGTATAGTTACAATAAATTACTTTCATATGTGTGAGTAAATGGAGTGATTTTAACTTGATTTAAATAAATTTAAAATCACTTTAAATTGAATAAAATCTATTTATAACCACTGCTATTATTCACGCATATAAAATTTTACGTTAGGTTAAAGGGCACTAGGCCAGGAATTAGTATATTGGAGAGATAGGACATCAGCAAACTTACCTTAAAAGACAAGTTCACTAACACAGACCAAATAACTGTGAGATTGTGTTTGTTACTACTACTCTGGTGTTAGTGAACTTGTCTTTTAAGGTAAGTTTGCTGATGTCCTATCTATCCAATATACTAATTACGCATATGAAAGTAATTTATTGTAACTATACATTTCATAAACATTACAATGTGACCAACTAATTAATTTTACAACCACTAGAAGCCAAGAAAACTATTGTTTCAGGAAATTTATATTAACTTATTTCTTGAAAAGTTAAAAATTCTAAATTTATAAAACTTGTAGAAAACATTCCTGTAAACCACACATTAAAATAAAATGCAATATATTAACGGGGTTTTCAGTAATAAAAGTGTTAAGTTGATGCACTAAGAAAACTAATTTAAATCACGGTACTTTTTTGTTCCATCTAGGATGAAAATTATTAAGACCTATAGTAAAATTTAAAATGCATATGTCATAACTAACAATTAAATAATGAAAACAATAGTGTGAGTGAACTTATGTAGGCATTTCAAATTTATAAACTAGTTCACGTTAGGGCTACTATTTTAATAAATTGAATGAAAAATATAATGAAGTATTTTATAAAAATACATGACCGGTTTCGGCTCTTAGGCCATCTTCAGATAGTAAATAATATAATAACATAACATATGATTAATTTAGTGTGTGGGTGTTGAATTTTACTTTTGATTCTTATGTTTTTTAACTTCTCTTATTTTTTCATATATAGGATTGTTCATGTTAATTTGTGTATTTAATATGTTCTTTGGTTCATTATAATTGTTTATGTATATGTGTAAATTTTCTTTGGTATTCATTTTTTCTCCTTTCTTCTCTTATTCTAAAACTGTAACATTTTCATTTATATTTTGATAACTGTGATTTGACTGGAGAATATGTTCTGCAAAGTTAGATTTATTTGATGTTGAGTTGTTGTTTCTTATGGCTTGTATGTGTTCTTTGTAACGTAAATTAAATGTTCTTCCGGTTTGTCCTATGTAAAAAGAATTGCATTCTGAGCATTTTATTTGATATATTCCAGATTTTTCATATTTGTTATTTTTATTTTCTTTGTTAGATGATTTGTTAATTACAGTAAAAGTATTGTTCTTTGTTTTGTAACTGAGTGTATATTTAATGTGTTGAAATGTCTTTCTAATAGTGTATTCATTTTTGTATTATAAGGAACACTGATTCATTTTTCTTTTCTTTTTGTTCCATTTTCTTATTCTTGTTTCTTTTTATTCTTTTTATAATTTTGTCAACAATTGTCGGATTGTAAACATTTTTAGAAGCTAAGTATTTTACTGTTCTTTTTTTCTTCTTCTTCATAATCAGATTTTTTCATTGGCACGTTTAACATTCTGTTTACCATTGATCTGAAACTAGATAATTTGTACATCCATGGGTGGATAGAAAGGATAGTCACTTTTGGGTTGATTTTCTAAAAATGTTGAAAGAGTGTTTATTTCCAATATTTGTGATTTGTTAGATCTAAATAGTTTTTTCTTTTGCTTCATTTTGTTTTGTAAATTTTATCTTGTCATTTAACGAATTTAAGTATCAATTGCAAGTCTCTTCAAACGGTTAAAAAAGCTTTACAATAATCTACTTGAAATTAAAAAACAATAAAATACTGTAGGAGAAAGTTTTTTTTTCATTTTTGCCTAGTTACTGACAACAATGAAACTTAGTCCTTACAGCACAAAAGAAAACTGAATTATAAATTATTTCATGAAACAAATATAACAAAGGCTAATTTTTAAGTTAAAATCCATAAAATAATTTTTTAAATTAAAGAATAAAAAGTTTTGCCTATTCCTAGGATTAATATTCAATAAAATTATTTCTTATTCATTGTTATAGCCTCCTGAGCTGATATATATGACAAATAATAAAGTTAACGTACCTTTGTCGTCTTCAGATTCAAAATCCTATTGTATTGGATTACCGGTTGGTTTCAGAGCAAGAATTCCATGGTTACATCCACTGTACATTGTCAAACACTTAAAATCAATCACATTAAAAACATTTATAACGAAAATTTACACATTTACAAAATACAATACACATGATAACACAGCCGGCTGAGCGTGCAGCTGGAACGATGTTATCCAATGCCTACTTGACCTTCAACAATCTTAGGTCTATCTGGCCGTATGTCTTCTTTCATCGGTTAACTCAAACTTCTAATCAGATCAAACAAATTATTTGTGGAGAATTTGAATTTTTCATCAAGCACAGTAGTTGGGTTGCTCTTTATGGCTTTATATATTTCATAAGTTTCTAGAGTATTCATTGCCGCACCTTTTCTAATGCCTTAAGACACCACTGGCGTATATAAAATCAAATGTTCAGATTCTATAAATATTTATATAGGACACTCGTTCTTTCAAAAAACGTTTCAATGAACACCTACCCAAGAACGTTAATAAAACATTTTGCTTTGCTGAACATTTAGTTAACAACAATCATAACATTAAGGACATTGACATCAACCTAGATATTCTCTACAAATGTAATAAAGGTGCAGTAATGAATATTCTAGAAACTTAAGAAATATATAAAGCCATTGAGAGCAACCCAACTACTACTGTTCTTAATGAAAAATTCTAAAAAAATATTTTGTTTGATCGGATTACGAGTTTGAGTTAACCGATAAAAGAAGACAGACGATAGAGCTAAGATTGTTCAAGGTCAAGTAGACATCGGATAACATTGTTCCAGCTGTATGCTCAGTCTGGATCTGACCATCATAAACGCTGGCCATGTTATCGTGTGTTTTTGTTGTTGTTGTAAATGCGTAATTTTCGTTATAAATGTTTTTAATGTGAGTGATTTTAAATGTTTGTTAACATACAGTGGATGTGAGCATGGAGTTCTTACTCCGAAATTGGTAATCCAAAACAATAGGATATTGAAACTGAAGACGACAAAGGTACGTTAACCTTCTTATTTGTCATAATAAAATTACATTAGGCTTGAAGTTAAAATTACAAACAAAATTGATTCCTTACAAAAAAAAAACATTCTCGGATAAGACTTTTAATTTTATGAATTGTAACCCAATAAAATCTTTTAATGAATTTGGTAAGAACTAGTGAACTTTCAACGACTGGATGCTGTAATAGGAACTTGTGTCAATTAGAAAAGACTGCTCTCAATTGGAACAGCCAATCATAATAAAATATAATTTTAAAAAACCTGACCTGAAATGGCCTATATAATATTACATTGGCCTATCGTAAATTATACAAAGGCTTATGAACTTATGTTAGACTAAGGCTTTTCAAGAAATTTACAAGCTTGTCTTTACTTACAGTTTTGGTAAAATGCCTGCCAAACTTTGTCAGAGGGTACATTTTGTACTTTTAATTACACTTTGGAAACAATATCCGGTTATTATATAGAACAGGGGCTTTGTCGATTTTTTGGCTACACATTTTTTTCATAACAGATACTTAGCTAAGAAACAAGAATATCAGCAGAAAACCGGTCAAACTACGAAAATTAGGAAAACAGATTAATTTTTTCTGTAAATATAGTGATCTGTATACTTAAATTGTGCGTAATATTGCTCTGATCACAAATATCACAAGAGTTTTACAATCCAACCAATCGTTAGTGGCGGTAACCATACGGTTACCTTCTGTTAGGATGGGGCTAGATTACCTTTATGTTCTATCATACACACAAATAATGAATTTTGTTTTTTTAAATTGCATGTATAATTTGAAAAAGGCTCACAAATTGATGATTCTCTTAATTTTAACTAAAATATCATATTTTTGGTGTTTTTTCTTCTTTTTTTTTTTTTTACTGAACAGTATGTAGACAAAAAATTGTCGTTGATTTTAGTGGTTTAAAAAGATTCTACAGTAACTAGAATTAAACACAAAAAAGTATAATAGCATTTTTTGTATTTTAATATTACAGTAAAACCTCGACACTTTGTGGACCCAGACGTTATTGAGTTTGGGGGTTGTCGAGTTATTCAGGCCATTATTGTACAGCGATTGTAATGGGTTTTACTAAATGAACACACAATGAATTTGACTACAGTATATACATAAATTTATTACTTACATTATGCAGCTGCTGTTTGAACAATCCACAAAGAAAACTTGAATGTCTAACAATTACAATACACTAACTAAATTCGTTGGAAAAATGGTTTTATTGAGGATTGTTTTTCTTTCTGAATTTGGCACCTGGCTGCTTCATCACGTAGTCGCCGGAGGAATAAAATGTCCATCGCAGACGATCATTGTTGCTCCAAATAATGCAAGGCTCCTTCGAGGTACTTCACACCGTCACTATGACTCATCTTCTCTTCTTGATTACTCCTCTCCGTGTCATCTTCTGAGTCGCCTTCTTCCTTCTCTGCTCCTTGGTTTTTCACGGCAGCAATAATTTCATCTTCTCCTAGTGGTTCGCTGGCCCCATCTAGATCCATCCACTCTCTGACATCATCTTCCACGGTATCTTCACATCCAGGAATCTTCTTCATAAGTTCGATCAAATTAGAGGCTTCATGATCCTCTCTCTTTTCCAAAAATTCATTTCCCGAATGATCCAAAAGTTTCCTCCACGAGTGAACAAGAGTTATTGGTTCTAGTTCATCCAACATTGATTCAACCAGCCAATAACATCCAGAAAATCAATCTTTTTTAGCTTAGACAACAAGTCATAACCTTCTACCATGCCTAATATTAAAGATGAAAGTAGCTTACATCAATATCTTTTCTTCAAAGCTGCCAGAACGCCTTGATCCATTGGCTGTACGAGAGATGTGACGTTAGGTGGAAGAAATATTGCCTTAACCCTAGAAGTGATGTGTAAAAAGTACCAGAGTGATGGGTAGTTTGTAATCTTCACGCAACATATTTTTCAAAAATATATATTAAATATATGTAAAAATAAAAACACTGAGTATTATACATAAATTTTATCACAATAACATGCAGAATCATAATAAATAATATAACTTGAACTTACCATGCTCAGGTGGTGTTTTATCCATATTTTATTGAAAAAAAATTTTTCAAAAAAATCTCTTTTTCACTTTGAATGGTTCTCACTTGATTGATATTGTTGCTATCACAACACTTTAAATGTAAAACATGTTCACAATTTAATTCTAAACAAAAATGTTTCTTACATATTTACATTTATATCAAACAGGAAAAAAGTTATTTACAAAAAATCATAACTATGTACAAAGTTGAAGTGGCCTATTTTAGTCAGAGTCACTACTCTCAGCCACTCTTTTCCTCCCTTGGTGAGTGGGCCTATGAAAATGTTGTAGTCTGTGGTAACAGGTAGGGTGAATCCCACAATTACAACTGGGACACCAATACAAACTTCTTTTTCTTTTCACTGCCGGGTTGTCTGCACAAACTACACAAATTCTCTCTTTGCGCCCAGGTAAATGCACAAGTGCATGAGCTCCATCACCCTGTTCATTTGGAATGTGTTGGCCTGCTCCAGCTGCATCATCCTCATCCTCTGCTAAACTTATAACTATACTGTCTACAAATTCATCTCTGGGTATGGGTTTGTCAGTATTATTTGCATATAATATGTATGCATCAAAAATAGAAATATCTAAAAAATTGAAAAAGATTTGTTTCCAATACTTTTTCGTTGCTCTGGCACAAGAAAGGTGATATATACTTTTATCACTGCAGTCTACCCCTCCCATCCTGAGATTATATTTATTTAAAACTACAGGTTTTACTGCACGTTGCCCACTTCTGCTAGTGATGTTTGTATCCTCAGCGTGACATCCTGTTGTTAGTAAATAAACTGGTTTCCTGCTTTTTTTCTGCTTATAACCAACTAAAAGTGTTTTATTTTTCCTATAATAAATACTCTCTTGTATTCCCAACTTTGCCTGTACTACATTCTTTGATAGGCCCTTGGTATTTTTGTTTACGGTGCCGGTAATAAAGGTTTTTTTACTATAAAGTTTATCAGCCAAAGGTAACTTAGTGTAAAAGTTGTCAGTATAAATATGATAGCCTTTGTTGAAAAGATTACATGAAGACAACTGATCCATAACTACTTTTTGTGTAAAAGGATCATTACCCTCAGCTAGGAAACTTTTGCCACTATATAGAGCTACATTCAAAACATAATTGGTTTGGCTATCACATACTTCAAATTTTTTTATCCCAAACCTGGCATGTTTTTTGTTGGGCATATAATTTATAAACACACATCTGTTTTTCATGCCGATTAGGGATTCATCTATAGCCACATTCTGATATGGTACAAAAAATTCTTTTAGTTTAGCATTTATATAATCATAAAATTGCCGTATCTTGTACCATGGGTCATAGTTGGGGTCATTACGGGGAACTGGTTGCTTGGAACTAATATGGAACATTGAGCTTATCAGTTGAAATTTATTTATGGACATTGTTCGAGAGAAAATAGGAATTTTTCTGTTGCTTTTTGTACTCCAATAGTCAACCACATTTTTTTCACGGATCAATCCCATATTCAATATGAGTGCAATGAATTTTTGCATTTCCTTCTATGTAACAGCTTTCCAATTTTGCAATCTAGAAAATCTTTTCATATTATCTGAACTTCTTTTTTTCCTTATTTCATTTTCAGCATATTTATTAGTTTCTTTTACTAATAAATCCCAAACAAATCTAGTAAAAAATAGAAAGAAGTAAGTAATTGGTCGAGAGTTCCTAGGAGGGCAGTTTTTTATGCCAGGGTTCCTTACCTGGAATTCATCCTCAATCCTAAGCTCTGGCTCCGGTGGAAAAACTCGAATCCATGTAGGCGTTGGGGAAATTCTATTCAAAAGTGGAATATCAGAATCAGATACACTTTCATTGTCACTCTGTTCTGGTAGGCCTAAACCTCCTTCATCTGGTTCATCTATTTCCGATTGAGTAGGTTCATATTCATCACCACTACCCGACGAATAATCAAACAATGAAACATCATCTGGAATATCACTCACAGGCAAATCACTATCACTATCGGTACTTATATTTTCATCCAACAAATCCTGAATCACTTGAACGACACAGATCATCCATCTTGATTGTAAACAACAACAATCACGAGATAAACAAAGAACTGTGACACTGCGTAGTGCGCGACTTGTAAATAAACAGCTGTCTCGCCGTAGCAGCTGCGCAATCTGCCAGACGTAATGCCGTGTATGGCGTTTGGATTTTTTTCACCAATAACAAATGCACGGAGGAATAAATACTATATGACATAAATTATTACGTATGAACAGAGGAATAAGTCAGTGTGAATAAAATTACGATAGCTTCAATAGTATTCGACTTATACAGCTCGAAATTTGATAGTCGTAATTTACGACTTTATCACTTGACGAACGTAATAAACAGTCGGAAAATACGACGGTCATCAATTAGATGGTTAATATCTTTGTCCTGTAAATACTGAGTGTCTGGATGAGTAGTTGCATTGTCCAGTAGAAGAACTGCTTTTCTTGGAAGAGTTTTTTTCTCCAAAAACCGCTCAACCTGGGGTACGAATTGTTCGAAAAACCACGCTTTAAAAATTCATTCACTCATCCATGCGTTATTTTGACTCCTATACCATACAGGCAAATCAACTCCATCTCTTGTAGACTTTACATGTTTGAAACATCTAGGCTTCTTTGCTTTTCCAATCATAGCAAGCTTAAACTTGTGTTCTCCAGTTGCATTGCTACACGCGAGAATAGTGACTCGTTCTTTACTTTTCTTGTAAACTGGAGCGGACTTCTCACTTTTTAAAACTAAACTTTTAGCTGGGAGCATGATATTATTTAGGCCACTTTCATCACAATTATAAATCTGATCATCAGTAAGTCCTCCTTTTTCTATGAGTTCTTGAAATCTTTTCTTAAACTCACCAACAATTTCAGGGTCAGCAGATAATTTTTCACCGCAGATGCTGATTTGCTTAACACCATACCGCTGTTTCCACCTGTCTAACCATCCATTACTTGCTGTGAACGCAGGATCTCCGTCTTCTTTTAATTCTTCGTAAAACTTCAGTGCTTTTTCTTGAAGAATAGGCCCTGATATCGGCTTCCTTTATCCCTTTGCACACGAAACCACTGATGCAAAGCCTCGCTGACTTTTTCATGTACAGCACATTTCATTGTTTTTCTGTCCTTAATTGAGTCTGTACAAATTCTCTTTAAGCACCACGATTCAATCTCCGATTTTTTGTTTTTCCAACCAAGCACTGTAGAACGCCCGACATTTAACTCCAACGCAATTTTATTCGCATTTTCACCCTTTTCCAGTCTCTTCAATGCATCGAATTTCAGTTCCATTGACACCGACACTTGCTTCCTCTTTAGCGATGACATGTCTCCGATTTTCTTGTTAAAACTCACAACTTCAACACTTTAATCACAACTAGACGAAAGACACTTACTGTCTAGAACGACAAAAGGACTAGCACAAACAAAGCGACCGATCACGTTCACCGCCAATGCTAAACTGAGCAGACAAAAAGAATATGAGGTTAACAGTTAGGAATGTGAAAGCGGCGACAGCAGGTAGGAAAACAATAGCGAGCTACCTTCCCTCCCCACCACTAGCCGAGACAAGACCGGGTCTTTGACCCGAGGCAGCCTAAAAGACGCGCTAGATCGACTCGCCTTCCCCCTCGGCCACTTCCACCGTTCTTGAGTCAACATACAAATAATGAAAGCTAATTATAAATTTGCACCCATCTGTCGAGTGTCGAGTTAACCGTACTGTCGAGTTAGCGGGTGTTGAGTTGGCAAGGTTTTACTGTATCTAATTCTTTTGTTGTCGTTGTCCCCCCATATATATTGTAATTCCATAAGAAATGTGAGATTCTACCAAAGGTAAGTATATTGTTTTTGATGTTGTTAAATTCCAAAAATGTTTCTTCCCTCCGAAGTGCTTAGATATTATATCCCTCCTATGATGATTTTATAGCTATAAATTTCACATGCTCATTATAATCTAAGTTACAGTCTATAATCAAACCCAAAACCTTTGTGTCAGTCAGCTGCTCTACTGTACAATCTTCTATTGTTATAATAGGATTTATTGGGTGTGTATTTTGCTTGGTTTGAAAAGAGATTAAGTTTGTTTTACTAGCATTAAGTAGCAAATGCTCTTAGTTTAAAAATTGGTTTATTCATGATAGTTCTAATGCTGCTTTAGCTTTAATTCCCTGTTAATTTTTCCCTAAAAATTTAATATTAGCATCATCGGCATATAGAACCATGTTAATTGTATTGTCCTTAAAATTAATTATTGCAGTTGTAGAAATATGGGCGAATATGAGAGGTGAATGTGTTCATCGACATTCTTTGATTTCGCATCGCTGCATCGGATTGAAAAACATTTGCTGCATCGCAGACCCCCAAATTATAATGTACTTTATTAAAAGTCAAAATCAAAACTCCTTTAATCATCAACTGTACAGTTACAGATTTGAACAGTGTCAAGCAAAACACAATAAGTTTTTCTACATTAGTATTAAGGCTATAGTCTTATTTAGTACTTACAATACATGAAATTAAGTACAGTGTATTTATTAAAATTAATTAAAACATTGAGATTTACCTCTTTCAATATTGGTTTATCTTCAAAGGAACTCTCAGAGATTTGTTCAAAAGGTTTGATAAGCTCCTTTAGATCTTGTTTGTCATCTTGGTCAGGAGGAACCTGGGCAGAGACACATTAAATCTATTAAAAGGAACTTTCCTTGACATTCTACTTTAAAAAACTGTTTTATACTAACTGTTCTTATTAACATTCTGTTCTACCATCCATACAAATAATGAATATTGTATTTTTTAAATTGCATATATAACTTGAAAAAGATTTACAGATTGCTGAATCTCACAATCTTACTATTATATAAAAATCTAATGGTGTCTGTGTGTGTTTTTAATACGCAAAAACTACTGAACCCGCATTCATCTGAAATTTTGCATGGACATTCTTATGGTCTCTGGTTAACACATAAGGCTATTTTTACTTCTAAATTCCACCAGGGCACTACCCCAGGGGGTCTAAGAATGCAACCTCTATGGCAATACCAATTAGACAATCAATTGTTTATAATATCATTAACCAGCTGTTGGAATAAACAAACAACTTAAATAGTTCTAAAGTAAATACCGGACCAAAACTAACCACAATCACAGTAACTAGAAAAGACAATAGGTATCACTACGAGGCTGAAGGTTGTCGTTTAGTGGGAAAAATAACCAGGTTTGATTATTCAATAAAATACTGGTAACTAAATCTACCAATTGTATGGAAGCATTTAACTAAATAGTAGGAAAGTTATTTATCACTATTCAGCTGGAATCGTAAACTACAGGAATTAGAACAGTATTTTTTTGTTTGTTGTTGCCATTTCGCCATGTAACGTTATAGGAGATGCGCATGATACCTACCGTCTTCTTTCCTAAGGATACCGTGACCACAACGCACTTTTGCATCACGCAGATGCCAGTAAGTAACAACTTTTATATCATTGAACGCAATAAGCACAGTATAAACCAACGTAAACTCCGTACGAAGGACGGGTAGGCTACTGTGCTAATCGTAACTAAAATATGTTATTGTTTTTGTTACTGCACAGCATGTAAATTGAAAAAAATTTAAAATTTGAATTAACATAAAAAAATCATTGTATTCAATAAATTACATTTTATTGCATTTGTTGATTTTGTTTAATTACGTTTAATATATTGGTTAAACAATAATGGATTGTTATACTTAATTAAAATGATGCTTCTTTTAAAAAAGTGTTGTGATAGAGTATGCCTTATTTATCTATGCTTATGTACCTTTACATTAATATTATTTTAGTCAACTTAACAGTAAGTTAAAGAGTAATCAGTTATAAAGCTGTCATCACTCTCCAACAATGATAGTGAATACAATAATTAAGCTGTTTTGTTTTTGCCTGTGAAATATACTATTTTTACTGTAACAAATTAAATTTTGATAATTTTGACCAGTCACTCTCCCACAACAACAGCAAAGTACAACTATTGGCATTTAAATGTAATGAATTTAATACAGAGCCATCAACTTAGTTTATTACTAGCTTTCCTTATATTTGTCCTTAATAACTTAATTACATAAGCATGCTTAGTGCTAAACATATTTATCAAGCCCTAAAATTCTATTTCAACATAATTATGATTTGTTGTGTAATAGGCCTTACTGCACTTTTTGAATCCCTTCATCTTACATTCCTTTTATAATTTTTTATTGACCTTCTTAATTTGATACAATGTTAATTTTTTATTCTTATTGCATACATATAACATTAACTAGCTAACATTTATACGAACAAAAAATGTATGTTTTAAATTATCTTTCTTTGTACTAGCAAGATACGGTACCTGTAACAAAAGGTATTATTGTACTCTACTAATTCTAAAACTTAATAAAAACCATAAATTCTCCATTCATTATTCATTTCTAAGACACTGATTGTAGAGATATGGGCGAATATGAGGGGTGAATGTGTTCATCGAAATTCTGTTATTTCGCATCGTACACCCCCAAATTATAATGTACTTTATTGAGATTTACCTCTTTCAATATTGGTTTATCTTCAAAGGAACTCTCAGAGATCTGTTCCAAAGATATGATAAGCTCCTTTAGATCTTGTTTGTCATCTTGGTCAGGAGGTACCTGGGCAGAGACACGTTAAATCTATTTAAAGGAACCCTTTCCTTGACATTCTACTTTTAAAAACTTTTTTATACTAAGTTTTCTTATTACCTTTCTGTTCTACCAACAATACACATAATAAATATTGTATTTGTTTAACCCAACTACTGGCAACTAAAACCCTCTATTGGCAGCCCATTTTTCCTAGTTTCACAAGGATATTTAAACAAAAATAATTTAAAATACTACTGCAACTTACATTTAGTATTATTTTATATAATTTTACTTTTAAGATTCTATGTTTTAATTTAAAATAAATAGCAAAAGTATAGTATACTTATGTTAAAAGCAACACGTACAGTAGCGATAACCTCCCACCCACCCAAACACAACACGTATAGTAGCGATATCCCTCCCACCCACCCAAACACAACACGTACAGTAGCGATAACCCTCCCGCCCACCCAAACACAACACGTATAGTAGCGATAACCCTCCCACCCACCCAAACACATCACGTACAGTAGCGATAACTCTCCCACCCACCCATACACTACATTTACAGTAGCGATAACCCTCCCAACCACCCATACACTACATGTACAGTAGCGATAACCCTCCAACCCACCCAAACACAACATGTACAGAAGCGATAACCCTCCCACCCACCCAAACACAACACGTATAGTAGCGATATCCCTCCCACCCACCTAAACACAACACGTATAGTAGCGATAACCATCCCACCGACCTAAACACAACACGTAAAGTAGCGATAACCCTCCCACCCATCCAAATACAACAAGTATAGTAGCGATAAAAAACATAAAAAATAATGAACTAACACATCTCAGAAATGTTTTAA
Organism: Stictocephala bisonia; assembly: GCA_035578905.1. Taxonomy (NCBI): domain Eukaryota; kingdom Metazoa; phylum Arthropoda; class Insecta; order Hemiptera; family Membracidae; genus Stictocephala; species Stictocephala bisonia. The sequence continues at coordinate 780,906 of JAQJVL010000146.1, forward strand.
TTTAATAATACCACGTTATTGTCATAAAGACATTGGAAGTTAACCATGAACTGATATTAATCATGGGAAATGCAAGAATGGCTAGATATGGTGCGACTGAAAAAAATTAAAATAAAATTCTATCGTAAAAATTCAGACAACAAATGCCATTTTTGGAGTAAGTGCTGGAATAAAAATATACTAATTTAGATATTTTTCATTGATCCACCCGCCCACTCATACATGAACGTTGTACTGACCCACCCATCCACCCATACACAACAGTAGTAACACCCTGGTACTAACAGGGTGTTCTAGGTTGTTTCGATTTCTTGTGAAGTGCATATATTTGGTTTTTGCATCATTTGCTTTCAGTCCTAGTTTTCCCTCTTCTTCCATGAACAATTTTATTAACTCAAATTGTCTAACTTTTCTGCAAAAATTACTACATCATCTGCAAATGCAAGTGTGTTAATTCTAGATCCAATCGTTATGCCTTCATCTCTATTTGCTATATTTTGTAATGAATCTTCTAATACTATGTTGAACAGAATTGGGAGAGTCCATCACCCTGTCTTACTCCTGAATGTATTCTGAAGGGTTCAGAAATTTGTCCACTTACAAGTACCAAACATGTAGAATCCGCTATACTTGACTTGGAAAGATTAATTAAGTTTTTCAGAATTCCAATCTTGTCCATCTTTTCCCACAATCTCTCTCTCTCTCTTTACACTGTCATATGCTTTTTGGAAGTCAATTAATATGGCAAAAAAAAAAAAAAAAAAAAAAAAAAAAAACAAAACATTACTAAATTCCCAGTATTTAGATATAATTTCTTTAACAATAAATATTTGATTTGTTGTTAACCTATCTTTCATAAAACCTGCTTGGCGTTTAATTACTACTTTATACTTATATTATAAAAAAGTCTAAACGTATTAAATAAAAAAAGACCGTCAAAGTCAAAATTTCTTTATTCGCTTTTGTACAATAATTGTACATGGAATAGTGTCATTATGCATTTATACTAATTAAAATATATCACTAATATTCCTTGTCTTGACATAAGACACTAGGCCTAAGTAAAAAGTATCATTAAAAAAGTGGTCCTAATGAATAAAATTCTTCCAGTGAATAAAATGCATTCTGCAACAAAAAGTTTTTAAGCAATAGTTTAAACGTTTTTAGATCATCTACTTCTCTTATTATTTTGGGAATATAGTTAAAAAATTTTATTCCAGAATAAGTGGTGCTTCTCTTAAACTTTTCTAGGTTATGATGAGGTAAAATTATGGTAGCTTTGTTTCTGGTGTTATAAGAGTGAACCTCATTCAAAGTTTTTAAATTACGTTTGTGATTTTTTATATAAGTGACTGTATCAAAAATATATTGGCTATGAACTGTCAATATTCTTAATTTGGTAAAATGTTCCTTAACCGAATCATCACTTTTTAATCGCAAGATTGTTCTTAAAGCTTTTTTTTGAAGTTTGAGAATTTTATTTAAATTTTGATTTGAGGTCCCTCCATAGACAGGTATCCCGTAGGATATATGAGATTGAATAAGAGCGTAAAATACAGTTCGAAGCACTGATAAACTACAGAGAGAAGATAATCGTTTTAGGGCATAGATACCTGAGTTAATTTTATTGATTAGGCCTATGTGGTCAACATGTGAATCCCAGGTGAGATGTTTATCCACATACAGACCTAAAAATTTGATTTTTTCTGCTTCATTTACAAACTCATTATCAATACAAATTTGAAATTCATGGATGTTTCTATTTTGTTTTGTTCCAAATGAAATAAAGTTAGTTTTTTCATATTTAAAATAAGACCATTATCTATAAAAAAATTTTGAATTCCAGATAGTTCAGTGAAAGAGGCTAATTCTAAATCTAAGCTAGTTTTTGCTGACATAATGAGATTTGAGTCATCTGCGTAAAGACACAATTCATTTTTAATTCCGTCAAACTGACTCAGACAACTGGGCATATTTTGGATGTAACATATAAATAACAGAGGCCCTAAAATTGACCCTTGGGGAACTCCATATTGAATTGCTTGTAATTTAGATTTAAATTTAGATATCCTGTTATTCTTAGTTTTAGCAATCTCAACATATTGCTTTCTATTTGATAAGTATGATTCAAACCAATTCAAATAGTTATTTTTTTATTCCGATTTCTTGCAATTTTTTAATTAATTTACTGTGTGAGATGCTATCGAAAGCTTTAGATAGATCCATAAATATTCCTGCAACTTTATTTTTTTGTCTATGGATTCAATTAGGGAGTCAGTAAAACTTACAAGGGCTGTGAGTGTTGATCTATTTTTGCGGAAACCGTGTTGTTCCTCATCAAAAATTTTATATTTTTCTAAATGTTCGGTAAGCCTAATGTACATTGCTTTTTCAAAAATTTTTGACATTGATGGGAGAATCGAAACTGGGCGATAATTTTGAATATCAGTTTGATCCCCTTTTTTAAATATTGGTATAACCTTTGAGATTTTCAGTTTACTAGGGAATATACCAGAGATAAAAGAAGAATTTACTAAGTGTAACAGCGGTTTAATTAATGGTATTCTAGCCAATTTTAATATTGTAGTCGGAACCTCATCATAACCACATGACCACTTATTTTTTAGGCTTAAAAATGTCTAACAGTTCTTTTTCACCAATTGGAGGGCATCTAAAATTTGAGGTTTGTTTTGAAAATCCTTTTGTTTTAAAATTATTTTGTTTTGATGGTAATTCCTGCAACATGCCTTCAATTGTGCTAACAAAATAATTATTAAAACTATTGCTAATTTCATAAGGATGGGAAATTATTTTATTATCAGCTTGTAAAATTAAGTTCTTTTCTGCTTTACCAGTAATTTTCTTTGTTTCCTTATTTATTATTTCCCAAGATGTTTTACTAATATTTTCAGATTCTTTAATTTTTTCATCATAATATGCTTTTTTTGTTTTTACTAACTTAGATTTATACACAGAATATTTCATTTTTAATTCATCTTTTAAAATTAGAGAATTACTTTGCTTTGCCAAATTAATAAAACTTATAATGCTGTTTTTATCTTTTTTTAGTTCTTCGGTTATCCAGGTTTTTGTGAGATTTTTAGTCTTCTTTTGAACAACAGGAAATGATAAGTTGAAATAAAACTTAAATAAGTTATCAAAACAGTTATATTTCTCTTCAACTGGGGAGAAAAAAACTGATTCCCATTCTTCTTTCTCTAATAAAGATATAAATAATTTAATGTTTTCATTAGAAAACTTTCTTCCAGTGTAACTTAAATTTTGATTATATATACTATTCAGTGAGTTTTTTATCTCCAAGATCTGCCCATCATGATCAGAAAGAGCAGTGACAATTCCACTGGTCTTAGTATCATTTTTATCCATATTAGTAAAAAAATTATCTAGACATGTCTTGGAAGTTGATGTTACTCTAGTGGGAAAATTTATGAGATAGTTCATTCCATGACGAATTAAAGTATTTTTCAATTCTTTACTTTCAGTTGTAGTTTTTAAGATATCAATATTAAAGTCTCCTGTTAGGATCAAGTGCCAATCACCATGCCAATATGGTAACAACTATAGCTAGGATTAAGTATACGATACTTGTTTAGATTAACCTCTTTCAATATTGGTTTATATTCAAAGGAGTTCCCACAGTTCTCCTCCAAAGGTCTGATGATAAGCTCCTTCAGATCTTGTTTGTCATCACAGCCACGAAGTAACTAGGAAAAGACACGTCAAATCAACACAATTAAACTTATTCTGTGACTGTATAAAATTATTAATAATAGATTCCATCCTCATTTTATATTAAATATTTATTTAAAAATAAATGGCACTGTTAAATGACAAAGAGAGAACACAACTGTTGGATAATGAGAACCTTCAGAGCAAACAAGCAAAGATACAAAGCATATTAATCATAGTGTACTAACCCGCTAAGTCGCAGAGTACTAAATAATAGCCTAGTCGTACTATAACCAATACACATCTTTAATCTTTTCCACTCGATTATTTTTTACTTGTTTGCCGCCTCAGATCGTAATATTATGACGTATTTTCGGTAATAAGAATCGGTTCAGTATTTATGAGGTTTATGCAACAATTAAAATGTTATAAAAATGAAAGAAAACAAAAGTTAACAAAAAAGTGTTTTGTAATATGGTATGATATCGTTCAAATGTTATATATCACCAACACTACTATTAACAGTTTGGCCTACTTGTACAACACTGTCACTTTCTTAGATATTTTCTATTACATCATTACTAACACCTTCATCTTAACTTGATTCACTATATTATAAATCATGTTGTAATTGTTATATTACTTCAGCATCCGTAAGATTTGGATTACTATGAGCTAACATTTTTACACTACTGTCAAATGTCAACTAACGAAATATCGAACTGAAGGTTAGAATAAACAAGAAAGAATAACAATAACATCACATGACATTCAAGTTCCCATGACAATCTATTGTAGTTATTTAGTTTCCGCATGATTTTTATTTTTATTTTTTTATTTATATGATAGTATGATAATATGATAGTAGCACGAATTGGGAACATCGATAACCAAACGAAATGTGCGTTGTTGCCGTGTCAGACAGCGGAAAGGGTTAAGAAGTGAAGAGATAAGGAAATTGTCAGACTTCATTAGCAGACAATACAAGCTTACACGGCTTCCAATACACAGCCTGGCTGAGAATTTCTGCCAAGTGCCCCTCTTCCCACCCAATACTCATCGCAATTTGTCATCTTCCTTCTCTCTCCAGTCAGCCACGCTGCTCGCTCTCTCTCTCTCTAGGCTGCTGCGCAACAACCTCGACCTAGCGGTAGCAAAGCTAAGATAGCAAAATTAGAAAAAAGTTGTCTGACTTCTAACACTGGCTTTTCGCGTCTTGTAGATGTGTATTAATTTCTTTAACAGGGTTATTTGATGTATTTATGTCAAAACCTTCCTTCAATTGCAAGTATCTTCAAACGGTTAAAAAAGCTTTACAATAATCTACTTGAAATTAAAAAACAATAAAATACTGTAGGACAAAGTTTTTTTTCATTTTTGCCTAGTTACTGACAACAATGAAACTTAGACCTTAAAGCCCAAAAGAAAGCTGAATTATAAATTATTTCATTAAACAAATATAACAAAGGCTAATTTTCAAGTTAAACTCCATAAATTATTTTTTTAATTAAAGAATAAAAAGTTTTGCCTATTCCTAGGATTAATATTCAATAAAATTATTTCTTATTCATTGTTATAGCCTCCTGAGCTGATATATATGACAAATAATAAAGTTAACGTATCTTTGTCGTCTTCAGCTTCAAAATCCTATTGTATTGGATTACCGGTTGGTTTCAGAGCAAGAATTCCATGGTTACATCCACTGTACGTTGTCAAACACTTAAAATCAATCACATTAAAAACATTTATAACGAAAATTTACACATTTACAAAAGACAATACACATGATAACACAGCCGGCTGGTATGATGGTCAGATCCGGACTGAGCATGCAGCTGGAACGATGTTATCCAATGCCTACTTGACCTTCAACAATCTTAGGTCTATCTGGCCGTCTGTCTTCTTTCATCGGTTAACTCAAACTTGTAATCAGATCAAACAAATTATCTGTGGAGAATTTGAATTTTTCATCAAGCACAGTAGTTGGGTTGCTCTTTATGGCTTTATATATTTCATAAGTTTCTAGAATATTCATTGCCGCACCTTTTCTAATGCCTTAAGACACCACTGGCGTATATAAAATCAAATGTTCAGATTGTAAAAATATTTATATAGGACACACGTTCTTTCAAAAAACGTTTCAATGAACACCTACCCAAGAACGTTAATAAAACATTTTGCTTTGCTGAACATTTAGTTAACAACAATAATAACATTAAGGACATTGACATCAACCTAGATATTCTCTACAAATGTAATAAAGGTGCAGTAATAAATATTCTAGAAACTTATGAAATATATAAAGCCATTAAGAGCAACCCAACTACTGTGCTTAATGAAAAATTCTCCAAAAATATTTTGTTTGATCGGATTACGAGTTTGAGTTAACCGATGAAAGAAGACAGACGATAGAGCTAAGATTGTTCAAGGTCAAGTAGACATTGGATAACATTGTTCCAGCTGTATGCTCAGTCTGGATCTGACCATCATAACTGCTGGCCATGTTATCGTGTGTTTTTGTTGTTGTTGTAAATGGGTAATTTTCGTTATAAATGTTTTTAATGTGAGTGATTTTAAATGTTTGTTAACATACAGAGGATGTGAGCATGGAGTTCTTACTTCGAAATTGGTAATCCAAAACAATAGGATATTGAAACTGAAGACGACAAAGGTACGTTAACCTTCTTATTTGTCATAATAAAATTACATTAGGATTGAAGTTAAAATTACAAACAAAATTGATTCCTTACAAAAAAAAAACATTCTCGGATAAGACTTTTAGATTTATGAATTGTAACCCAATAAAATCTTTTAATGAATTTGGTAAGAACTAGTGAACTTTCAACGACTGGATGCTGTAATAGGAACTTGCGTCAATTAGAAAAGACTGCCCTCAATTGGAACAGCCAATCATAATAAAATATAATTTTAAAAAACCTGACCTGAAATGGCCTATATAATATTACATTGGCCTATCGTAAATTATACAAAGGCTTATGAACTTATGTTAGACTAAGGCTTTTCAAGAAATTTACAAGCTTGTCTTTACTTACAGTTTTGGTAAAATGCCTGCCAAACTTTGTCAGAGGGTACATTTTGTACTTTTAATTACACTTTGGAAACAATATCCGGTTATTATATAGAACAGGGGCTTTGTCGATTTTTTGGCTACACATTTTTTCATAACAGATACTTAGCTAAGAAACAAGAATATCAGCAGAAAACCAGACAAACTACGAAAATTAGGGAAACAGATTAATTTTTTCTGTAAATATAGTATATTGAAAGATAGGACATCAGCAAACTTACCTTAAAAGACAAGTTCACTAACATCAGAGTAGTAGTCACAAACACAAAATAGACATAATCTCACAAATTTTCAACACCACAGGCATTTTCTTCAGGTGAGTAGAGGGAGAGAGAGAGACTCACCTGAAGAAAATGCCTGTGGTGTTGAAAATTTGTGAGATTATGTCTATTTTGTGTTTGTGACTACTACTCTGATGTTAGTGAACTTGTGTTTTAAGGTAAGTTTGCTGATGTCCTATCTTTAAATATACTAATTCCTGGCCTAGTGCCCTTTAACCTAACCTAAAATTTCTGTAAATTTGTGATCTGTATACTTAAATTGTGCGTAATATTGCTCTGATCACAAATATGACAAGAGTTTTACAATCCAACCAATCGTTAGCAGCGGTAACCATACGGTTACCTTCTGTTAGGATGGGGCTAGATTACCTTAATGTTCTATCATACACACAAATAATGAATTTTGTTTTTTTAAATTGCATGTATAGTTTGAAAAAGGCTCACAAATTGATGATTCTCTTAATCTTAACTAAAATATCATATTGTTGGGGGTTTTCTTTTTTTTTTACTGAACAGTATGTAGATAAAAAATTGTCGTTGATTTTAGTGATTTAAAAAGATTGTACAGTAACTAGAATTAAACACAAATAAGTTTAATAGCATTTTTTGTATTTTAATATTACAGTAAAACCTCGACACTTTGTGGACCCAGACGTTGTTGAGTTTGGGGGTTGTCGAGTTATTCAGAACATTAGTGTACAGTAATTGTAATGGGTTTTACTAAATGAACACACAATGAATTTGACTACAGTATATACATAAATTTATTACTTACATATATGCAGCTGCTGTTTGAACAATCCACAAAGAAAACTTGAATATCTAACAATTACAATACACTAACTAAATTCGTTGGAAAAATGGTTTTATTGAGGATTGTTTTTCTTTCTGAATTTGGCACCTGGCTGCTTCGTCACGTAGTCGCCGGAGGAATAAAATGTCCATCGCAGACGATCCTTGTTGCTCCAAATAATGCAAGGCTCCTTCGAAGTACTTCACACCGTCACTATGACTCATCTTCTCTTCTTGATTACTCCTCTCCGTGTCATCTTCTGAGTCGCCTTCTTCCTTCTCTGCTCCTTGGTTTTTTACGGCAGCAATAATTTCATCTTCTCGTAGTGGTTCGCTGGCGCCATCTAGATCCATCCACTCTCTGACATCATCTTCCACGGTATCTTCACATCCAGGAATCTTCTTCATAAGTTCGATCAAATTAGAGGCTTCATGATCCTCTCTCTTTTCCAAAAATTCATTTCCCGAATGATCCAAAAGTTTCCTCCACGAGTGAACAAGAGTTATTGGTTCTAGTTCATCCAACATTGATTCAACCAGCCAATAACGTCCAGTAAATCAATCTTTTTTAGTTTAGACAACAAGTCATAACCTTCTTCCATGCCTAATATTAAAGATGAAAGTAGCTTACATCGATATCTTTTCTTCAAAGCTGCCAGAACGCCTTGATTCATTGGCTGTACGAGAGATGTGACGTTAGGTGGAAGAAATATTGCCTTAATATCTTTGTCCTGTAAATACTGAGTGTCTGGATGAGTAGTGAGTGGCATTGTCCACTAGAAGAACTGCTTTTCTTGGAAGTTTTTTTTCTCCAAAAACCGCTCAACCTGAGGTACGAATTGTTCGAAAAACCACGCTTTAAAAATTGATTCACTCATCCATGCGTTATTTTGACTCCTATACCATACAGGCAAATCAAATCCATCGCTTGTAGACTTTACATGATTGAAACATCTAGGCTTCTTTGCTTTTCCAATCATAGCAAGCTTAAACTTGTGTTCTCCAGTTGCATTGCTACACGTGAGAATAGTGACTCGTTCTTTACTTTTCTTGTAACCTGGAGCAGACTTCTCACTTTTTAAAGCTAAACTTTTAGCTGGGAGCATGCGATAATTTAGGCCACTTTCCTCACAATTATAAATCTGATCATCAGTAAGTCCTTCTTTTTCTATGAGTTCTTGAAATCTTTTCTTAAACTCACCAACAATTTCAGAGTCAGCAGATAATTTTTCACCGCAGATGCTGATTTGCTTAACACCATACCGCTGTTTCCACCTGTCTAACCATCCATTACTTGGTGTGAACGCAGGATCTCCGTCTTCTTTTAATTCTTCGTAAAACTTCAGTGCTTTTTCTTTAAGAATAGGCCCTGATATCGGCGTTCCTTTATCCCTTTGCACACGAAACCACTGATGCAAAGCCTCGCTGACTTTTTCATGTACAGCACATTTCATTGTTTTTCTGTCCTTAATTGAGTCTGTACAAATTCTCTTTAAGCACCATGATTCAATCTCCGATTTTTTGTTTTTCCAACCAAGCACTGTAGAACGCCCGACATTTAACTCCTACGCAATTTTATTCGCATTTTCACCCTTTCCCAGTCTCTTCAATGCATCGAATTTCAGTTCCATTGACACCGACACTTGCTTCCTCTTTAGAGATGACATGTCTCCGATTTTCTTGTTAAAACTCACAACTTCAACACTTTAATCACAACTAGACGAAAGACACTTACTGTCTAGAACGACAAAAGGACTAGCACAAACAAAGCGACCGATCACGTTCAACGCCAATGCTAAACTGAGCAGACAAAAAGAATATGCAGTAAACAGTTAGGAATGTGAAAGCGGCGACAGCAGGTAGGAAAACAATAGCGAGCTACCTTCCCTCCCCACCACTAGCCGAAGGTAGACAAGACCAGGTCTTTGACCCGAGGCAGCCTAAAAGACGCGCTAGATCGACTCGCCTTCCCCCTCGGCCATTTCCACCGTTCTTGAGTCAACATACAAATAATGAAAGCTAATTATAAATTTGCACCCATCTGTCGAGTGTCGAGTTACCCATACTGTCGAGTTAGCGGGTGTCGAGTTGGCGAGGTTTTACTGTATCTAATTCTTTTGTTGTTGTTGTCCCCCCATATATATTGTAATTCCATAAGAAATGTGAGATTCTACCAAAGATAAGTATATTGTTTTTGATGTTGTTAAATTCCAAAAATGTTTCATCCCTCCAAAGTGCTTAGATATTATATCCCTCCTGATGATGATTTTATAGCTATAAATTTCACATGCTCATTATAATCTAAGTTACAGTCTATAATCAAACCCAAAACCTTTGTCAATCAGCTGCTCTACTGTACAATCCTATATTGTTATAATAGGATTTATTGGGTGTGTATTTTGCTTGGTTTGAAAAGAGATTAAGTTTGTTTTACTAGCATTAAGTAGCAAATGCTCTTAGTTTAAAAATTGGTTTATTCATGATAGTTCTAATGCTGCTTTAGCTTCAATTTCCTGTTAATTTTTCCCTAAAAATGTAATATTAGCGTCATCGGCATATAGAACCATGTTAATTCTATTGTCCTTAAAATTAATTATTGCAGTTGTAGAGATATGGGCGAATATGAGAGGTGGATGTGTTCATCGAAATTCTTTGAGTTCGCATTGCTGCATCGGATTGAAAAACATTTGCTGCATCGCACACCCCCAAATTATAATGTACTTTATTAAAAGTCAAAGTCAAAACTCCTTTATTCATCAACTGTACAGTTACAGATTTGAACAGTGTCAAGCAAAACACAATAAGTTTTTCTACATTAGTATTAAGGCTATAGTCTTATTTAGTACTTACAATACATGAAATTAAGTACAGTGTATTTATTAAAATTAATTAAAACATTGAGATTTACCTCTTTCAATATTGGTTTATCTTCAAAGGAACTCTCAGAGATTTGTTCAAAAGGTTTGATAAGCTCCTTTAGATCTTGTTTGTCATCTTGGTCAGGAGGAACCTGGGCAGAGACACATTAAATCTATTAAAAGGAACTTTCCTTGACATTCTACTTTAAAAAACTGTTTTATACTAACTGTTCTTATTAACATTCTGTTCTACCATCCATACAAATAATGAATATTGTATTTTTTAAATTGCATATATAACTTGAAAAAGATTTACAGATTGCTGAATCTCACAATCTTACTATTATATAAAAATCTAATGGTGTCTGTGTGTGTTTTTAATACGCAAAAACTACTGAACCCGCATTCATCTGAAATTTTGCATGGACATTCGTATGGTCTCTGGTTAACACATAAGGCTATTTTTACTTCTAAATTCCACCAGGGCACTACCCCAGGGGGTCTAAGAATGCAACCTCTATGGCAATACCAATTAGACAATCAATTGTTTATAATTTCATTAACCAGCTGTTGGAATAAACAAACAACTTAAATAGTTCTAAAGTAAATACCGGACCAAAACTAACCACAATCACAGTAACTAGAAAAGACGATAGGTATCACAACGAGGCTGAAGGTTGTCGTTTAGTGGGAAAAATAACCAGGTTTGATTATTCAATAAAATACTGGTAACTAAATCTACCAATTGTATGGAAGCATTTAACTAAATAGTAGGAAAGTTATTTATCACTATTCAGCTGGAATTGTAAACTACAGGAATTAGAACAGTATTTTTTTGTTTGTTGTTGCCATTTCGCCATGTGACGTTATAGGAGATGCGCATGATACCTACCGTCTTCTTTCCTAAGGATACCGTGACCACAACGCACTTTTGCATCACGCAGATGCCAGTAAGTAACAACTTTTATATCATTGAACGCAATAAGCACAGTATAAACCAACGTAAACTCCGTACGAAGGACGGGTAGGCTACTGTGCTAATCGTAACTAAAATATGTTATTGTTTTTTTTACTGCACAGCATGTAAATTGGAAAAAATTTAAAATTTGAATTAACATAAAAAAATCATTGTATTCAATAAATTACATTTTATTGCATTTGTTGATTTTGTTTAATTACGTTTAATATATTGGTTAAACAATAATGGATTGTTATACTTAATTAAAATGATGCTTCTTTTAAAAAAGTTCTGTGATAGAGTATGCCTTATTTATCTATGCTTATGTACCTTTACATTAATATTATTTTAGTCAACTTAACAGTAAGTTAAAGAATAATCAGTTATAAAGCTGTCATCACTCTCCAACAATGATAGTGAATACAATAATTAAGCTGTTTTGTTTTTGCCTGTGAAATATACTATTTTTACTGTAACAAATTAAATTTTGATAATTTTGACCAGTCACTCTCCCACAACAACAGCAAAGTACAACTATTGGCATTTAAATGTAATGAATTTAATACAGAGCCATCAACTTAGTTTATTACTAGCTTTCCTTATATTTGTCCTTAATAACTTAATTACATAAGCATGCTTAGTGCTAAACATATTTATCAAGCCCTAAAATTCTATTTCAACATAATTATGATTTGTTGTGTAATAGGCCTTACTGCACTTTTTGAATCCCTTCATCTTACATTCCTTTTATAATTTTTTATTGACCTTCTTAATTTGATACAAAGTTAATTTTTTATTCTTATTGCATACATATAACATTAACTAGCTAACATTTATACGAACAAAAAATGTATGTTTTAAATTATCTTTCTTTGTACTAGCAAGATACGGTACCTGTAACAAAAGGTATTATTGTACTCTACTAATTCTAAAACTTAATAAAAACCATAAATTCTCCATTCATTATTCATTTCTAAGACACTGATTGTAGAGATATGGGCGAATATGAGGGGTGAATGTGTTCATCGAAATTCTGTTATTTCGCATCGTACACCCCCAAATTATAATGTACTTTATTGAGATTTACCTCTTTCAATATTGGTTTATCTTCAAAGGAACTCTCAGAGATCTGTTCCAAAGATATGATAAGCTCCTTTAGATCTTGTTTGTCATCTTGGTCAGGAGGTACCTGGGCAGAGACACGTTAAATCTATTTAAAGGAACCCTTTCCTTGACATTCTACTTTTAAAAACTTTTTTATACTAAGTTTTCTTATTACCTTTCTGTTCTACCAACAATACACATAATAAATATTGTATTTGTTTAACCCAACTACTGGCAACTAAAACCCTCTATTGGCAGCCCATTTTTCCTAGTTTCACAAGGATATTTAAACAAAAATAATTTAAAATACTACTGCAACTTACATTTAGTATTATTTTATATAATTTTACTTTTAAGATTCTATGTTTTAATTTAAAATAAATAGCAAAAGTATAGTATACTTATGTTAAAAGCAACACGTACAGTAGCGATAACCTCCCACCCACCCAAACACAACACGTATAGTAGCGATATCCCTCCCACCCACCCAAACACAACACGTACAGTAGCGATAACCCTCCCGCCCACCCAAACACAACACGTATAGTAGCGATAACCCTCCCACCCACCCAAACACATCACGTACAGTAGCGATAACTCTCCCACCCACCCATACACTACATTTACAGTAGCGATAACCCTCCCAACCACCCATACACTACATGTACAGTAGCGATAACCCTCCAACCCACCCAAACACAACATGTACAGAAGCGATAACCCTCCCACCCACCCAAACACAACACGTATAGTTGCGATATCCCTCCCACCCACCTAAACACAACACGTATAGTAGCGATAACCCTCCCACCCACCTAAACATAACACGTATAGTAGCGATAACCCTCCCACCCACCCAAATACAACAAGTATAGTAGCGATAAAAAACATAAAAAAAATGACCTAACACATCTCAGAAATTTTTTAATTTAATAATACCACGTTATTGTCATAAAAACATTGGAAGTTAACCATGAACTGATATTAATCATGGGAAATGCAAGAATGGCTAGATAAGGTGCGACTGAAAAAAGTTAAAATAAAATTCTATCGTAAAAATTCAGACAACAAATGCCTTTTTTGGAGTAAGTGCAGGAATAAAAATATACTAATTTAGATATTTTTCATTGATCCACTCATACATGAACGTTGTACTGACCCACCCATCCACCCATAACAACAGTAGTAGTGTTACGTCAACAGTAGAACACCCTGGTACTAACAGGGTGTTCTAGGTTGTTTTGATTTCTTGTGAAGTGCATATATTTGGTTTTTGCATCATTTGCTTTCAGTCCTAGTTTTCCCTCTTCTTCCATGAACAATTTTATTAACTCACATCGTCTAACTTTTCTGCAAAAATTACTACATCATCTGCAAATGCAAGTGTGTTAATTCTAGATCCAATCGTTATGCCTTCATCTCTATTTGCTATATTTTGGAATGAATCTTCTAATACTATGTTGAACTGAATTGGGGAGAGTCCATCACCCTGTCTTACTCCTGAATGTATTCTGAAGGGTTCAGAAATTTGTCCACTTACAAGTACCAAACATGTAGAATCCGCTATACTTGACTTAGAAAGATTAATTAAGTTTTTCAGAATTCCAATCTTGTCCATCATTTTCCACAATCTCTCTCTCTTTACACTGTCATATGCTTTTTGGAAGTCAATTAATATGGCAAAACAAAAAAACATTACTAAATTCCCAGTATTTAGATATAATTTCTTTAACAATAAATATTTGATTTGTTGCTAACCTATCTTTCATAAAACCTGCTTGGCGTTTATTTACTACGTTATACTTATTTTATAAAAAAAACTACACGTATTAAATGAAAAAAGACCACGCCAATATGGTAACAACTATAGCTAGGATTAAGTATACGATACTTGTTTAGATTAACCTCTTTCAATATTGGTTTATATTCAAAGGAGTTCCCACAGTTCTCCTCCAAAGGTCTGATGATAAGCTCCTTCAGATCTTGTTTGTCATCATAGCCACGAAGTAACTAGGAAAATACACGTCAAATCAATACAAATAAACTTATTCTGTGACTATAAAATTATTAATAATAGATTCCAACCTCATTTTATATTAAATATTTAGGTAAAAATAATGGCACTGTTAAATGACAAAGAGAGAACACAACTGTTTGGTAATCAGAACAATCAGAGCAAACTAGCAAAGATACAAAGCATATTAATCATAGTGTACTAAACCGCTAAGTCGCAGAGTACTAAATAATAGGCTATTCGTACTATAACCAATACACATCTTTAATCTTTTCCACTTGATTATTTTTTACTTGTTTGCCGCCTCAGATCGCAATATTATGACGTATTTTCGGTAATAAGAATCGGTTCAGTATTTATGAGGTTTATGCAATAATGAAAATGTTATAAAAATGAAAGAAAACAAAAGTTAACTAAAACGTTTTTTGTAATATAGTATGATATCGTTCAAATATTATATATCACCATCACTACTATTAACAGTTTGGCCTACTTGTACAACACTGTCACTTTCTTAGATATTTTCTATTACATCATTACTAACACTTTCATCTTAACTTGATTCATTATATTATAAATCGTGTTTTAATTGTTATATTACTTCAGCATCCGTAAGATTTGGACTACTATGAGCTAACATTTTTACACTACTGTCAAATGTCAACTAACGAAATATCGAAGTGAAGGTTAGAATAAACAAGAAAGAATAACAATAACATCACATGACATTCCAGTTCCCATGACAATCTATTGTAGTTCATTTAGTTTCCGCATGATAGTAGCACGAATTGGGAACATCGATAACCAAACGAAATGTGCGTTGTTGCCGTGTCAGACAGCGGAAAGGGTTAAGAAGTGAAGAGATAAGGAAATTGTCAGACTTCGTTAGCAGACAATACGAGCTTAGCACGGCTCCCAATACACAGCCTGGCTGAGAATTTCTGCCAAGTGCCCCTCTTCCCACCCAATACTCATCGCAATTTGTCATCTTCCTTCTCTCTCCAGTCAGTCACGCTGCTCTCTCTCTCTCTCTCTAGGCTGCTGCGCAACAACCTCAACTTAGCGGTAGCAAAGCTAAGATAGCAAAAATATAAAAAAGTTGTCTGACTTCTAACACTGGCTTTTCGCGTCTTGTAGATGTGTATTAATTTCTTTAACAGAGTTATTTGATGTATTTATGTCAAAACCTTCCTTCAATTGCAAGTCTCTTCAAATGGTTAAAATAGCTTTACAATAATCTACTTGAAATTAAAAAACAATAAAATACTGTAGGACAAAGTTTTTTTTCATTTTTGCCTAGTTACTGACAACAATGAAACTTAGACCTTACAGCACAAAAGAAAACTGAATTATAAATTATTTCATGAAACAAACATAACAAAGGCTAGTTTTTAAGTTAAAATCCATAAAATAATTTTTTTAATTAAAGAACAAAAAGTTTTGCCTATTCCTAGGATTAATATTCAATAAAATTATTTCTTATTCATTGTTATAGCCTCATGAGCTGATATATATGACAAATAATAAAGTTAACGTACCTTTGTCGTCTTCAGCATCAAAATCCTATTGTATTGGATTACCGGTTGGTTTAAGAGCAAGAATTCCATGGTTACATCCACTGTACGTTGTCAAACACTTAAAATCATCACATTAAAAACATTTATAACGAAAATTTACACATTTACAAAAGACAATACACATGATAACACAGCCGGCTGAGCGTGCAGCTGGAACGATGTAATCCAATGCCTACTTGACCTTCAACAATCTTAGGTCTATCTGGCCGTCTGTCTTCTTTCATCGGTTAACTTAAACTTGTAATCAGATCAAACAAATTATCTGTGGAGAATTTGAATTTTTCATCAAGCACAGTAGTTGGGTTGCTCTTTATGGCTTTATATATTTCATAAGTTTCTAGAGTATTCATTGCCGCACCTTTTCTAATGCCTTAAGACACCACTGGCGTATATAAAATCAAATGTTCAGATTGTATAAATATTTATATAGGACACACGTTCTTTCAAAAAACGTTTCAATGAACACCTACCCAAGAACGTTAATAAAACATTTTGCTTTGCTGAACATTTAGTTAACAACAATCATAACATTAAGGACATTGACAACAACCTAGATATTCTCTACAAATGTAATAAAGGTGCAGTAATGAATATTCTAGAAACTTATGAAATATATAAAGCCATTAAGAGCAACCCAACTACTGTGCTTAATGAAAAATTCTCCAAAAATATTTTGTTTGATCGGATTACGAGTTTGAGTTAACCGATGAAAGAAGACAGACGATAGAGCCAAGATTGTTCAAGGTCAAGTAGACATTGGATAACATTGTTCCAGCTGTATGCTCAGTCTGGATCTGACCATCATAACTGCCGGCCATGTTATCATGTGTTTTTGTTGTTGTTGTAAATGCGTAATTTTCGTTATAAATGTTTTTAATGTGAGTGATTTAAAATGTTTGTTAACATACAGTGGATGTGAGCATGGAGTTCTTACTCCGAAATTGGTAATCCAAAACAATAGGATATTGAAACTGAAGATGACAAAGGTACGTTAACCTTCTTATTTGTCATAATAAAATTACATTAGGCTTGAAGTTAAAATTACAAAGAAAATTGATTCCTTAAAAAAAAAATTCTCGGATAAGACTTTTAATTTTATGAATTGTAACCCAATAAAATCTTTTAATGAATTTGGTAATAACTAGTGAACTTTCAATGACTGGATGCTGTAATAGGAACTTGTTTCAACTAGAAAAGACTGCCCTCAATTAGAACAGCCATTCATAATAAAATATAATTTAAAAAAACGTTAGACCTGAAATGACCTATATAATATTACATTGGCCTATCGTAAATTATACAAAGGCTTATGAACTTATGTTAGACTAAGGCTTTTCAAGAAATTTACAAGCTTGTCTTTACTTACAGTTTTGGTAAAATGCCTGCCAAACTTTGTCAGATGGTACATTTTCTACTTTTAAGTACACTTTGGAGACAATATCCGGTTATTATATAGAACAGGGGCTTTGTCGATTTTTTGGCTACAATTTTTTTTCATAACAGATACATAGCTAAGAAACAAGAATATCAGCAGAACACCTGACAAACTACGAAAATTAGGAAAACAGATTAATTTTTTCTGTAAATATAGTGATCTGTTTTGTAATATTATCTAATTCTTTTGTTGTTGTTGACCCCCCATTTATATTGTAATTCCATAAGAAATGTGAGATTCTACTAAAGATAAGTATATTGTTTTTGGTGTTGTTAAATTCCAAAAATGTTTCATCCCTCCGTAGTGCTTAGATATTATATCCCTCCTGATGATGATTTTATAGCTATAAATTTCGCATGCTCATAAAATTACAGTTTACAGTCAATAATCAAACCTAAAACCTTTGTGTCAGTCAGCTGCTCTAGTGTACAATCTTCTGTTGTTATAATAGGATTTATTAGGTGTGTATTTTGCTTGGTATGAAAAGAGATAAAGTTTGTTTTACTAGCATTAAGTAGCAAATGCGCTTAGTTTAAAAATTGGTTTATTCATGATAGTACAGGTAATTGAAGCTGCTTTAGCTTCAATTTCCTGTTAATTTCCCCCTAAAAATGTAATATTAGCGTCATCGGCATATAGAACCATGTTAATTGTATTGTCCTTAAAATTAATTATTGCAGTTGTAGAGATATGGGTGAAAATGAGGGGTGAATGTGTTCATCGAAATTCTTTGATTTCGCATCGCTGCATCGAATTTAAAAACATTTGCTGCATCGCAGACCCCCAAATTATAATGTACTTTATTAAAAGTCAAAATCAAAACTCATTTATTCATCAACTGTACAGTTACAGATTTGAACAGTGTCAAGCAAAACACAATAAGTTTTTCTACATTAGTATTAAGGCTATAGTCTTATTTAGTACTTACAATGCAAGAAATTAAGTACAGTGTATTTATTAAAATTAATTAAAACATTGAGATTTACCTCTTTCAATATTGGTTTATCTTCAAAGGAACTCTCAGAGATTTGTTCAAAAGGTTTGATAAGCTCCTTTAGATCTTGTTTGTCATCTTGGTCAGGAGGAACCTGGGCAGAGACACACTACATCTATTTAAAGGAACTTTCCTTGACATTCTACTTTAAAAAACTGTTTTATACTAACTGTTCTTATTAACTTTCTGTTCTACCATCCATACAAATAATGAATATTGTATTTTTTAAATTGCATATATAACTTGAAAAAGACTCACAGATTGCTGAATCTCACAATCTTACTATTATATAAAAATCTAATGGTGTCTGTGTGTGTTTTTAATACGCAAAAACTACTGAACCCGCACTCATCTGAAATTTTGCATGGACATTCGTATGGTCTCTGGTTAACACATAAGGCTATTTTTACTTCTAAATTCCATCAGGGCACTACCCCAGGGGTTCTAAGAATGCAAGCTCTATGGCAATACCAATTACACAATCAATTGTTTATAATTTCATTAACCAGCTGTTGGAATAAACAAACAACTTAAATAGTTCTAAAGTAAATACCGGACCAAACCTAACCACAATCACAGTAACTAGAAAAGACGGTTGGTATCACAACGAGGCTGAATGTTGACGTTTAATAGGAAAAATAACCAGATTTGATTATTCGATAAAATACTGGTAACTAAATCTACCAATTGTATAGAAGCATTTAACTAAATAGTAAGAAAGTTATTTATCACTATTTAGCTGGAATTGTAAACTACAGGAATTAGAACAGTATTTTTGTGTTTGTTGTTGCCATTTCGCCATGTGACGTTATAGGAGATGCGCATGATACCTACCGTCTTCTTTCCTAAGGATACCGTGACCACAACACACTTTTGCATCACGCAGATGCCAGTAAGTAACAACTTTTATATCATTGAACGCAATAAGCACAGTATAAACGAATGTAAACTCTGTACGAAGGACGGGTAGGCTACTGTGCTAATCGTAACTAAAATATATTATTGTTTTTATTGTTTTTTTTTATGTAAATTGGAAAACATTTAAAATTTGAATTAACATAAAAAATCAATGTATTCAATAAATTACATTTTATTGCATTTGTTGATATTGTTTAATTACGTTTAATATATTGGGTAAACAATATGGATTGTTATACTTAATTAAAATGGTGCTTCTTTTAAAAAATTTCTGTGATATAGTATGCCTTATTTATCTATGCTTATGTACCTTTACATTAATATTTATTTCGGTCAACTTAACAGTAAGTTAAAGAGTAATCAGTTATAAAGCCGTCATCACTCTTCAACGATGGTAGTGAATACAATAATTAAGTTGTTTTTTCCTGTGAAATATACTTTTTTTATTGTAAGGTTAGGTTAAAGGGCACCAGGCCAGGAATTAGTATATTAGAGAGATAGGACATCAGCAAACTTACCTTAAAAGACAAGTTCACTAACATCAGAATAGTAGTCACAAACACAAAATCTCACAAATTTTCAACACCACAGGCATTTTCTTCAGGTGAGTAGAGGGAGAGAGAGAGAGAGAGACACTGAAATGACTTCCACTATTGCTGGGTAGGTGGCTGTGGTGGGGGGTGTACATCCATAGAGGAACACTCAGGTGTAGATGCAGTATTTCAGTTAGTATATATAAAAATATATATGAAGTTTGCTGATGGGGAAGGGGTTGAAGGGAAGTGGTCTATCTTATGTTTAGATTAGGTGGGTCACGGGATTTTGTTATCCATTGGTGTGCTAATTCCATCCTTCGGAGTTGGGAACTATTGGCATGGGAAGGAAGGGATCTGATTATCTTAGTGGTGTAACACAGATCAAAATTTTGATTATGGAGAAGAGTATGGGCAGAGACAGGTTTTTCAGGATTTTGGACTTTGCAATCATGTCTATGGCCATTCATGCGTTTTCGAAGGGTTTCACTGGTAAGGCCAATATATTGGGCAGGACAGTGCTGGCACTGGAGTTGATAAATTAGATTGGTGGAATCACAGGAGTGGTTTCCAGGTATCTTGTAGGTTAAGGAGGTAGTGGAGCTGGTAAAAGATGTGGCTGGGAGATGAATAGGGCAGGTTTTGCAAGATTTCTTGTTAAAAGGATTGGAACCGGGTGGTTGCTGGTCTTTAGGACAGGTCAGGATGTTGGGATCAGGTAACTTAGGATGGACCAGGATTTGGCGGAGGTTTTTGTTTTGTCTGAAAGTTACAGTAGGAGGTTTTTCAAGGAGATCTTTGGTGTGGGGGGAAGCTTTTAAGATGTTGAAGCCATCTTTCAAGATTTGGTTGAGTTTTTGTAGGCCATGGTGGTAATTAGTGGTAAGGGGTAAGCATTGGGAACTGCTTTTGGTTTGGGGTTGGTTTTGGGACTGGGCTAAACGGATTTGGTTTTTAACAAGGTTGGTAGGGTAACCTCTCTTTTGGAAAGCACTGACAAGTTGGTTGTTGTATTGATTTAGGTTTCTGGGAGAGGAAATGACACGTTTGGCACGGGTGGCTAGACTATAGGGTAGGGAGCGTTTAGTGTTGTTGGGGTGACAGCTGGTATAGTGAAGGTATTGTTGTTTATTGGTAGGTTTGATGTGAATATCAGTTTGAAGGACACCGTCCTCCAATCCAATTTCAACATCAAGGAAGACTATGCGTTCAGAAGAGGATTGGCAGGTGAAATTCAGGGATGAAAAGTTTTGTAGGCTTTGAAGAAAGGTTTCAAGATTGGTTTCGGAGTCAGTCCAGATCATGAAAATATCATCGATGAAACGGAGCCAGCAGAGGGGTTGGACGGGTTGTTTTTGAAGGAAAGTCTTCTCCAATTTCCCCATGAACAGGTTGGCATAGGAAGGGGCCATGCGGATACCCATAGCGGTACCCTTGATCTGGAGGTAGTTAATGCCAGAACTTTGGAAGTGGTTTTTTTCATTTATCTCCCTATTCATCTCCCAGCCACATCTTTTACCAGCTCCACTACCTCCTTAACCTACAAGATACCTGGAAACCACTCCTGTGATTCCACCAATCTAATTTATCAACTCCAGTGCCAGCACTGTCCTGCCCAATATATTGGCCTTACCAGTGAAACCCTTCGAAAACGCATGAATGGCCATAGACATGATTGCAAAGTCCAAAATCCTGAAAAACCTGTCTCTGCCCATACTCTTCTCCATAATCAAAATTTTGATCAGTGTTACACCACTAAGATAATCAGATCCCTTCCTTCCCATGCCAATAGTTCCCAACTCCGAAGGATGGAATTAGCACACCAATGGATAACAAAATCCCGTGACCCACCTAATCTAAACATAAGATAGACCACTTCCCTTCAACCCCTTCCCCATCAGCAAACTTCATATATATTTTTATATATACTAACTGAAATACTGCATCTACACCTGAGTGTTCCTCTATGGATGTACACCCCCCACCACAGC
Source organism: Stictocephala bisonia (assembly GCA_035578905.1). Lineage (NCBI taxonomy): Eukaryota > Metazoa > Arthropoda > Insecta > Hemiptera > Membracidae > Stictocephala > Stictocephala bisonia. Next base: position 803,139 of record JAQJVL010000146.1, read on the forward strand.
CACCTACCCAGCAATAGTGGAAGTCATTTCAGTGTCTCTCTCTCTCTCCCTCTACTCACCTGAAGAAAATGCCTGTGGTGTTGAAAATTTGTGAGATTTTGTGTATTTTGTGTTTGTGACTACTATTCTGATGTTAGTGAACTTGTCTTTTAAGGTAAGTTTGCTGATGTCCTATCTCTCTAATATACTATTTTTATTGTAACAAATTAAATTTTGATAATTTTGACTAGTTACTCTCCCACAACAACAGCAAAGTACAACTATTGGCATTTAAATGTAATGAATTTAATACAGAGCCATTAACTTAATTTATTACTAGCTTTTCATATATTTGTCCTTAATAACTTAATTACAAAAGCATGCTTAGTGCTAAACATATTTATCAAGCCCTAAAATTCTATTTCAACATAATTATGATTTATTGTAATAGGCCTTACTGCACTTTTTGAATCCCTTCATCTTACATTCCTTTTATAATTTTTTATTGACCTTCTTAATTTGATACAAAGTTAATTTTTTATTCTTATTGCATACATATAACATTAACTAGCTAACGTTTATAGGACCAAAAAAACGTATGTTTTAAATTATCTTTCTTTGTACCAGCAAGATACGGTACCTGTAACAAAAGGTATTATTGTACTCTACTAATTCTAAAACTTAATAAAACCATAAATTCTCCATTCATTATTCATTTCTAAGACACTGATTGTAGAGATATGGGCGAATATGAGGGGTGAATGTGTTCATCGAAATTCTATTATTTCGCATCGTAAACCCCCAAATTATAATGTACTTTATTGAGATTTACCTCTTTCAATATTGGTTTATCTTCAAAGTAACTCTCAGAGATCTGTTCCAAAGATATGATAAGCTCCTTTAGATCTTGTTTGTCATCTTGGTCAGGAGGTACCTGGGCAGAGACACGTTAAATCTATTTAAAGGAACCCTTTTCCTTGACATTCTACTTAAAAAACTGTTTTATACTAAGTTTTCTTATTACCTTTCTGTTCTACCAACAATACACATAATAAATATTGTATTTGTTTAACCCAACTACTGGCAACTAAAACCCACACAATAAATAGCATAAGTATAGTATGCTTATGAAAAGCAACACATACAGTAGCGATAACCCTCCCACCCACCCAAACACAACATGTATAGTAGCGATAACCCCCCCACCCACCTAAACACAACACTTACAGTAGCGATAACACTCCCACCAACCCAAACACAACACATATAGTAGCGATATCCCTCCCACCCACCCAAACACAACACGTATAGTAGCGATATCCCTCCCACCCACCCAAACACAACACGTATAGTAGCGATAACCCTCCCACCCACCCAAACACATCACGTACAGTAGCGATAACCCTCCCAACCACCCAAACACAACACGTATAGTAGCGATAACCCTCCCACTCACCCAAACACAACATGTATGGTAGCGATAACCCTCCCACCCACCCAAACACAACACGTACAGTAGCGATAACCCTCCCACCCACCCAAACACAACAAGTACAGTAGCGATAACCTTTCCACCCACCCAAACACAACACTTATGGTAGCGATATCCCTCCCACCCACCTAAACACAACACGTATAGTAGCGATAACCATCCTCCATGCTCAAGCACTATCGGGGGAATCTTGGGAAATGGTAAGGTCAGTTAGCGGTATTGACCATGCATTTAAAAATTTTTTGTTTATTTTAAATAATGCAATTGACAATGCAAAAGTAGAAATACCTTCTGCTAACAAATGTCGTAAATTTCGAAAAATTAAACCATGGATGACTGATGGTATTAGAAATGCTATGTTAAATCGAGACAAAATTAGGAGAAAGGTTTTCGAGCACCTCATGATCTGAGATTAAAACAAAATTATCTGACCCTCAAAAATAAAATTGAAAAATGGGTAAGGGATAGAAAATATAAATACTACAGTAACTTGGGATCTTTTCCGTTATATGTATACCACTATTTAAATATATTGAATAATACATTTTAACCATTGTTTGGTATAAATAACGGAACACGGTATTCAATTTATTGATTTAAAACATGTTTTCCTCATTTTCAACCTTTAGAATCCCAATACATCGAGGCCGCCCATATACATCGTGCCGCGGCAGTTATGGTTAGGTTAGGTTATTATATTGTAGAATGAACCTGTAATTTGTAAAAACATTCTACAATAGGCTATGCTAACCTAACCTAACCATAACTGCCGCGGCGCGATGTATATGGAAATATTTTGGGATTGCTGACACATAACGAAAAGATCCGACATTAAATAGTGGTATACGTATAACGGAAAAGATCCGTAACTTGTTTGAAAAATGTAATAATGATTCAAAAGCGCAGTGGAAATTAATAAATTCTTTAACGGGTTCTAAAAAATCAAAATTAAATGATAAAATATCTTTGAAAGTTAATAATGAAATGATAGAAGACCAACAAGTTGTAGCTGATATATTTAACAATTTCTTTGTTGACGTACCCACTTCTTTAGCAAATTCGCTTGGAAATGTTAGCCATGATCAGGAACGTAGTTACGAGGGAAAATTTAAACTTGACCCTGTTGTTGGCTCTATATTTTGGTCCCCAGTATCGGAATCTGAGATAAAGCATTTGATTAATAATTTATCTGGAGGAAAGGCCCCTGGCGCAGATAGGATCTCAGCTTCTGTAGTAAAGAATGTCTCTATATAATTCCAATTTTTACACATATTTGCAATATGTCACTTTTAAGTGGTATATTTCCACATAAACTAAAACTTGCCAGAGTTGTACCAATTTTTAAAAAAGGCTCAGTAAATTCAGTGGAAAATTATAGACCAATCTCGCTACTTTCAATATTTTCTAAAATACTGGAGAAAGTTGTTAAGAGTAGATTATTGACTTTTTTTGATTTGACAAAATTTTTTTCACATTCACAGTTTGGTTTTAGAGAAGGATTAAATACTGAAATTGCTCTTCAAAATTTTATTCAACAAATTCACAATAAGCTTAATAATTTAATCAAATAGAGTTACTGGTCTATTTCTGGATATCAAAAAGGCATTTGATACCGTTAATTATAATATTTTGCTAATGAAATTGGAAAGAGCTGGAATTAGAGGTATTTGTCTAAAGTGGTTTAAATCTTATTTAAATAACCGAGAACAATATGTTTCCATTGGAATAAATAATAGCGAAAGAAGAATAGTTCAGTGTGGAGTCCTCAGGGGTCTATGCTGTGACCTATATTATTTTTAGTATATATTATTAATGATCTTTACTTTGGGCCGTTTAAGGGTGACATCACAGCATTTGCTGATGACACTGCTTTTTCCTTTGGAGCTGCTTCAATAGCGGAACTAAAAAGTAATATTGAACATGATGTTAAACTGATTTCATTATGGTTTTCATGCAATAGGTTAAATTTAAATGTTAGTTAATCTTTTATAGTAAATTTTTCGCTATCTCGAAGCTTTGTATTTGATAGTAATATTATGTTTCATACACTTGACTGTGATGACATAGTTTGTAATTGTGGTTGTTTTCCTCAAACCAATTTTGGAAATATCTTGGGCTGTTAGTTGACGAGAAATTAAATTGGAGAGAACATATTAAGTCAATTAAAAATGTGCTTATTGTTTTCCTTCGTAAATTTTATTATCTTCGTACTATGTGTCCTGATATTGGTCTTAGACAGATTTATTATGCTTTTGTACATGCTAGACTTAATTACGGGATATCATGTTGGGGTAGACAAGTTATATTCAGCCTTTAATTAAAATACAAAAATCTTTTATTAAAACAATATGTAGACAAAATAGAAGGGCTCAGTCAAGACCATGTTTTTCTAAATTGCAGATCCTGCCACTCAGAAATATGTTTGTTTTTAAAGTATTGCTTTTGTTTTTTAAAGTTAGTGGCAACCTAGGTGTAGTAATCGATCGTTTAAATTATCCAAATACTAGGCATGCAAATCAAATAAGAACTCCTAGAGCAACATCTTTTTTTCAAAAGACATTCATTTTCCTGGGTCCTAAATTCTACAACAAATTACCTTTTAATATTATTCGTGTGGTCTCCTTATCAATCTTTAAAACTACGTTGAAAAATTGGTTAATGTATCTTCCTGATAATGATTTGCATAATTTATTCTATATTGATCAATAGTGTCTCGAACAGCCTTTGGAATGTATTTTTAGCTTTTTCTTGTTTGTTCTTGTTTATTATTAGATTATTCTTGTTCAAATTAAGTTCTTCTGATGCTCCGGCACACTGACAGGGATTGAATTTCCCTAGTGTGTTTGTATTATTTCCATAGCAACTCTCATGTTATAGTGTACTGAATAGCCTTCTTTGTTTAATAATTAATTATATTCACTAAATATTATCATTTTCTGAATGTTGTATTGTTTATTACATAATTTAAGAGTAGTTTTTGTTTTCATATATAAGAGGGTTTGTTTAGCTTTAATGTTTTTTTTTTTTTAAATACTGGATTTTGTTATTTATGATTTCGTTGTATTATTAACTGAGAGTAACTTGATTTAAATGTTTTAATTGCTTTGGAAATAAATATTTTTTCATTTCATTTCAATCCCACCGACCTAAATACAACACGTATAGTAGCGCTAACCCTCCCACCCATCCAAATACAACACGTATAGTAGCGATATCCCTCCCACCCACCCAAACACAACACGTATAGTAGGGATAAAAAACATATAAAATAATGAACTAACACATCTCAGAAATGTTTTAATTTAATAATACCACGTTATTGTCATAAAAACAATGGAAGTTAACCATGAACTGATATTAATCATGGGAAATGCAAGAATGCCTAGATAAGGTGCGACTGAAAAAGTTAAAATAAAATTCTATCGTAAAAATTCAGACAACAAATGCCTTTTTTGGAGTAAGTGCAGGAATAAAAATATACTAATGTAGATATTTTACATTGATCCACTCATACATGAACATTGTACTGACCCACCCATCCACCCATAAACAACAGTAGTAGTGTTACGTCAACAGTAGAACACCCTGGTACTAACAGGGTGTTCTAGGTTGTTTTGATTTCTTGTGAAGTGCATATATTTGGTTTTTGCATCATTTGCTTTCAGTCCTAGTTTTCCCTCTTCTTCCATGAACAATTTTATTAACTCACATCGTCTAACTTTTCTGCAAAAATTACTACATCATCTGCAAATGCAAGTGTGTTAATTCTAGATCCAATCGTTATGCCTTCATCTCTATTTGCTATATTTTGGAATGAATCTTCTAATACTATGTTGAACTGAATTGGGGAGAGTCCATCACCCTGTCTTACTCCTGAATGTATTCTGAAGGGTTCAGAAATTTGTCCACTTACAAGTACCAAACATGTAGAATCCGCTATACTTGACTTAGAAAGATTAATTAAGTTTTTCAGAATTCCAATCTTGTCCATCTTTTTCCACAATCTAGCTCTTTACACTGTCATATGCTTTTTGGAAGTCAATTAATATGGCAAAAACAACATTACTAAATTCCCAGTATTTAGATATAATTTCTTTAACAATAAATATTTGATTTGTTGTTAACCTATCTTTCATAAAACCTGCTTGGCGTTTATTTACTACTTTATACTTATTTTATAAAAAAGTCTACACGTATTAAATGAAAAAAGACCATGCCAATATGGTAACAACTATAGCTAGGATTAAGTATACGATACTTGTTTAGATTAACCTCTTTCAATATTGGTTTATATTCAAAGGAGTTCCCACAGTTCTCCTCCAAAGGTCTGATGATAAGCTCCTTCAGATCTTGTTTGTCATCATAGCCACAAAGTAACTAGGAAAAGACACGTCAAATCAATACAAATAAACTTATTCTGTGACTGTATAAAATTATTAATAATAGATTCCATCCTTATTTTATATTAAATATTTACTTAAAAATAAATGGCACTGTTAAATGACAAAGAGAGAACACAACCGTTTGGTAATCAGAACCTTCAGAGCAAACTAGCAAAGATACAAGGCATATTAATCATAGTGTACTAAACCGCTAAGTCGCAGAGTACTAAATAATAGGCTATTCGTACTATAACCAATACACATCTTTAATCTTTTCCACTCGATTATTTTTTACTTGTTTGCCGCCTCAGATCGCAATATTATGACGTATTTTCAGTAATAAGAATCGATTCAGTATTTATGAGGTTTATGCAATAAATAAAATGTTATAAAAATGAAAGAAAACAAAAGTTAACTAAAAAGTTTTTTGTAATATGGTATGACATCATTCAAATATTATATATCACCATCACTACTATTAACAGTTTGGCCTGCTTGTACAACACTGTCACTTTCTTAGATGTTTTCTATTACATCATTACTAACACCTTCATCTTAACTTGAATCACTATATTATAAATCACGTTGTAATTGTTATATTATTTCAGCATCCGTAAGATTTGGACTACTATAAGCTAACATTTTTACACTACTGTCAAATGTCAACTAACGAAATATCGAACTGAAGGTTAGAATAAACAAGAAAGAATAACAATAACATCACATGACATTCCAGTTCCCATGACAATCAATTGTAGTTCATTTAGTTTCTGCATGATAGCAGCACGAATTGGGAACATCGATAACCAAACGAAATGTGCGTCGTTGCCGTGTCCGACCAGTGGAAAGGGTTAAGAAGTGAAGAGATAAGGAAATTGTCAGACTTCGTTAGCAGACAATACGAGCTTAGCACGGCTCCCAATACACAGCCTGGCTGAGAATTTCTGCCAAGTGCCCCTCTCCCAACCCAACACTCATCGCAATTTGTCATCTTAATTCTCTCTCAAGTCATCCACGCTGCTCTCTCTCTCTCTAGGCTGCTGCGCAACAACCTCAACTTAGCGGTAGCAAAGCTAAGATAGCAAAAATATAAAAAAGTTGTCTGACTTCTAACACTGGCTTTTCGCGTTTTGTACATGTGTATTCATTTCTTTAACAGAGTTATTTGATGTATTTATGTCAAAACCTTCCTCCAATTGCAAGTCTCTTCAAACGGTTAAAATAGCTTTACAATAATCTACTTGAAATTAAAAAACAATAAAATACTGTAGGACAGTTTTTTTTTCATTTTTGCCTAGTTACTGACAACAATGAAACTTAGACCTTAAAGCACAAAAGAAAACTGAATTATAAATTATTTCATGGAACAAATAAACAAAGGCTAGTAAGTTAAAATCCATAAAATAATTTTTTTAATTAAAGAATAAAAAGTTTTGCCTATTCCTAGGATTAATATTCAATAAAATTATTTCTTATTCATTGTTATAGCCTCCTGAGCTGATATATATGATAAATAATAAAGTTAACGTACCTTTGTCGTCTTCAGCTTCAAAATCCTATTGTATTGGATTACCGGTTGGTTTCAGAGCAAGAATTCCATGGTTACATCCACTGTACGTTGTCAAACACTTAAAATCAATCACATTAAAAACATTTATAACGAAAATTTACACATTTACAAAATACAATACACATGATAACACAGCCGGCTGAGCGTGCAGCTGGAACGATGTTATCCAATGCCTACTTGACCTTCAACAATCTTAGGTCTATCTGGCCGTCTGTCTTCTTTCATCGGTTAACTCAAACTTGTAATCAGATCAAACAAATTATCTGTGGAGAATTTGAATTTTTCATCAAGCACAGTAGTTGGGTTGCTCTTTATGGCTTTATATATTTCATAAGTTTCTAGAGTATTCATTGCCGCACCTTTTCTAATGCCTTAACCCTTTTCGGACTCGTTAAAACCCGAACTCCTGTATTCTAAATGTTATACGCCACCTACGGTGGCTGCCGCCATTTTCCTTGCCAAGTATCGGCTGTTTCGCCGCGCCTCTGTCACTCAGATACAGTACGCCAGTTGAGGTGGCTTTGACTGATATGCTCGAACGCACTGTACGCCACCTCATGTGGCTTTTGTTTTTAGTTCTACTTCTAATTCATTAGAATCGCTAGTGTTCCTTGGTTAGTGCTGCGCTCTTTTGACAATATATTTAACTACATAATAAAATATTCACCAGCCGTATAGTTATATCCATTTTTACTATACAAATGTCATTGTAGATGAAGTACACGTCTGCAGTTCTCCCAAAATGGCGCGTTTTGCTAGTTCATTGTGTTGAGTGCTGTGAATATTACTAATACTGTATTTAATAAAGTTACTTTCGTATGTTTAGTGCAGTTGTAGTTATTAATAATGTAAATAGTTGTTGTTTTGTTTTTAATTCATTTTAATAAATATTTATCATGGCTCACGATTTACGTTCCGACGATATAAGAGGACTTATTTTTGAATTATTATTATTGTATTTTAATAATTATTATAAATATTATTGTAAGACATGCACGAACCAACCAGGACTTCATCCTGGCACTTGCTATGAAAAATTTCATACATTAAATAATTATAAGTAAATTTTAAACAACAAATGTGTAGAAGTTATGTTAGTCATGTTACTCTTTTGATAGTCATATTTTCTATATTTAGGCACATTGCACATTTATTACGTTTTATACATATTTTGAATAATAATGTATCTAAGTAAAATAAATTTAAATTAATAGTAATAAAAATGATAAAATATTGAGTTTTCTTAACAATTCCTCATACCCTTCTTAGTAACTGCCCAAATAATGCCATTTTCAATCATTATTTTCTATTTATATATTTTAAATTATGGTATTTAATTTGTTTTAATATAACAATTAAATTATCATTAAACAAGACCACAATAATTAAAATTAAAATTGAATTATAGAATTTAATAGAGAGTAAAGAATTACTGTACGATAACAATCAACAGCAAATTGTAACAATAAATGCAATACCCAGCCGAGACAACGTCGGCTACGGAGCAGACCTGACGCGCAATTCGTCTCGAGCCATCTGAGGTGGCGTAGTAGACCTGAGTGACAGTGACGCGGGAAAAGTACTAGATCTCAACTGCAAAATGGCGAAAGCCACCTGAGATGGCTTACAGACCGCAAAGGGTTAAGACACCACTGGCGTATATAAAATCAAATGTTCAGATTGTATAAATATTTATATAGGACACACGTTCTTTCAAAAAACGTTTCAATGAACACCTACCCAAGAACGTTAATAAAACATTTTGCTTTGCTGAACATTTAGTTAACAACAATCATAACATTAAGGACATTGACATCAACCTAGATATTCTCTACAAATGTAATAAAGGTGCAGTAATGAATATTCTAGAAACTTATGAAATATATAAAGCCATTAAGAGCAACCCAACTACTGAGCTTAATGAAAAATTCTCCAAAAATATTTTGTTTGATCGGATTACGAGTTTTAGTTAACCGATGAAAGAAGACAGACGATAGAGCTAAGATTGTTCAAGGTCAAGTAGACATCAGATAACATTGTTCCAGCTGTATGCTCAGTCTGGATCTGACTATCATAACTGCTGGCCATGTTATCGTGTGTTTTTGTTGTTGTAAATGCGTAATTTTCGTTATAAATGTTTTTAATGTGAGTGATTTTAAATGTTTGTTAACATACAGAGGATGTGTATGGAGTTCTTACCCCGAAATTGGTAATCCAAAACAATAGGATATTGAAACTGAAGACGACAAAGGTACGTTAACCTTCTTATTTGTCATAATAAAATCACATTAGGCTTGAAGTTAAAATTACAAAGAAAATTGATTCCTTACAAAAAAAAAAAAAAAAAGAAAACATTCTCGGATAAAACTTTTAATTTTATGAATTGTAACCCAATAAAATCTTTTAATGAATTTGGTAAGAACTAGTGAACTTTCAACGACTGGATGCTGTAATAGGAACTTGTGTCAACTAGAAAAGACTGCCCTCAATTAGAACAGCCATTCATAATAAAATATAATTTAAAAAAACGTTAGACCTGAAATGACCTATATAATATTACATTGGCCTATCGTAAATTATACAAAGGCTTATGAACTTATGTTAGACTAAGGCTTTTCAAGAAATTTACAAGCTTGTCTTTACTTACAGTTTTGGTAAAATGCCTGCCAAACTTTGTCAGAGGGTACATTTTCTACTTTTAAGTACACTTTGGAGACAATATCCGGTTATTATATAGAACAGGGGCTTTGTCGATTTTTTGGCTACAATTTTTTTTCATAACAGATACATAGCTAAGAAACAAGAATATCAGCAGAACACCGGACAAACTACGAAAATTAGGAAAACAGATTAATTTTTTCTGTAAATATAGTGATCTGTTTTTTAAGAGGGCTCTAAACCCCCGCGCTGAGAAGCGTAAAAACTGCTTTGTGGGGTCCAAGATACTGCCCTTATTTACTGTCGTAACATTATAAATGAAACATCTATTTAAAGATAAAGACATTTTTGACTCAAATCGCTTTTTAGAATTTTCTAATTCCTCCTTCATTTTGATTTTATAGGTTATTGAAGTTACCCAATATTCAAACTAGTGCCAAAATAAAACTAGAGCTGTTATCGAAATTTTAAAAAGCGATTTTAGTCAGAAATGTATCTGGTTTCAATTTAGTTTTGGTTTCAGATCGATATCTTTAAAGCTGTAGCCGCAATGTTGGACCGCGCAAATGCCTGCATGGTAATTTATTGCCAAAAAATGCGGTGATTCGTTAGATCCAAGTGGCGAAACCTCGAACTTCTTAGTCACGGATGGATTTTGCAACTTCATTCATAAAAACCTTTCTTCATTTAATTTAACATCGATGGATGCAATGTAGGCCTACGACGACTGATATCAGTATTATTTTACAGACTGATTACTAAGAGTTAGTCTATTTACTTTTGTATGGCTTATTTCGTTTAAATTAAAATTTGCGTTCCCATGTGATTCCTGATATAATCTAACTACAAAGTAAAGCATAAAATTTTTATTCGTAATGACAGGGCACAATATTTATTATGTCATGAAAAATACTGTAAATAATCATCTATATACAACATTTTTATGAAATAAATCATTTAAACTACATTAACGAATGCGTACAGTTAAAATATTAATTCAATAATTCCGGCTTGACCAAAGCAATAAGTAATTCTATAATAAGTCACTGTCACTATTGGCCTTTGTTTTATTTTAAAAATATAAATACAGTAATGTTAAGTCGTAACTATTAATTTATTATAGTTCATTAAGGTTGTGGTAGAAAAAATGCTAGGTCATTTATTTGTAATTTTATAAGAAGGTAACTTTGAAGCAAATATTTTACCTAAATGGTAACAAGGACAGAAAAATATGACAGCCGGGGGACGGGGCGGGGCGGAAATCCTTTTGTGAACTTGAAGTCATGGGGCGAGGTAGTGTTTGGGAACCTCGTACCACTCCCGATGTATTCCGTTGAACAGCCAATGAGAAGACTTAGGACGGTAAATAACTCCGCTTGTACCGGTCCCAAGCCCGGCGTCTCATCATTCCCATAACCGATGAGGAGGAGGAGGGAACCTTCCCACAGCTCTCAGTGTGATCCCGATGCTGAGAGCACTCCTATCCCATTACTTCCTTATCCTACCCAACCTTCCTACCAAGCCAAGGTGGAACAGCGTGGGCCGAGGGCTGAATGGCTGGTGGTAGACCAGTCTATACCATGCGGACTCTGGACACCTGCCGAAATCCAGTTTCAAATAGGCTTACCCTGGCATGCGGGGCTCTGTCGGGGCTAGACCATTTATTTCCCTAGCTAATCGTGGGAATCCTATGGACTCAGATAAAACTAAAACAACAAAACCTTCACCTAAGGACCGCATTGAGTCCTTAGGCAATGAACCGAGCATGGGAGCAGAGGGCAGCCACACTGGCCAGCCCTTGTTTTCCATTGCTCGGGCCAAATCAACGTCGGGGGGGGGGGACATGTCTCTCTCCGATTCTGACTCCAACTTGGCTGGCTAGGGACAATGCCAAGGGTGATTCAAGCCAATCTGCACCACAGTAAGGCTGCCTCGGCAGCCCTCTGTCAGTCCATGACTGCACACAACATCGACCTGGCCCTGATTCAAGAACCTTGGTTACACATGGGCAGAATCGCAGGACTGGCCGATGCAAAAGGTAAGATAATTTCCTCTTGTTCCACCAATAATGCTAGGACATGTATCTTGGTACGCAATGGTATGGAAGTATTTCCCCTGTTTGAGTTCTGTTCCAGGGACATCACGACAGTGAGAATGACACTGAGCACTGAGGAAGGGCATGGGGAGTTCACCGTCAGCTCTGTGTACCTTCCCTATGATGCTCAGGATCCACCCCCTTCCAGGGAACTAGAAGCCCTGGTAGAGAAACAATCCATTGGGGGGCGGCACCTGGTCAGCTGCGACGCCAATGCCCATCATGAAGCATGGGGATCAACCGACTCCAACAGGAGGGGTGAGTACCTATTAAACTTCATTGTTTCTAACGATCTATTCATTCTAAATCGGGGCAATGAACCCACGTTTAGGAATAGGGTTAGAGCCGAAGTCATAGACCTGACTCTTTGCAATGCGGTCACTCTAGGCCTAATTGACAACTGGCGGGTCTCTGACAAACCTTCTCTCTCTGATCATCTGCACATTCGTTTTGATATCAAAGCTAAAATGTCAGCCTTTTCCACTCCTCACCGAAATCCTAGGCGGACGGACTGGGAATCCTATGCTGCGGAACTTTCGGCCATTGCGGGCTTGGGTCCCGGGGGGGGGGGGGCAGAGTACGTATAAGGTCTGTCGTGGAACTGGAGCAGGCGGCATCCTGTTTACAGGATGCGATCCTTGAAAGTTTCCACGACAACTGTCCAATTTCAAACTCACCGCCTAGATCAAAAATCGGGTGGTGGTCAAAATCCCTGGAAGCTAAGAAAATGCTTTAGAATCCCTGGCGCGTTAGAATGCTTTTTAATCGCTCTAAGGTGGCCAATTGTCGCGAAGAGTATCGTTTAGCTCTTAACGACTACAATTCATCCATTCGTGATGCCAAGAAGGCTTCATGGCAAACCTTTTGTAGGGGCATTGACTCCATCAAAGAGGCAGCCAGAATCCAGAAAATCTTGGCTAGCGAACCTATCAACCCCATGGGCAGTCTTAGAACCAGCTCAGGGGAATTGACAACTTTACCTGGTGAAACTCTCAAGCTCCTTCTGGAGTGTCACTTCCCAGGGAATCTCGTTGACGATGCTCTGGAAGTCTCTGGCCCTCGAGAGACTAGCCCTATACCTAGGGCAACTCGAGAGGACTGGAGGCAAGCTAGACGTATAGTCACCGTTTCCAAAGTTAAATGGGCAATCGACAAGTTCAGCCCATTTAAATCCCCAGGAGGCGATGGCGTCTTTCCTGCATTGTTGCAGAAGGGCCCACCGAACCTCCACTTTCTACTTTGCGAAATCTTCAGGGCGAGCCTTGCCTTCGGGTATATTCCTCAGCCTTGGAGGGTTAGCAAAGTAGTTTTCATTTCTAAGCAGGGTCGTGGCGACTACACAAACGCCAAATCCTTTAGGCCAATTAGTCTTTCCTCGTTTCTGGTGAAGACCATGGAGGGACTCGTAGAATTTCACATTCGAGAAGGGGCGCTTAAAGACTCCCCTTTACATCGAAATCAACATGCGTATCTCCCGGGGAAGTCTTGTGAGTCTGTCCTCCATTGTTTGGTCAGTCATCTTGAACATTCCCTGGAGAACAAAGAAATTGCTCTAGGAGCCTTTTTGGATATTGAGGGGGCATTCAACAACACCTCATATCAGTCAATTATTCGTGCGCTGGGACAACGTGGTGTAGAGCCTACCATCTGTAGGTGGGTCGACCACATGTTACGGGACAGAAGAATTCAATCAACCCTTCTAAGTGAGGTGGTGGAGATTTCTGCGAGCCGAGGATGCCCGCAGGGGGGAGTTCTATCACCCCTCCTGTAGGACCTGGTGGTGGATGATCTCCTAGTCAGCCTCACGGATAAGGGCATTTTCATACAGGGCTATGCGGACGATCTCGTCCTACTGGTCCGTGGCAAGTACCAGGGCACTGTTACGGACATCATGAACGACAGTCTGGAAGCAGTGAACTCCTGGTGTGTAAGAGAAGGGCTTGCAATAAACCCTTCCAAGACAGTAATAGTTCCCTTCACCAGGAAAAGGGTTCAGGGCTCCTTCAGAGGCCTGGCCCTTGGTGGAGTGTCTCTGCCTGTTTCATCGTCGGTTAAGTATCTGGGAGTAATCCTTGATCAGAAACTGACATGGAACTTGCATCTTGATAAAGTCATCCGCAGAGCTAAGTGGTCCTTCGTGACCACTAGGCGCTGCGTGAGCTCCACATGGGGCCTGTCACCCCTTGTCTGCCACTGGCTTTACACAGCGGTCATCAGACCACAAATTACTTACGGGGCTTTGATCTGGTGGCCTAAGGCCAATCAGGTAACTGTCCGGGGTAGGCTTTCTAGCCTACAAAGACTTGCCTGCATGTGCATGACAGGGGCCTTTAGGTCGACCCCTTCTATTGCACTGGAGGTTCTTCTCAACCTGCCGCCCCTTGATCTCTTCATTATTGGGGAGGCTCGGGCGGCGGCTTATAGGCTTCAGCTAACTGGCCACTGGAGGGGGTCCTGTACAGGTCACTCCTCAGTGGCCAATCTAGTAAACGATGAGGTATTCTCAATGAAGTCTGACTTCATTGGGACTAAGTATCTTTTCACTAGACCCTATACTGCGGATTTCAGGTCGAGGGAGTACTGGGACGGTGTTAGTAGCCCGGTTACTTCTCACAACCGAATTGTATGGTTCACAGACGGGTCAAGAATGGGCAACAGAGCTGGATTTGGTGTCTATACTGGCGACCCTAGGACCAACGCTAGCGTGAGCCTGGGAGCGTATGGCACCGTTTTCCAAGCTGAAGTCACCGCAATCCTTCATTGTGCCGCCCAGGCGGTCGAGAGAGGGGTTTGCGGGAAACATATCCACATCCTCTCAGACAGTCAGGCGGCCTTAGGGGCTCTTGACTCCTGGAAGGTCCCGTCTGGTCTAGTCTGGGAATTTGTGGAGTCCCTCAGCATCCTGGGTTCAAGAAATCAGGTCTTGCTGGATCGGATCCCAGGACATAGGGGATTAGAAGGCAACGAGCAGGCCGATGCCTTGGCTAGGGAGGGTGCTCTCAAGCCCTTCATTGGTCCTGAGCCGGCCTGCGGCGTTTCGATTGCAGCTGCCAAAACAGCAATCAAAAACTGGGTCAGCGCCAGACATCTTGAAAGATGGCGGCGGTTCCCAGGGCAAAGACTCGGCAAGGTTCTTGTCAGGAATCCCTCCCAGAAGTTGACAAAGTCACTTCTTGGGTTAAGTAAACCGCACGTCAAGCTGGTGGTGGGACTCATCACCGGTCACGGCAAATTCCGGAGGCATCTAAGAACGGTGGGACTCTTTACGGAGGATCCCATCTGTCGCCTCTGTGGGGAGGACGAAGAGTCGGCAGAACACATTGTCCTGGAGTGTGAGGCCCTTGGTGCCAGAAGAAGAGCACTTTTTGAAGGCTCACCTCTGGGACAGTTGGAAATTACTAATCCAGTGAAGAAGCTCCTTGACTTGGTCAAGGGTTGCCAGCTTTACGACGATTAGGCACCGGGATTGGCACAAAAAGTCTTAGGCTTCGTTGCAAGGGTTGGCTGGACCAACTATATATCCCCACTTAAACTAACTAACTAACTAACTAGGACGGTAAAACTTGACATAAGTGGTATTTAAACTTTGTGCTATGCGAAGAGAATTAATAAAATACTAATTTAAAAAAGTTTTCTTAATTAGCATAGTATGTGTTGGTAGATGAATTTAATACAATATTAATATAAACTGAACAAATATAACGGTGATCGATTAAGGTAAGCTTAAGTTTACCGAAATCGATCACCATAACATTCGTAGCCTACATATTGCACTTATTTTTTATCAATACAGTATAAGTATTATACTTTATGAAATTTGCATTTTTGTACGTTACTTGTGTATTGAAGTAAACTTGTTCAACTATTATTATATTGCTCAAATAAGATGTTCTGATCGGTTTGGTTTTGTATTAATTTAATGCATGTTCAATTACTTGAGTATCCACTGACCTAATTTGGGAGCTCGTGATCAACTTGTGGCAGCCACACTGATCAACTTGGGTAGTCATCGTAATGGACTCGGCTAGCACTCGTGATCAACATGGCTAAAACTCATGGTCAGCTAGGGTAGTACCCGGGATCAACTTGGGCAGCCTCCGTAATGGGCTTGGCTAGCACTCGTGATCAACATGGCTAACAATAATGATCAACTCGTATAGTACCCGTAATAAACTTGGCCATCCACCGTCATAGACTTGGCTAGCACTCGTGGCTAGTCAATAATGAGTGGCTAGTAAAGTAGACCACAGGTGCTAACCAACATAATCACTGGTGATTACATAAGTTCAGTTCACCAATGGTGCTACTCAAAGTAATCATGGGTGGATACCTAAATTGACCGTGTTATATCTTAGATTATTAGAGGTCCTACCAACTAAGTTGACCACAGACTCTACTTAAGGTAATCACGGGTGTCTTCTCAAGTTGACCATGGGTCCTACGCAAAGTAATCACAGGTACTATCCGAGTTGACCATGGGTGCTACCCAAAATAATCACACTTGTTATCTTGTAGCACTGGTGCTACTCAAAGTAATGGCTGATAATACCCAAGTTGACTACAGATACTACCCAAGATAATTAGGCGTGGCTACTCAAATTAATTACGGTTTCTCCCCTAGTGGTTACTCCAGTTGACAACTAGTGCTAGCCAATGTAATAAGGGGTGGCTACTCAAGTTGACCATGGGCCCTACCCAAGGTAATCACAGGCACTAACCATCGTAATTATGGGTGGCTACCCAAATTGACCGCATGTTTTACCTAAAATAATTATAGGTCCTACCTAAGTTGACCACAGGCTCTACTCAAGATAATCATGAGTGGCTTCCCAAGTCACAAAGGATACCCAAAGTAATCACAGGCACTGTCTAAGTTGACCACAAGTACTACCCAAGGTAATGAGGTGTGACTACCCAAGTTGATCATGGGTGTTACCAAAGGAAATCACAGATGTTATCGAAGTTGACCATGGAAGCTACCCAAGGTAATGACAGATATTATCCAAAATGAACACTGGTGATACACAAGGTAATTACAGTTATTACCCAAGTTAACCAAGGGTGCTGCCCAAGGTTAATCACAGATAGTAACCAAGTTGACGACGGGTTATACTGAAGGTAATCACAGATTATATCCAAGTTGACAATGGGAGCTACCCAAATCACATATAATAAGCAAAATGATCAATGGTGGTGCTACCCAAGGTAATCAGATATATTGCCATAGAGGACCAAGAGTACTACCCATGTTGATCATGGGAGCTACCCAAGTCAATCACAGGTACGGTACTACTCAAAATGGTTACTGGTATTACGGGTGGCTACCTAAATTGACCACGAGTGCTACCCAAAATAATCACAGATACTATCTAAGTTGACCACGGGTGTTACCCAAGGTAATCATGGGTGGCTACTCAAGCTGGCCACGGGTCCTACCAAAGATAATCACAGGTAGTACTCACGTTGACCACCGGGGCTACCCAAAGCAATCAGGTAAGGCTACTCACGTTGATCACAGGGCTTAACCAAGGTAATCACAGGCACTACCAAAGTTCACCACCGATCCTACCTAAAGTAATCACAGGTACTACCCATATTAACCACTGCTAATATGGGTAGTTAAAGGTTTAAGTTGACCACAGGGTCTACTCAAGGTAATCACAGGTGACTTCCCAAGTCCTGTCCACCACAGATCCTATCCTACCCAAAAAAATCACAAGTACTATCCAAGTTGACCATGGCTGCTACCAAAGACAATCCCACATATTGACCACGTGTCCAACCCAAGGTAGTAACGAGTGGGCTAACCATGTTAACCACGTTTTATAATCGAGGTAATTACGGGTGGCTACTCAAGTTGACCATGGGTGCTACCCAAGGATCACAGGTACTACCCAAGTTGACATGGGTTCTACGCAAAATAATCACAGATACTACCCAAGTTAATCACGGGTGGTACCCAAGGTAATAACTGGTACAACCCATGTTGGTCACGTTTTGAATGTATGTAACTGTTCTTAAAAGATCTATTACTTAAATGTAATAGTGACTTTATAAAATTGTGACATACTCAGCTAACTCATGTATCTGTATATTATAATACTCTGGCAAATGTAATTATTTACAATCAATAATTTGTTCAAGCATTTTTTTATATTTACTAGGAATAACATTAATCTATTTCTAAATATGTTTTAACATCAGCTTTAATCCATGCAATATAATCATTTCTTATAAACGACAAATACATTCATAGGTAACGAAGTGTTTAGCGCTTATGTACTGTGGTGCCACAATGGATGAGTCCAAACTGCTCAGACAGGTAAGGACAAACTAATGTACTCATATAAAAAACTGAGACCAAAATATTGTGTGAATTGCTGAGGTCAAACTCGTAGACTACGTGAGCCTAAACTACACCTAACATACATGTTTATGAGGCCAAACTACTGACAGGTAGGTGAGCCCAATCTGCTTTGAACGTCTAAAATTATATGTTCAAAATTGATATATGCTCGCAGCAGTTTCTCTGTTGGTTTCTCTGTTTTGATTGTTGGTTATTTTTAACAGTCGTGTTTAAAAAAAGGTTATATTTAGTAATTTATATAGGCCTAGTTGAATCATATTAAATTAATCACTCCTAAAAATACTGTAAAATATTTATCAGTAAAACTAAAATTTTTTAAAAGTGATTGTGTAAGAACTGTTGTCGAAATAAAATAATTGCTTTTCTCATGGCAATGGGAAAATTGAGCAAGATTATAATATATTATTTTAATTATAATTGATATCATTCATACGGTTCGCTTCGGTTTTCGTCTCTGTCCGCGAAAATATTTGTTGTAACAAAATGTTTGCTTTTTGAAACCAAACTGTCCACGTAGTGTTATTTTCATGTATTGTAGTAATTCATTCAGCATACTTCAGAAGCAAATAAAAAAGTGACTACATTTCAATTATTTTTTAATGTTTGGAAATTAGTGAGTTATGTTGGAATTGCCATAAAACTATGATAGTTTATGTGATATAATTGTTTATTTTGTTAAAAATAGTTAATAAACCGTACAAAACTATAAAACGTAAAATAAATTGACAGGCGCTATTTTTTACTATTACTTTTTAACGTGTTTTATTTAGTTTTCAGTAAAACGTATCCTTTAATGCTTTAAGCGTGTGTTGAGAATTGTTGTGGTGTTTATTTCATATTATTTTGTTTTAATCTTCAACTGAATATAAAAAGACACGAAATAGAAATTTATTTGCAAATTGATGTCTTTTGTTAAATATTTAACCACATAACAACCAATATTTAGAGTACAATCCAACAGCTTTAAGAAACATTTACAAAAAAACCATGCTTTGCAACATAATTTACTCAGTTTTTAGTGAAGCGTATCTCTATTTTTATAGATCAAACTCTTCAATTGTTTTTCAGTTGTAGAATACAACTATGGTAAGCTGATGCCTAACTATGTTAAATTTTAACTGTTTTAAGAATAACAAGATTTTAATAAGAATTATGATTTTGGAAAACGTTTCAAGTAGAAACTTAATATTTTAGTAGGCCCCTAATTTTATCAGTGAATAATTTGATTTTGCCGTAAAAAGTCTACTTTTCTAAACAAATATTACTATTTTTTATAAAAAAAATGACATAAAAACATTTTAAGAAATAAAATACAGCAGCAATTCCGGTACTGACTGGAAAATTGACAATTGTTGAAAAGAATTGGCCTCTCTGCTCAACATATATTCAGACAGAGACGGTAGGGCGTAGCCAACTGAGGAGGCAGCAGGTGGAAGGGAGGGGTAATTGGGATTTCCGGTTGAAAATACTACGAAAACTTACTATACAGGAAATTATTAAAGAACTATATTATACTCTGTCTGGCGGAGTAAACTTCATCGCCTAAAAAAACCTGGACGTAGTTCCAACTTCTCTCGCCAGTGTCGCATGACTTCTATATTTTCTTTCCCTTTAGAGCCCTCTTAATATTACCTAATTCTTTTGTTGTTGTTGTTGTCCCCCCATATATATTGTAATTCCATAAGAAATGTGAGATTCTACTAAAGATAAGTATATTGTTTTTGGTGTTGTTAAATTCCAAAAATGTTTCATCCCTCCGTAGTGCTTAGATATTATATCCCTCCTGATGATGATTTTATAGCTATAAATTTCACATGCTCATAAGATTACAGTTTACAGTCAATAATCAAACCTAAAACCTTTGTGTCAGTCAGCTGCTCTAGTGTACAATCTTCTGTTGTTATAATAGGATTTATTGGGTGTTTATTTTGCTTGGTCTGAAAAGAGATAAAGTTTGTTTTACTAGCATTAAGTAGCAAATGCGCTTAGTTTAAAAATTGGTTTATTCATGATAGTACAGGTAATTGAAGCTGCTTTAGCTTCAATTTTCTGTTAATTTTTCCTTAAAAATATAATATTAGCGTCATCATATAGAACCATGTTAATTGTATTGTCCTTAAAATTAATTATTGCAGTTGTAGAGATATGGGCGAAAATGAGAAGTGAATGTGTTCATCGAAATTCTTTGATTTCGCATCGCTGCATCGAATTTAAAAACATTTGCTGCATCGCAGACCCCCAAATTATAATGTACTTTATTAAAAGTCAAAATCAAAACTCCTTTATTCATCAACTGTACAGTTACAGATTTGAACAGTGTCAAGCAAAACACAATAAGTTTTTCTACATTAGTATTAAGGCTATAGTCTTATTTAGTACTTACAATACATGAAATTAAGTACAGTGTATTTATTAAAATTAATTAAAACATTGAGATTTACCTCTTTCAATATTGGTTTATCTTCAAAGGAACTCTCAGAGATTTGTTCAAAAGGTTTGATAAGCTCCTTTAGATCTTGTTTGTCATCTTGGTCAGGAGGAACCTGGGCAGAGACACACTACATCTATTTAAAGGAACTTTCCTTGACATTCTACTTTAAAAAACTGTTTTATACTAACTGTTCTTATTAACTTTCTGTTCTACCATCCATACAAATAATGAATATTGTATTTTTTAAATTGCATATATAACTTGAAAAAGACTCACAGATTGCTGAATCTCACAATCTTACTATTATATAAAAATCTAATGGTGTCTGTGTGTGTTTTTAATACACAAAAACTACTGAACCCGCATTCATCTGAAATTTTGCATGGACATTCTTATGGTCTCTGGTTAACACATAAGGCTATTTTTACTTCTAAATTCCACCACGGCACTACCCCAGGGGGTCTAAGAATGCAACCTCTATGGCAATACCAATTAGACAATCAATTGTTTATAATTTCATTAACCAGCTGTTGGAATAAACAAACAACTTAAATAGTTCTAAAGTAAATACCGGACCAAACCTAACCACAATCACAGTAACTAGAAAAGACAGTAGGTATCACAACGAGGCTGAATGTTGACGTTTAATGGGAAAAATAACCAGATTTGAATATTCGATAAAATACTGGTAACTAAATCTACCAATTGTATAGAAGCATTTAACTAAATAGTAAGAAAGTTATTTATCACTACTCAGCTGGAATTGTAAACTACAGGAATTAGAACAGTATTTTTGTGTTTGTTGTTGCCATTTCGCCATGTGACGTTATAGGAGATGTGCATGATACCTACCGTCTTCTTTCTTAAGGATACCGTGACCACAACGCACTTTTGCATCACGCAGATGCCAGTAAGTAACAACTTTTATATCATTGAACGCAATAAGGACAGTATAAACCAACGTAAATTCCGTTCGAAGGATGGGTAGGCTACTGTACTAATCGTAACTAAAATATATTATTGTTTTTTTTTTTGTTTTTTTTACTGCACAGTATGTAAATTGGAAAACATTTAAAATTTGAATTAACATAAAAAATCAATGCATTCAATAAATTACATTTTATTGCATTTGTTGATATTGTTTAATTATGTTTAATTTATTGACTAAACAATAATGGATTGTTATACTTAACCAAAATGATGCTTCTTTTAAAAAAGTTCTGTGATATACTATGCCTTATTTATCTATGTTTATGTACCTTTACATTAATATTTATTTCAGTCAACTTAACAGTAAGTTAAAGAATAACCAGTTATAATGCTGTCATCACTCTCCGACAATGATAGTGAATACAATAATTAAGATGTTTTTTTTTTTGCCTGTGAAATATACTATTTTTACTGTAACAAATTAAATTTTGATAATTTTTACCAGTCACTCTCCCACAACAACAGCAAAGTACAACTATTGGCATTTAAATGTAATGAATTTAATACAGAGCCATCCACTTAGTTTATTACTAGCTTTCCTTATATTTGTCCTTAATAACTTAATTACATAAGCATGCTTAGTGCTAAACATATTTATCAAGCCCTAAAATTCTATTTCAACATAATTATGATTTATTGCGTAATAGGCCTTACTGCACTTTTTGAATCCCTTCATCTTACATTCCTTTTATAATTTTTTATTGACCTTCTTAATTTGATACAAAGTTAATTTTTTATTCTTATTGCATACATATAACATTAACTAGCTAACGTTTATATGACCAAAAAATGTATGTTTTAAATTATCTTTCTTTGTACTAGCAAGATACGGTACCTGTAACAAAAGGTATTATTGTACTCTACTAATTCTAAAACTTAATAAAAACCATAAATTCTCCATTCACTATTCATTTCTAAGACACTGATTGTAGAGATATGGGCGAATATGAGGGGTGAATGTGTTCATTGAAATTCTATTATTTCGCATCGTACACCCCCAAATTATAATTTACTTTATTGAGATTTACCTCTTTCAATATTGGTTTGTCTTCAAAGCAACTCTCAGAGATCTGTTCCAAAGATATGATACACTCCTTTAGATCTTGTTTGTCATCTTGGTCAGGAGGTACCTGGGCAGAGACACGTTAAATCTATTTAAAGGAACCCTTTCCTTGACATTCACTTTAAAAAAACTGTTTTATACTAAGTTTTCTTATTACCTTTCTGTTCTACCAACAATACACATAATAAATATTGTATTTGTTTAACCCAACTACTGGCAACTAAAACCCTCTATTGGCAGCCCATTTTTCCTAGTTTCACAAGGCTATTTTATAAAAATAATTTAAAATACTTCTGATACTTACATTTAGTATTATTTTATATCATTTTACTTGTAAGGTTCTATGTTTTAATTTAAAATAAATAGCATAAGTATAAACTCTTGTTTATTTTTTTCCTTTCATAAAATTAAAAAAAAATGTTTACCAACAAATTTTTTTGGCGAGGGACCCTACCTGGAAATGTAATACACATTAGCCAATTCACAATTCCAAGATATACAAGTGTTTCCAAATTTTACAAAGTTTCAGAAAATGTTTAGTTTATTATAGGAATTTATATTGATAAAACTAAAGATAATGCATTTACCAAAAATTGATGTTACAGTGGTAACATGTTATAATTGTGTATTCATAAATTTCTCAGCTTGTTATTATAATGTTCATTTTGTAACATTTCTCTAATATCACTAAAACGTTCTAAATAGCCCATATACATTGTCTAAAATATGTATATGTTCAATTATTATACACTATTTACAACGATTTACAAATGACAAAATACTCACAAAACACCACAAGCCTATGTCAAATTAGAATTCTCTAAACAAAGTCACTAAGAACATAATAACACTTTATTTACAGTAATTATGCTTCAACTATATTTCACAACATCTTCAAGTTATTTCACTAACAATTCTAATAAAAAATTGCATAAAGCACTTCAAACCAGAATGTAAATAAACAGTTTACTGACAGATGCCAACTAAAGAAATTGCGAAATGAAATAGTAAACAATGGATTCTTCTTCTCTCCATCTAGTTGTCATGTAGATAGTATTATCGATACCGATGACAATCGATTCAGAATTTAACTGTCTTTCAAGTGGTATCGATTAGTTTGATGAAAAACGTAGTCATAACGATATAAAATAAAATTTTCACAGTGCTGTTTGACCGTTCGATATCAGACGGTCACCAGACGTTGAGAGTGATAGACCGTCCTTTATCGGACGGTCACCGGTAGTTGGATTTAATTGCATATACCACTTGGAAAAGACCCACAGATTGCTGAATCTCATAATCTTAACTAAAATATCATATTAATGGTATTTTATTTTTATTACTGTACAGTATGTAGATAAAAACTTGTTGTTGATTTTAGTGATTTAAAAAAATGTTACAGTAACTAGTATTAAACAACTGCGAAAACTTTAAATGAACAAGAATGTGTTTTCACTCCGCTTCAGTAAATAAAAGACTGACAATGCCAAGAGTGTATACGTAATGATCTCCTCCACTTCCACATATGAGAAATGGATTCTTCAAGTTACTCTGGTACAGAAGTAAACAAATTACCAGCTTGAATCTTTGGGCGTATTATGCAGCAAAGACCAGTAATGTACAAACTAAAATAACAGCGTGTGCAATATATAGGATACAAAACTGGAACACTCCTGTTCAAGACTTGCGTTGCAAGGCTGGGCGCGCCTCCACGGAGTTGTTATTTTATCTAATACAAAATTTATTTTCGTCTGATTGTCAAGCCAGATGACATACTCAGCCAGACAATCAAGATTGTACTGTATTTTTTTACTTTACCCTAGACTAGTTAAGAATTAAAAAATATAAATGTGAAAAAAAATATTTTATATGTAAACTGAGTATTAAAATAAACATTACACAGAGTCCCTCAACGCTTTAATGGTTAATATTTTAAGTTTACCTCTTTTAATATTGGTTTATTCTCAACAGTGTTCTCACAATGCTCTTCTTCCAAACATTTTATAACCCCTTTTACAATCACTCTGTCGTCATACTCAGGAAGCATCTAAACATAAGATAAATAACATCAGCTTAACTAACAATTTCTAATACTGATAATCTCATTCTAGACATAACCCCTCTGCCCTCAGACCAAGACATTGATCCAGGCCTGAGTTGAAAATATTGGTAAACCAGAACCTACTGAATATCAGGAGATATTTAGTCATAATAACAATAGTCTCTTGAATATTCTACGATATAGAGTTTTGCACCTGCAACTGCTCCTTGCAAAATAGGTGCAACACTACCCAAAACCTGAACCGGAGCAAAATATTAACACTTTGACTGCGGATCCTGTATTTTTACGGAGTAGTGTAACTTCCCAAGAATGCGGATCCCATAGTTTTATGCGGTATTAATATGTAATCTGTTACCGTACTCTAAGTGGTCTCTAGTCAAGTTAGTGAGCAGTTTCATCACTAGAATGTGCATACTAAACAGCTTATACTGACAGCGTATCAACCCCAGGAACCAGCCAAAAACTGATTGCTCCTCTGACTACAGTTAATGAAACATCAACCTCAGGAATCAGCCAAACCTGTAGTCAAAAACTTATTGCTCCTCTGACTACAGTTAATGAAACATCGAGCCCAGGAATCAGTCAAACCTGTAGTCAAAAACTGATTGCTCCTCTGACTACAGTTAATGAAACACCAACCCCAGGAATCAGCCAAACCTGTAGCCAAAAACTGACTGGCCTCCTGACTAACACCTCAATTAAGAAGAAAAAAAGCACAACCCCAGGAACCAGTCAAACCTGTAGAAAAAAACTGATTGCTAGCCCCACAAATAAGTTGGTTAGGAACAACGGGTCCTTAACTCCTCCACGAACCAACAAAATTATCAGTAAAAAACTGGAATCCAGCACTCTTGAACACTGTAGAAAGAATAAGAATGTCTTCAGCGTCTCCTTGCAGGTTGCAAGGTACACTGCCAATAATAATACTTCTGTCAAGACAAAACATGCTGAGAAAATAAGGAAAAATAATCCGCCATCAACTGCAAAAGTTTGTCTTGAAAATGAAAGCTTGGATGAATTCTTTATCAAACATCTTGAGTTCTACAATTATTACATTGTAATTATATCTACAATTACTGTAATTACATCTACCTAAACAAAACTGCCAAACTCCAAATCTCATCTGCTGATATGCCCATAGAAGAAAGGAACATAATGGAACCTAAGAAACATTTTTTAGCAAAAGACACTTTGAAAAGACCGAAATCATAACTGAAGAAATAAGGACTCATAATTTAACCTTTAAAAATAAACTTACGTACGATCCCAGAATTGCAAATAGCTTAACTATTTTTAATCAAAATGTGGGTAGAATTGTAAATAAAATAGACAGACTGAATCATCTTCTTTTTATGTCTAAGCCACATTTTGTTATTCTCACAGAACATGGGCTACATGCAGACTTAATCTTGTATTTAAAATTAATTAACATGGGCTACATGCAGACTTAATCTTGTATTTAAAATTAATTAATTATGACCTCATAGCTGCAATTGGAAGAAGTAATCACAATAAGGGAGGGGTAGCCATATTTAGATCCAGTTTGATTGACAATACAGTTGAAAATATTTCAATAAAAAATACAGCGTTGAATTGGTATTTGAAGCGGCAGCAGTTAAGATTCAAATCAATAAGAATAAAGTCTGTATGTAATTGGACTATATCGGCCTCCAGGTGCATCGTTAGATGAAGGACTGAGTGTGCTAGATGACCTACTAGACTTTTTACCAACTCACAACAATTCAATATGTATTGTGGGTGACTTTAACGTTGATTGCTTAAACAGGAAACTGGAGAAAAAAAGAGAAAACAACAAATTGAAAATGGTGCTTCAAATCAAAAATCAAAATCAAATCTCTTTATTGTCAATAACATTTGTACAATGTATAACAATAGTCATATTTTCTTATATAATCAGTTACAATAAGTCACAAAAATTAAAATCTATAAAGTCATTGATATTATAAAAACAATGCTGTGTTAACAGACGTTTAACTTCTCTTTTAAAGTGGTCAAAATTTAACTCTTTATAGGCTATAGGTAACATATTGTATAACAGTATCGACATATAATTTAGATTTTTTTGAGACTTTGAGTATTTACAAACTGAATTTCTTAACTGAAATCTACTTCTAGTTTGGTGGCTATGGACACTATAATTGTTCTGAAACAACCCAATATTCTTATGCGTGAATAACAGCACCTGATATATATAAATAGATGGTAATGTCATAACAACTAATTGCTTAAAAAGTGGTTTACAAGATGTCCTGTCATCCACTCCACAAATTAACCTTATAGCCTTTTTTTGCAATTTAAACAATTTTGATGACTGGCCTTGCTGTCCCCATATTAATGTACAGTAACTGAGATGGCTATGAATCAATGAGTAGTAAGTGGCCAACAAAACATCAGTTGTTACGTTGCCTTTAATTCTTCTGATACAATATAATCCTCTACCTAATCTTGTAGCGACATAATTCGTGTGATACTGCCAGTTAAACGATCTATCCAAATATACACCTAAAAATTTTAAATTTGCCGTTCTTAATCCTAAAAGAAATTTGTTTGAGAAAGTTATTTCCAAATCTTTGACTTTTTTTAGATTTAAGTTTAATTTGTTGACCATGCACCACTCCTCAACCCTTTTAGTTACCAAATCAATTTTGCCTATCAAGATGGACTGAGAGTTACAATTTATATTTATACCCAGGTCATCTGCAAACAGATAATGCTGAATTTCATCAGGTAAACATGTGGGAAGGTCATTTATAAAGATATTAAACAGCAATGGGCCAAGAGAGGATCCCTGAGGGACACCTATTTCAACTAATTTTCCTACAGAATTAAAACTGTTAAGCTGAACACATTGAGTTCTATTGCTTAAAAACGATTTTAAAAGATTCACTGCTTTTATGTCAAAACCATAGAATAGCAGCTTTTTGCATAGAATATTGTGAGATACCGTATCAAAAGCCTTTGAGATGTCAAATGACCGAAAGCATACCAATCTACCTTTTTCAATATTATGTACTGTGTCTCTTACCATAGTAGCAATTGCATCATGGGTGCTTCGATTCTTCCTAAAACCAAATTGCCTATCTGAAAATAACTTATTTACTTCAAAATATTCTATTACTTGTTTAAATATTACTGCTTCGAAGACTTTTGCAATTACAGGTACAATTGATATAGGACGGAAGTTTTCAAGTATTTTTTTCCTCCTTTATGAATAGGAACAACTTTAATGCTTCTATCTTATAAAATTTATAGAATGTCCTTGTCACCGACACAAATTGCAAAGAATTCAGCCTCTTCAATAGACATTTTTTGCTCTAACATGCCCCCAGAAAATACAAGAATAGAGGTTGTGAACACTGGAATTTCAGATCACACAGGACAATATTTCAAGATAGAAACTCCCTCAAAGATGAAGTCAATTCAAGCATCTACTCACAGGAGCTTTAGTAGCCAGAACTTACAGAATATTAAGGATCTTCTGGGAATCCAAAGATGGGTCAGAGTAAGGGATGCATCAAAAATAGAAGAGGCCAGCTCTCAGTTTATAAGTACTATTACTGCCACCATCGATTTAATCTGCCCTATAAAAAAGTCCCGAGTCCCAACCAACATGAAACAATTCTTTGATTCAGAAGCTATGGCCTTAAAAAAGCGTTTCCAAGATGCCCAGCAAAAGTATATCCTTAGTGGCCAGGAGGAAGACAGGTTAGCAGCCAATTCTAATAAGAAAACATATTACCAAAAACTAATAACCCTTCGGAAAAATGCCAGTGTAAAATTAATATCTGAAGTACCAAACAAAAATAATCTGGAATATTATTAATAGCAAAAGGGCTACAAAACTTTCTTCTTCGGCTCCTTCCTCTTTAAACATAAACGGGGAGAAAATTGTTGACACAGCCCAATTGGCCAACCATTTCAATAACTACTTTTCCACAATAGCAGAAAACACCTTACAGAATAATGGACTGTATCCAAGCTCAACTGCTAACATATCTTCTGATAGCAACCAATGGGTAGTGGGAAATATTCTGGAAAGTCTCAAACCAACAACCTTTGAAGAAATAAATAGTATTTTATCTTCATTAAAATCAACACTATCCTCAGGTATCTAAAATTCC
This sequence comes from Stictocephala bisonia, assembly GCA_035578905.1. Lineage (NCBI taxonomy): Eukaryota > Metazoa > Arthropoda > Insecta > Hemiptera > Membracidae > Stictocephala > Stictocephala bisonia. The sequence continues at coordinate 832,370 of JAQJVL010000146.1, forward strand.
TTCTCGACTCCTAAAATATTGCAAACAAGAACTTTAATATCCCTTGACACTTTTAATTAACAAATCTATGACTGAAGGTATTTTTCCCTCCTGTTTGAAAATTGCAAAAGTTTATCCGCTACACAAACAAGATTCCAAAGAAAAAGTCCAGAACTATCGACCCATTTCATTGCTGCCCATTATTTCCAAAATATTTGAAAAATAGTCCTCAAAAGACTTATGAAACACCTAGCTCAAAATGACCTGTTAAATAACGCAACATGGATTTATAGGTGGACGATCTACAAATACAGCACTTGCAGATATTATTGAATTCATCATAAGCAATATAGATACGGGAAATACTGTTTCGAGTATTTTTCTGGATCTGAGTAAGGCTTTTGACTGCCTGGGACACAACTTAATTTTGTCAAAGCTAAAGGATTTAGGAGTGCATGGGGTTGCAGCAAAGTGGTTCTGGAGCTATTTATCTGACAGAAGCCAACTTGTGGAATTAAAAGAAAACATAAATGGAGAATCAAGAACAATTGCATCTGAAAGAAAACCTATGGAGAGAGGTGTTACCCAGGGCTCCTCCTGGGGCCAGTGTTGTTTGTTCTTTTCACCCTTGATCTGCCAAAGTATAGTCAAGACTTCAGTTACACAGTAATGTTTGCAGACGATTCTGTTTTGGTTACATCTGACAGTTCTGTGGAACAGCTAGAGTACTGTCATGGCGCAGGAGTACTGTCATAGAAACGATTTAGTTTTTAATGAAACTAAAACAAAACAACTTATTCTGGGAAAGAAAAAGGATGAACTATCACCACTACCTACTCTACAACAGGTAACTACAAAACAAAACATCTTGGTGTAATTGTAGATGACTGTTTGACTTGGACCAATCATGTAGAATACTTATGTGTTAAAATAAGCTCGGCCTTGTATGCCTTAATCTGCAGAGCGTTAATCTTACAAAAACATGCTATAAGGATATTGGCTGGACTGAAGCCAAGAGACTCATGCAGAGAGGCATTCAGAGAATGGGGAATACTTATGTCCCCTCCATCTACATAACTGAAGCAATCATGTATGCAGTAAAAGAGAATCTACCAAGATTTAACCACATTCACCAATATTGCACAAGGCATTCTCAGGACTTCAACCTACCTGCTCACCGACTTGCTCTATTTAAAAGAAAACCATCCTATGCCGGAGCTAGGTTCTTTAACGCTCTGCCAACAACTCTTTAGAACAGCCTACTAACAACTCTAAAGAAAAATCTGAAAGACTGGTTCACTGACAAAGCATTTTACACCATTGATGAGTTTTTGTTTAGAGATTATGACAGTAACTAGACTTTAAGTACTTGATTGTTTTACTGATTTGATTTGTATTATTATTATTTTTTATGTGCAAATAACGTGACACTTTTTTTAAACTTGAAGTTTATGAAATAAAGAGATTCTGATCTGTTGTTTACCAGCATAATTCAGTTTTAGCCGCTAGACTGTACTTCTATTGTCTGAACGTTTTAGAACAATGTTTTAGTGAGTGGACTCTATTTCAAAGGGTAATTAGAACATGTAAGTAAAAAACAAGTATTTCATTAGTATTTAAAAAAAAATATATTTTATTTGGTTTTTATGAATAGGACAGTAAAATTATGTTCAAAAATTTTTTTGTATGCTCAATTGACCATAGTTTGATTTTTTGTTTTGTTGCTAAAATACTATTATTAAAAAAGCTGATATTATGAGATAAAAAACAATGTGAATTTTAATTGTATACTGATAAAAAGAAGAAGAAATATAGAATCCAGAAATGTAAGAACTTTTCTATCTTAAACGGTTTTAAATCTATGAATTTTTAAAAAAGTACCAAAAATGGCCTGCATTCTTCAAATGGTTTGTATTTAGGACCAGTATTCAAAGTGTTAACTAGGGAAATTTTAAGTTTAAACGATCAATGTCCTTGGTATGAATGGTAGAGAACAGCCTAAGCCTGTTGGTATCTTGATTGGAAAATGGGTATTCAAGTCCTGAACACCTTGTGCAATATTGAGGAAGAATATTTTCGACAATCCCCCATAAATATTGTAATTGGTGTCAAATAAAGCTTTAAAAAAATTAATAGGCTATTTTAAAAGTTGTTTTTGTAATACTACTTATAGAAAACCACCTCAAAGACAAATTCAGCTAAATCTTTTTATGTATGTGCAGACTGTCATTGTGCACATTTTTATATGTAATATGGTATATTTCAGATATTTGTTCGTATTTTTTATATTTATTACAACACGTCTAGGAGTTGCTAAAAAAGAGGTTGGTACTAGACTTTAGTCAAGCACTTTTTGGGATAAAATGTGCCACGTCCCCTCTACGACTGACATCCATGGCTGGTCCTATGTCATGGATGCAGTCAGTCAGTACGACATGGGTTGTACATGATTCTACAGTTAAAAATAAAACACAATGAACAAAAACACCCATTGTATAATCAATACTGGCCGACATGTAATTAATATCAAACCAAAACAAATTATAATTATTTTCCTGTACTACATCAACTTATAGAAGGACTAAAATAGTGAATTGAATCTCTTGAGGTTGCACTTGAAGAAATAAAATAGGACGTAATCATACTCTCTGAGCATAAAAATGTTCAAGCGAGTTTAGAGAGAATGCGTACACAGACTCTGATATCAGTAATGAACAACAAAAGAGAAATTAACTAAATAAGAAATAGCAACAATGAATGGATACTCAACTCAATTTATTAGTAATCTAATAAAAAATAAATTAACAAAAAGAAGATACTTTCAAGCTTTGGAGAAAATAAAGAACTATGATTGGAAACAGTTAAAACATTTAAATCTTCAACAAATCAAGTAAATAAAATATTTGTTAATCCAACTAGCTTTATAATTAAAAACAAACTAGGAAATCTAACATTTAACATTTTAAAAGAAGAAAAATCAGCTATTTACAAAATTTACTCTTATCAGTGCGAATACGCACAAAGTGTGTAAAAAAAGTCTGCAACCGACATTACATTTTCGAATCAATGTGGATTTTAAAGCTTTTAAACTTAACACTTAAATGCTAAATAAAAATGTACTTCTTGAAGCACATTATCACATCAGGGGGAGGGCCCACAAGGAGTCAGAAGAAAATCTTAAATTAGAGCATAGGACAAATTGTACATCAAATTAAAGGCATTAAATATGGGGATAAAATGCTACAAAGCTGACCTAAAAAAGTGGTTCATATAAAAAAAAGGTGACAATTTAAATTTACAACTTTGAGTTCTTGATAAAACATTTCTTGGTTTGTTGAATCATTGTACATCTAAACAGTAACTTGTAAAAGATAGATAGTGTGCCTAAAAATATATTTTTGTAAAGCAACTGTCAATTATATGTCACATCAGGGGGTGATCCCTGAGGAGCTAGACAAATATTTAAAGACAGAATATATATCAGGTTGTATATCAAATCAAAGGTCTTTATTTGGAGAAAGCAAGGACACAAGTGATGTACAGTTGCTTGTGGCGTCGTCTCAAAATCTCAAAACGTTGTAACAGTTAAAAAATATTAAATATGCTTAATTATTAAGATAAGTTTCTATATTAGGAAAACTACTGTAACTCTCAGAATAGATATTTTAGTTGTTATAAAACATTTGGAATTCACAATGTCCTGCTACATACCAGTAATTACTAAAATAACATGTTTGTATAAAAAAGCCACGTTTGGACATTTCTGGCCCAGAGGCTCGTAGACTTCCTGTGAATCACTATGAGGCTGCACAGTAGAATGTGACGTCATATGGACGAAATCAGCTGATTTGTTTATTCTATTAAATACTGGTAACTAAATGTGCCAACTACACATAGGCATTCAGCAAAATAGTAAGCAAGTTATGTATCACTTATCTGCTGGAATTGTAATTATGGGAATTAGAACAGTATTTTTATGTTCATTTTTGCCGTTTAGCACATGAGGTGTCATGGGAGATGCATGTGATACCTACCGTTTTCTTTTCTAGATACCGTAGTTTTTGTGTGTGTTACTATAATTACTTAGCAGTATAATGTTATTTATTTTGCATTTTGTAGAATAAGGTTAACAAAAATCCAAAATTAAATAATGTTGAACTATTTAATACCCCAAGTGGGGTATCAAATTAAAGGCATTATTCTATTAATCAGTAATATTCCATCAGATTTTAGAAAAGACTATGTTTATGAGCTCCACTGCCCTAAAAATTAAAATTCATGGTCAGACTGTTTAAGAATCCTGGCGAGGCCGTAGGCCAATCTTCCTCACGAGGCGACATGCCAAGATCCACAAATGGTACTATAACAAAGTGCCTCGGTGGGGCCGCAGGCCGAACTTTTCCCTGTTAGGCCGTAGGCAGAGTTCCACAAAGGGGCCTGTAGCAGTGTTTTGGTGAGACCGTAGGCCGAACCGAGGCCCACAAAGTGGCTAAAAGTAAACGCGGAAGACCTCCAAAACGAATTCTTATTAAAAACCTAAAAGGTAGAGCAGCAACAAACAATCCTCTGGGAGATATGGATGCTACTTCTTCAGTTTGTAAAATTCAACTGAGCGAAACTTGGTCTCCTGGTACTTATATATTAGTTATGCTACACAGCTTATCAATATTTACTTTTTTCAATATTGGTACCTCTGTAATTGGAATCGCAAGTATTCATCCAGACGTTTAACGAGCACCTTTACTATGCGTTTTTCACTGTAGTCCAGGGGTTACCTAGGCATGCATAATAAATCAGCATAAGAAAACCCAAAATCTTATTCTATCTGTATCATAACCCTTTTAATGACAACGTCCCGGTTAAGCCAGATGTTAAAAATGTGCTAGAAATGCAAACATCAGTAGAGCTGGACGTTTAAAAATATAGTAGAAGTGCAAACCTCCGGTTGAGCAGGAAGTTGAATATTGCTTTGAAGATAATAAGTAAATGCGTATTGTTCCAAATATATTGTGAGTTTGGACAAATTGAACTTTCATTTAAATATATTTTACGTCATAAAAGCATTTGAAAATCATTATTCTGAAGGCATACTGTTGCTGACGCATGCTCAACAACAGCTGACGAGTTCCTGCCAAATGCCAATATTAAAGATCATTAATATATTTTTATCTTATATTTATTCTTATTTACTTTTCAAATATATTGTATGTTGAACAATCAAAGTAAAAAAAAAACAAAAAAAAACATAGAATTGATGGATCAAATCTACAATATATGGACAAAAAAGTCTTTGTGTGTGTTTTTTAAAGTACAACTGTTTTGTTTATGAAGATAGAAACATACAATTTTACATGTACATAAAAAATTAAATTGTATTTTGAAGATGTATAAAAATGTGTGGTAACATTTTTTTTTGTACGGAAAAGACACCAGAAACAGAAAAGAAATTGGGGATTCTTTTGTTGAGTGTTAAAAAAAACATTTATTTATAAGAGCAACTGAAATAGAATATGTAAAACGCATGTTAATCCTTGGTTATATAGTTATAATTTAGGGTGTTCCGTAAGTAACCAGCCAAACTTCTGGAGGTCATTCCTTGGGTAGTAACAAACAAAAAATTTCATATGTACAAATTGTCTATCTAGCTCCATTATCCGGAACAAAAGAAAAAAATACTAGTGATCCTACAACCTATGTTCAAAGTGCCCACCATCCTTTTCTATGCAAATGTGCACTTTTCTTTTCTATGCATCATTCTAGTGGATTTCTCATAGAACTTCTCATTCGTTCAAATACACCCGGTTTCTGTCTAATCATATTACAGCCATCCATTATCTTTCCTTAACATTTCAATACTTCCAACAGGTTGTTTGGTATACCAAAAAGATTTAAGTAAACCCATACAAAAAAGTTCAGAGGGTTTAAATCAGGAGAACTGGCAGGCCACGCTACAGGACCACCACGAGTTATCCAATTGTTTCTAAAAACCCGTCTTAAGTGTAGTCTAACATCGACACTAAAATGTGCAGGAGCACTATCCTGCTTAAACCACATTGAACTTCTTTTTGTAAAGGCATGTCTTCTAATAGTTCAGGTAACAAATTTTGTAAAAAGTCTAAATATGATGCTCCGTTTAGTCTATTTGGCAAAAATTCAGGTCCTAACAATTTATCAACAATATACCCTATCCACACATTAAGAGAAAAAGTACTTGGTGCATTGCGATGTAGCATGAGGGTTGAAATCAGGCCAAAAATGGTTGTTATGGTAATTGAAAATATCTACTCTTGAAAATCCTGCCTCATCGGTAAACAAAATACTTGACAGAAATAGTGGAATAAAAGCAATTTTTCTAAAAACCATTGACGCAGATTAATTGTAGGCTGGAAATCTCTTTCAGAAAGACTTTGGTCTTGTTGAATATGATATGGATACAATTGTTTATCTTTCAAAATACACCACGCAGAGGTTTTTGACATTCCTTTTACCTGGTGACAAACTTCTGACACTCGTACTAGGGTTTTCTTCAATGGCATTTAATATTCTTTCTTGAGCACTAACAGTTGTCACTGAAACTGGACAAGCCAACTTTTCAACTTTAGCAAACGATCCACGCTCCCTCAGGGACCTATGAACAGTTACGAATGTTTCTCGGTGAGGAGTTCTTCGATGAGGAAATCTTTCCTCATAGTGTCGTACTGCCTCGCGTTAATTTTCCATTAGCCAATCCATAAATATAATGAACGTCTGCTAATTCTTCATTTGAATAAATAGTCATTTTGGTTCATGAAGAAACTAAATAAGATAATAAATTAATACCAGTGCAACCACAAAAACTATCTCAAGAAAACCCCCTTAACTTCACTGTTTTTGTTTAGCAATGAACTCCAATCAACAACAAATAAAAATAGGTGTTTTCCAACAACAAACTGTCAATATTACAGTCAGCTGATATTCATTGACTGTATGTACTTTCAATTTCCAAAATCAGCTGTAAAAATCTATTTAGCACTAATCTAATTTTTTTGTAAATAAATATCACTTTAATATCAAGCATATTTTTATTTGATAAAAATTGTATTTCTCAGTTAAGAGTTGTTCAATCTTAAAACTTTTTATACAATTATTTGTAGAAATAAATTCTTAAATTTTTCTGTAACTTACAGGTTTTTAGTAAAATTTAAGGTTATTAACCCTAGCACAGTCTGCAGTATTTTCTGTAATGACAGGCCTATTTCAGCTATTTTGTAAGGTTTTTTTTTTTTAATTCATAAAACAGTAGTTAATTGCACTATGGTAATGGGACTCATATAATTTTCTTTGTGAAGACTTGTAGAATAAAGCTATGTTAAAAAAAATAAAAAAAAAATTTTGTAAATATTTGTTTAAGGAAAATAAAAATATAAATGAAAAAAGAAAAAAAATACAAATTTGGTGGTATTTTTTTAGTTTATAAAATGTTACCAGAATTATTATGCCAACTATGCGCAATTTTATACTGAACACAAAAATATATAGTTAAATTATTCTATGTTAGGTGAATGATTTTATAGAGTTTTACAAATCAAACCGTTGCTTGGCAACAAAAATACTGAAAGCATGCAGATAGTGATTATAAAAATTAACTGATGTCACTTGAATTGAATGGGTCACCCATTATCAGTAAAATCACAAAACTATACACTATATATACAAAACTGAACTAATAATTACATATAACATTGGTTTTCTACATCAAAATAAACTGCAACAATAACAAAACTCGCGTCAGCTGACTGACTCACGACTCCAGACGTAAACAAAACCAGAAAACATTACGTCACTACTCCGTCTAAAAATAGACTACAGGAATTCCAAATACGTCAAAACGTGAGGTAGCTCATAGGCTTTCAAATGATATGAAACTAAAAACACGACCTGTGGCCTAGGCTCTTGGGTAGATATAACAATTATAGCCAGTGTATGCACATCGTCACAAATTGTGACGTCGACACTGGTGAAAAGCCGGGCGTCACAAATTTGGATGACCGCAGCGCTCGGGTTTAAAAAAAATTTCTTTAAAAATTTTTAAAAAGGATGCCTTTTGAAAAGGATTTTGTAAAAAAAAAGAAATTTTAAATAATACCCTGAACCTATGAAAATCAACTTTAACCAATTTTCTGGTTTTTAAAACTTAAATAAAAATTTGAGATTTAAGTTTTTAGTAAAAAACACTACAGCAGAAAGCCGGATAATAGAGCGAAATAGACGATTTGTACAATGAAATTTTTTGTTTGTTTTAACCCCCGGGAAGACCTCCGAATTTTTGGGTAGTCTCTTAAAAAAAAATTGCTGGACTGAAAAGGGTTTTAAAACAAAAATTAAAAAAATTATAAACTCCTACACAAATGTCGGGACCTTAAAGATTTAGATGAAAATTTAGAGGGAAGTTTTAGTTTTTGTTCTAGAGAGCCCTAAGAGTGGATTTTTAAAAAATTCTGTTCATAAGGGGGTAGAAACAGCTTCTCAAAATTTTCTTTTTTTTTATAAAACTAACATTGGCATTAATTTAATTTTAATCATTTCTTTCAAACGCGATATACAACCCTAAAAAAACAAACGCTTGGGTGATTTCATTACTTTTTTGCCCCCCAAAAAAAACTTATAGGGGTTTTAGACAATAAAAGTATGTTTTCTAGGGGAATGGCAGAGGGGGGAGCTTTCATGTGATGTATGGGTTTAGGGAGAACCATGGAGAAAAAATAATCAAGCATAGAGAAGAAGGGGAAGGGGTTGTACTAAAGCAAGGGCTTTTGACTAGGACTATATGTTATTATTAAATTTTTTTTAAATGTTTTTGACTGTTTGATTCATAAAAAGTTTTCATTTCAAAAAAGTAAAACCTATCTTTGGAGGATTTTTCCCGAGTCATGATGGAGCTTGTAATAAAAATTCTTTACAGGGATCAATACAATTGAACTTTTTAAAATTTTTGCCTGAAAACCAGGCCCATAGTTAAACTTTTGCCCCAAAAAAATGATGCCTGAAGTTTATTTAATTAGTTAAAAATTTTTTCCCTTTCGACTAGTATTTTGGAGAAATTTCCTTTTTGGTAAGTAATCAACAACAATTTAATAATTCTTCCAAACCCAAAAATGTATGGAACATTTTTTTTTTCCCGGTTACGACACTGATAATCCTTACATATCAAATAGACCCAGTCTTGACCATGGTTTCCCTTTGAAAAACCCTTAATATTATTATATATATAGCCCCTTTCTTTAATGTTCCCATTTTTTTGCACTTTATTCGAGGCAGGATGATAACAATCCAACCCGTTTCGGAATTTTCTCTCCCCTATAAAAAAATTTTAAGTTTCTTTTAGAGCCCTTTGTGATATATTTTTAAAATTAAACAAAAATTAAAGTTGAATTGGTTGTTTTACAAAATGCAGTTATTAAATTTAGTATTCACTTCCTAACTGTCCTACATAAAATGCCAATTGCGTTTGGAGTATGTAAGTACTCCATATTAAAGGGCAATTAAGGACTGTTTTTTTTGTTATTTAATTAAACTGTCTTATTAAATCTTTTTAAGAATTTGTGCTCAGGTTAAGAGTATGTTATGTTTTTAACAAGAATACAAACTAAATTCTAGATGCCCAAAATAGCCAAAATATACCAAATTGTATCTATTTTAGGGGAAAACAGGTACAGTTTAAAAACCCTATTTTCATCAGGGGGTAGGGACCGCAGCGTGATGGTTGAAGAAAAGACGGATTATAGGGGAAATTTACCTCACACTTTTTTGCTAAAATTATTATTAGTGCTTTGCCATTACATTTTAATGCTGTATAGTAATATTTATTACATAAGAGAATAAAAAGGTTAGAAAAAATAATGTTCAGAATTATATACTACTGCAGGGCACAATTACGCTTTTTTTTACAGTAGGCCCAGTTTTAAAGTAAAAATAAACTTTTACATTATGTATGAGCACAAAAAATTAAATTTTCAACTTTTAAAACTAAACTGCGGTACAGTGGGGTTTTCATTTAAAAACAAAAATTTCCACAGCCGTATTTTTTGTGGACATCAGGCGGGCCCCATGTCGTAAAACAGATAGCGTGTGCCTGGTTCATCAGACATGACCGTTCAACGCCCCCTGGGGTAGGCGTTGCGGCTTTAAACCTCAATTCCCCACCCCAAAAAGGATTTGTTAGTGCCCCCCTTCTTTCTTTTCCTGTTGTAGGGATCTGTTCAGGGGGAGCTCCGGAAGGCCCTTCCCCTACGTCAGGCGAAAACAGGCAGCTGTTCCAACGACCTGTTATCTGGTAGACAGCGACGGGCCTTCGGATGACAGGCCGTTAGAACTGGCTTATGGGGGCAGACGGTGGGAGGGGAAATTGTTTTCTTCCGAGGGGTAATTCTATGGCAATGTCATATCGTGCTTTCGAACCAAACACTGAGGTTAAAGAAAACCCGGGGGGAAAAAAAGGGTGTGGACAATCGGGTTTTCCTGTATCACAGTTATTTGGGAGTTTGCAGGACTTACACTAATGTAACCAAATATTATAGTACTATTTTTTTCAAAAATTGGTTACCCTGGTATTGGGATTTTAAAAAATTCGCTAAAAAATATTGTAACACTATAGACTTTAAAGTAGCATAAAAAATTTTTTGAAAAACAGCTCTATAAAATAAAATATTTTGTATGGATAGTAATGTAAATTCATTTACAGGCATTATAAAAGATACAAACCCCCATAATAGCGATGTCATAAATGGAAAAAGCTGTCCTTGCTGACTTGAAAATTTTAATGATTCGTTTCTGCTTGTCTTCTGTCCCAGAAAAGTCAGAAAGAGGAATATCCCCCAATTCCAACGTTTTCAAATGAAGCAGATAGCGCTAGTAGGTTTTTTATTCAAGTAATTAATCGACAGATGCTAACCAACAAATTTTTGTTAAGTTGCAATTCAGTAGCCCGGGAAACCCAAAGGAAATTCCCTTTTGTTCCCCTTGAGGGGTTTATCACGATAACCGAATTACCTATAAACCGCTGGAGTGACAGCCGGCAGGCTGTCCAGAGGCCAAAAAACACATAACACAAAATTTTTTTGAGTAAAAAGTAACATAGTTAGGTTATGTTTGATTAGGTCAGTAAAAAATGTGTTTTTCAGAATAAAAAAATTATTTTACTGAAAAACATATTTGTGTTCAGCATAAAAAACCACGTGAATTAATAAAAAAAGTTTGTCGAAAAGTAACATTTTTAAAAAAGCTGTTTTTTCATTATCTGATAAAAATCTAAATTTAGATTTTTCAGTAAAAAACTAGTTCATATTTTACTATTTTTTTTAACAAGACATTGTATTTTCAGAGGTGGCAAGAAAGTGCATAGTTACCATTTTTTAAATAAAATGTTATTTCCGCAAAAAAAGCTCCCACAAGAAATATATACCTGATTCTATCAATAGGTGATAAAAAAATCAACATTTACATAGCGTCAACATTCTTGCCACCTCTGAAAATATGTTTTTTGTTGAACAAATAAGATTTTATCATTATGAGATTGATTTCATCCGCAGGGAAAACCGTTTTTTAAAAAAAAAAATCGAAAACTAGTTTTTTATTATATTGAAAAAAGCAACTTTTTTTTAAAAAATCTTTACTTTTTGACACGTTTTTTTTTTCCGTTTTTTATACTAAACAAAATTAATTGGTTTTTGGGGGGTAAAATTATTTATTTTAGCTCAAAAAAAGCATTTTTTAATGTCAAAAACCTAACTTAGATAATTATGCATTTTCTTGCCCCCTTGAAAATAAACTTTGATGATTAAAATACCATTTAAATTAAAGGAAAATGACAAAATCTAAAAATTGTGCATTGGTTTTTTTTTTTTTTAATTTTTCGGTAAAAAACGTTATTTATGCGGGAATAAAAAGATATTTGTGAAAAAACACCCTTCTAACCCATTTCAAGAAAAAAGTTTCAAATTTGTTTGGTGGCAAGAAAATGCTAAAAACCCAACTTTTTCCTAGTTTTCTGGTAATTTATATTAAATTAGGTTTGCCCCATGACAATGCTGGGTCACTCCGGCAGGATTTAAAAGGTTAAATCGGGTTTGTGGTAATATTTTTTTATATAATGATACGTAATACCACAAACGCGATTCGTGCGAAAGTGTTTTTCTGTTATATCTCGGGAAAAAATTTTAATAGATCAAAATAGTTTTCAAAATTTGTATTTATTTTCAAAAAAAAAATACATCAAAATAACAATAGAGGATAAAAAAACCCTTTAAATTAACGAAAATGTAAAAAACACTGAAGGTTGTGACATTAGTTTTTTCGAATTTTTCGGTAAATTACATGGTTTATTTTGTAACACGTTAAATTCAGGGGTTTGGCCTCCGTGACACACATTGCTGAAATTTGTAGTCAGCGCAAAAAACATCAAAATTAAAAAAATGGGTGGTTATGCACTTTCTTGCCACCTCTGAAAATACGATTTCATGTTAATAAAGTGGTGAAAAATGAGTTTATATCTCTTGAGGAGTTTGATTTCATCGCGGAAAACTCGTTTTTACCGAAAAATCGAAAAACTAGATTTTTATCTAACAATGAAAAAAACCAACTTTTTTAAAAATCTTTATTTTTCGACAAATTTTTTTCATTTCTCGTGTTTTTTTATGCTGAACACAAATATATAACTGGTTTTGTAGTAAACTTATTTTTTCAGCTCAAAAAATGCATTTTTGTTGACATAACCAAACATAACCTAACTTATCCTAATTGTCTATTTTCTCAACAAAAATTCGTAATTTGCGCTAAATTCGGGCATTTGGTCTCCGTGACGGCCTGCCGGCCGTCACTCCGGCGGGAATATATGAGAATTCGGTTTTTGTAGATTAATAGTTGTTGATATCATAATGATCGCGTAATGGCGCTAATCGCGATCCGCCGCGACAGCTAGTAGTTTTTCCGTTTATTTCTCGAGAAATATTTGTAATAGACCATAATAGTTTTCAAATTTGTATTCAGCGCAAAAAACACATCAAAATTGTTATATCTCTGAATACTTAATATTTATTAGCATGTGTTCTTATAATCAGATGATTGTATTTATCTAATGTTTATATTTATGTTTTCAAGTTTTACTTTTGGCAATAAAAACCATCTATTTTTACATATTTATTAATCATTTATTTGAATACGAAAATGGCGACGAGGATGGGATTCTTGTTGGATTTTTAGATTTGTTCATTTATTCACTTTCACATCATGGCTGAAGAATTAATCAACACATTAGTGGAGGCACTACGCCAAGTTCAATTACCTCAACAACCGACACAGTCTACGAGCCGATACAATGGACGGGGCTTTCAACTTCAACCATACGATGAAAATGAAGAAGCATTCGACAATTATGTATCACGGTTAGAGAATTTCTTCAAGCTACAAAATATTACAGAAGATGACAATGAATCAAATGCACATAAATCCACATACTTCTTAATTGTTTAAGCCCTAGAATTTTCCAGACCTTGTCTGCACTAACAGCTCCCTCAGAAACCCCTTGTGAAAAGAATTATGAAGAAACTCGTCAAGTTACTAAAGCAACACCTCTGCCCTAAGCTAGCGAAATGGCAGAACAAACATCGCTTCTGTACTTCGACTCCAGGAAGATGGTGAGTCTATTGGCCAGTACATATCTAATCTGAGACAAATAGCTAATGCATGTAACTTCGTGTGCTCTGATTGTAACAAGTCAACTATGGATGTTCACCTTCGGTCACAGCTTGTAAGAGGGATTAATGATAATGACATTCGCGAAAGAATTTTACAGCAAGGAACAATCATGACTTTCGATGAAACAGTTAAACTTGCCATAGCAACTGAAGCAGCAAAGTTGGAAAGTCGACAAATGCAAAACCAAAGGTCATCGACTCCAGGAGTAAATAAGATCAGTTTATATAAGAAAGTTACCAACCCAACATTTAAAGATAAACTTAACAAGTTGAAAGGTTGCTGTTTTAGATGCGGTTAGCTCATCACATAGGTCTAATGAATGTGATGCGAAAAACAGAACTTGTCACAACTGTCAAAAGGTAGGACATATAGCAAGGGTATGTCTTACAACTTCAAAAAAATTAATCGAAAGGGCCAAAAAACAGTTTGGTCAGGCCTTATCTTCAACAAACTCTGAAAGATTCCGGATCAGATCAGAAGACATTTTCTGCATGCGGCAGTATAAGGGTAGTCGTAACGACAAAATGATGGTACAAGTGACTGTAGATGTGCGAACATATAGATTTAGAATTGGATACTGGAGCAGCTAGTCACAACAATTTCTCTGGACACTTTTACAAGATTATTTCCTGACAAGATTCTTAACCCGACTCACCTCAAACTACATACATATACTAATGAGGTAATCAAACCACTAGGTGTGTGCCAAGTAAAAATAAAGCATGACAAAAAAACGGTAAAAGGAGATCTTTACGTTCTTGCCCAGAAAGTGGATTCTATAATGGGCAGAGAGTGGATATAGGAAGCTCAACATTTCATGGGCTGATATTAGATCTTTACGAGCTTCTCAGCCAACACAGGCTCAGTCATTAGACAGACTTCTTCAAGAATTCTCTGACATCTTCGACAAAAGAGTAGGCACAATTCCTAATTTTGAATGCGCTCTTAAACTCAAAGATATGCTAAACCTGTTTTCAAACGTGCCAGACCTGTACCATATGCTCTCATGGGAAAAGTGGAAGAGGAGTTAAAAGATTGGAGGCTGAGAAAATCATAGAAAAAGTATCACATGCAACGGTGGGCGACACCTATTGTACCTATAGTAAAACCTAATGGGTCGATGAGACTTTGCGCTGACTACAAGGCAACCCTCAATTCCCTACTGCAAGATGAACACTACTCCAGTAACCGAGAATCGAAGATATTTTTGCGCGGATGTCTGGAGGGAAATTCTTCTGTACGTTAGATGTCCGTCAAGCTTACCTACATGTCGTTATGAATGAAGAAAGTTTCCAAAATGCAGGCAATCAACACACATTTGGGAATTTTCAAAGTCAACAGTGTTATGTTTGGGGTCAAGACAGCACCTGCTATCTGGCAGAAACAAATGGATCAAGCACTGCAGGGGACTTGAGGGAGTATCTTGTTTTTATGACGATGTCAAAGTTCAAGGTAGCTCTTTTTCAGAAACGCTAAATCGACTGAGAGCTGTGTTTCATCGCCTTAGAGACTGTGGGATCCGGCTTAATAAGGGAAAAATGCAAGTTCATCGAGAAATCTATTAAATACTTGGGGCACATAATCGACGAAAATGGTCTACACAAGGACTTGCGATAAACCAAAGCGATCAGTGAAGCAAAACGACCTAAAAAACGTATCAGAACTAAGGACATTCATAGGACTCGCCAAAACTACTTACAATAGGTTTATACCAAACTCTAGCGAGCATTCTTCAACCTTTCTATCAACTCCTACAAAAGAACGTCCGAATTCAAATGGACAAGTCATTGTGAAAAACACCTTTCGACAAAATTAACGACACATTACCAGTGAACAGGTGTTAGTTCCTTTCGATCCGAAGTTGCCTTTAATACTGAGCACAGATGCATCACCTCTGGGTCTGGGAGCCTGTGCTCTCACACAAAATGCCCGATGGATCTGAAAGACCAATTAGTTTTGCATCCAGGTCCTTTCCAAAAGTGAAGCAAATTACAGCCAGATTGAAAAGGAAGCAACTGGTTTGTTTTGGGGACTACATAAATTTTTCATGTACTGTTTTGGTCGAACCCTTTACCTTAGTTACGGACCACCAAACCGTTGACATCAATCTTCAACCCATCTAAGGCTCTTCCCGCAATATCAGCTTCTCGAACTGCTTAGGTACGCTATTTATCTGTCAGGATTCAACTACACAATAGTTTACAGGCACACAAAACAACATGCAAACGCTGATTACCTTTCACGTTTTCCATGGAGTTGGCCAGAAGATAATGATATGGACCAGTCCTCCATGTTTCAAATCAAACAGCTGGAAGTCATGCCGGTTACAAGAAGAAATCTAGCGATAGCTACTAAAGGGGATCCAGAATTATCAGAAATTATTGATTCTATTATGAAAGGCAAACAGCTTAAAATGGGGAGAAGCAGCAATCTACTCAATTCAAGATGGCTGCCTTTTTAGGGGGGAGAGAGTTGCTATACCAAAGAAATATCAAAAAACTATCCTGGACGAACTGCATACGGCTCACATAGGTATGACTAAAATGAAGGCTCTAGCACGTAGTTACTGCTGGTGGTCAACTATTGACCGTGATATCGAACAACGTGTCGAAGTTGCCTTCCTTGTTGTGAGAAGCAGAACAATCCATCGAAGACGGTTCACCTTGGGAGCCCCTACAATGCCATGGCAACGTATCACGTTGATTTCGCACAGGTCCTTTTAAAAATCTATACTTCCTCATTGTAGTTGACTCTATTCAAAATGGTTGGAAGTGGAACCAGTCAACTCAAGCAACATCACAGAGAACATAAAGGAATTACGAAAACATCTTTTCAAGGTTTGGATTGCCATGCACAGTTGTCTCTGACAACGGGACAGTGTTCACATCACATGAATTTCAGACTTTTCATCAAACTGAATGGTATCAGTCACAAGAGAACGGCACCGTACCACCCATCATCCAACGGCCAGGTGGAACGTTATGTCCAGATCATCAAGAAAGGTCTCAAGCTATGTCATCAGAACCCTGGGGACATCAACCTAAACCTTTGCAGACTACTAATACAGTATCGAAGAACCCCACACACTGGAACCGGTCTGAGTTCATCTGAGTTACTTCTTGGAAGGCGAATCAGAACAAAAATTGACATTCTACTAGACACAAGACCCTAACGAGAACATCGAATCTAAAGATCCTAAAAGGAAGTTTAAAGTTGGAGATTGGGTCCAATTAGAAACTTTGACAACAAATCTCAAAGGTGGAAATACGGACGGTATCATTGAAAAAGACGGGCACTTACACTACTGGATAGAATACAAGGGGAAGAAAGAAAGACGTCACGTAGATCAAATACTTACAATCCCAACAAGACGACGGTATCCAGTACTCAAGAGGAGAGCCAAAACTGCTAGGATGGCCAACTTCTAATCACCAAGAAGTCAATGTACATAATAATGAAAATATTCTCAAGCCACAAGGACATTTGAGAGTTACAAATGAAGAAACTGAAAAGGTCATTCAACCACGATCTGAAGGAAACGGAGAAAACTGATGATGCATTATGTAAAGGAAATGTTGACATTTTACCCGCGCCAGTTTTACCTGAATCAACAGAATTGAGAAGATCAACGAGACAAAGGAAACTGGTAAAACGATAACGGTTATGACTAATGTATCTGAAAATCTACAGAGTGAATTAAGGAGGGAGGACTGTTATATCTCTGAATACTTAATATTTATTAGCATGTGTTCTTATAATCAGATGATTGTATTTATCTAATGTTTATATTTATGTTTTCAAGTTTTACTTTTGGCAATAAAAACCATCTATTTTTACATATTTATTAATCATTTATTTGAATACGAAAAAAATAAAAAAAAGATGATTAAAATAGGCCTACCATTTAAATTAACGGAAATATGACAAAAATACTTAAAGTTGTGACATTGGTTTTTTCGAATTTTTCGGTAAAATACGTTATTTCCGGGTAATAAAAAGCATATCTCGTGAAAATACAGCCAATTCTAGACCCATTCCAAGCAAAATGTTCCAAATTTGTTTGGTGGCAAGAAAGTGCATAATTACCAAAAAATGATTGAAATAGGCCTATCATTTAAATTAATGGAAATATGACAGAAATACTAAAAGATGTGACATTGGTTTTTTCGTATTTTACGGTTAAATAAGTGATTTCCGCGAAATAAAAAGCATGTCTCATGAAAATACAGCAAATTCTAAACCTATTTCAAGCAAAATTTTTCATTTTTGTTTGGTGGCAAGAAACTGCATAAATACCAAAGTTGGTATTATTTATAGCCTAGCTGTGGAAATTTAATTTAAATAAATAATTTAAATAAACCTAGCTGTGGAAATTTAAAAAATATTCAGTTCTCTCACAATTGGCCTAGTTCTCATACAAATGTTAGGTCGAATTATTTAAATCAGAACACGAGTGAAACACATGTTTGCAATAGTTATGTTAATTCACAAAATTTGAAATTTAAGGTAGGCTATCTCAACGTTCAAGGTATGAGTGGAAAAGAAGTTGTACTGAATGATTTTGCAAAGGATAATATGTTTGATTCATTATGCTTGAGCGAGCACTGGTGTAAGGGAGATGAAATTTCTTTTCATATATTAGATGATTATAAGTTAGTGAATAGTTTTTGTAGGGGATCAGCACATTCATGGTGGTTGTATCGGTTTATATTAAGAAAGAATTTGTTAATAGTAGTAGTAAGTTGGATCTTGGTTTTATGTGTATTGAGTTTCACTTTTGAAGCTACAGGTATATATTTAGAACATTTAAAAATTGTTGTTGTATCACTGTATAGATCACCAAAGGGTGATCCAATAATATTTTTAGAGAAACTTGAGGATTTATTGAATTTTTTTGTCGGGACTAAGTGGAAAAAGTACAGCATAATAGTTGGTGGTGACATAAATGCTATCTTTGATGTAACTAATGATACGCACCATGTAAATGAATTTAAAAATCTATTACGACAGTATAATTTTACTGTTACAAACTACAAATCAACAAGAGAGTCAGCTTGTCTGGACAATATTTTTACAAATGTTGATAGAGGTCAAATGTTTTCTGATGTTGCATTGTTTGCATTCTCAGATCATGATTCAGTTTGGTTAGAAATCAATATGCCTAATTTGAGTCATGAAGATTGCAAACAAATAGAATCTAAATTAATAATCACAAGGCCAATAACCCTGGAAAAAATGTTTAATTTTAAGGTTTCACTCAGTCATTATGATTGGAACATGTTGATTAATAACAATAGTCATTTTTCTGCTGGTGTAGTTTTTAATAAATTTTTTCATGTTTTCTTAAGTATTTTTGAGTCCAATATTCCTCAGCATAAATGTAAAGTAAATCTTGTCTCTCATAGAACTAAGAAGCCAAAGGGAAAAAATCCATGGTATTCACCAAAACTAGCCAATATGAAGAATAGATTATTATCGGTTTTAGATTTTTATAGAGTTCATAAAACAGAGACTGCTAAATTAAATTATTTAAAAGCTAGAAAGTATTATAAAAATGCTATAAATGGGGCTAAAAAAGAATATAACTTATCTAGTATAGAGTCAGCCAAAAATAAATGTAAGACAGCATGGAGTGTAATAAACTCTGTTGCCAAAAGCAGACAAAGAGAGGTTATATCTATATCACCAGGTGAGTTTAATGATTTTTGTGTAGATTCAGTCAATGAAATTTGTAACAGTGTTGTTAGACCCTGTGAAACTATGTCAGATCTCATAAAACTCCATGTAAATAATCCTTTGAGAAATAAATTTTCTTTCTCAGAGATAACACCTGATGTAGTTTTAAGTACTGTATATAATTTTAAGCCTTCTGATAGTGTAGATATTTATGATGTTTCTAGTAATATGTTAAAAAAGATAATTGGTTCTATAGTTTTACCTCTTACTCATTGTATTAACAGATGTTTAAATGAAGGTATCTTCCCTGAGGTTTTAAAAGTATCCAAGGTGGTGCCCCTCTATAAGAAAGGGGATAGAAATTGTCCCTCTAGTTACCGCCCAATATCTTTGACACCAGTTTTATCAAAGGTGGTTGAATCTATAATTTATCATCAGGTGTGTGAATACATTCAACATCATAAAATTCTCTCTGATGTGCAGTTTGGGTTTAGGAAGGCCAAATCTACTGTTCATGCCATAGACTCTTTAATTAATTTAAAAAGTGCTCAATTCTTATGAGGATGGAGACTTTGCTCAGGCCACGTTTTGTGACCTGAGCAGAGCCTTTGACTGTGTTGAGTATGACTCACTTTTGGAGAAATTAGTTCATTATGGCATTGTCAATGACAAAACTAATAACATTTTTGAATCATTTTTAAATAACCGCAAACAAATAGTTTGCATTGGAAAGAAACAATCTCAAATTGCTGACATTAAATGTGGAGTGCCACAGGGCTCAGTTTTGGGACCTCTGTTGTTCATCCTAATGATTAATGATCTACCATCCTATTTGAATATTCATTCCATTCTCTATGCTGATGACACAACCTTTTTCAACACTAGTTCAAATTTTAATACTCTTCAAACTATGACAAAAAACACACTAAGTTATCTCAAGTGTCAATCTGGTTTCGAGCTAATGGTTTTTTACTAAATGAGAGTAAAACTCAACAAATGTTATTTAGTTTAAGGGATGTACCAATAGAGAATAGTTTAGGCAGTGTTAAGTTTTTAGGTGTTGTTATTGATAGTAAATTGTCATGGGAACCTCACATTAAACACATTAGTGCTAAGCTGTCTAGAGTTACATACTTGTTAAGAAATTTAAAGAATCATGTACCATTTTCATATGTAAGATCAGCCTATTTTGCTTTTTTTCAAAGTGTTATATCTTATGGGCTCTTACTTTGGGGTAATAGCTCACATGCTCAGGATATTTTGGTTCTACAAAAGAAAGTAGTTAGGATAATTACAAACTCAGAAAAATTTGCCCACTGTAAACCTTTCTTTATTAATTTAAGAATATTAACTTTAATTAACTTGTACATCTATACTGTTATCTTATATACAAAGAATAACTTATCAGCCCACCAATGTAGGCAGGATATACACCCTTATAGTACAAGTAATAATAAATGCATCAATATACCTTTCTGTAGGCTATCTAAATCATTAAACAGTCATGAAATAGTAGGTATTAAAATGTTTAATAAATTGCCCCTTGAATGGAGAGTAGCTCCGTTGTAAATATTTAAGCAACAATTATATAATTGGCTCGTAGTGACACCTTTTTACAGTATCAATGAATTTTTCGAATGTAAATTGTAATATATATAATTCAGAATTGGGTTATGTGAAATGATTACTTTGTTTAGAAATTTGACTCAGTTGTAGCCTATGTATGTCTTTTTCGTTATAAACATGTACAGATATTTGTAACCTGATTTTTTATAACTTACTGCAGTGTTAGTGGATTCTTAAATGTTAAATGTAATTTGTAGAATATAATTTTCATTGCTTAGTGTAAGATGATTGCTTAGTGTAGGAATTTGAAACATTGCTGTTTGTACAGATATTTGTTGTACATTTGTAAATATTTGTAACCTGACGTTGTCTATTGCTGTAAAGTTTAATGACAATAAAATTATATTTATTTATTTTTATTTATTTATCTAGTTCTTTGGGCCTAATTTTTGAAAAATTTTCAGTAAGTGTGCAAAAAATCATCCAGAAGTTTGAGAAAATCTAATGGCCGGTCCGAAGGTTAAGAGACAAATGGTTGTTTGGAATAGTGGGAGTTTTTGAGGTTATAATAGCGTGGATGACAAAATATTAAAAGTGTACTTAACAAACCTTATTTCACTCATTTTACCAACACTTAACACTTCGACATTTTTTCAACACGCATTTGATAATAACACGTACATTGAAAATTTACATGTATCAACAAAACACTAACAAACAACTAACACCTACCTAGGCTAGGCAATGTGCAAGTGCAATGTAGAACGTAGACGTAGAGTAGAACGTAGAACACCACAGTCCGAATCCACAGATTCCACAGAGTCAGAAAGAAATGTATAGAAGATCAAAAGCAAATTGAAGGGCAAAGAGTCAAAAAGTCAAGTGTCAAGTAAACAAAAATTATGTTTTAAAACAACTACATCAAATTTGAAAAGGCATGATTGTGATAAGTAAACATCCAAGTGGAATTAATTTCACCCGATATATTGCAATGTGCTAAACAGGTAAGAAAATAGTTTAACTTATTACCACCGTAAAAATTAAGCTACGTTTGACATGCTAACATTGACTTTTTAAAGAGCATTGCCTGTTACTGCTTTCATGTATTTGTCTCTCAAACGGTTAGGCTCTAGAATTAAATAAATTAAAAAAACATTTAATAATATCTAATATATTTACAAACTTATATTGCAGTGCTCTGTTTAACATGATCTAAAATATGTTATAAATATCAAGAATTAAAATATAAAAATCGACCTATTTTTATATAATTTAATTTTCGTTTCCTTATTAGCTATATCAAATTGTTAAGATTCAACTAATTGTATTAAAAACCAATGAATAATCCTTTGTTTAGTAAGTACTAGCCTTGATTATATACGCACGTGCGTATATAATCAATGGTACTAGCTCACTCCTTTTTTATCCTTTGTTGTTAAAGGTACATTGACGGCATTTTTCTGCATCAATGTTGAAAGTATTTCTTGCATCATTATTGTTACTTGTATTTAATTACTAATTACACAATATATTAAGTTTCAACTTATGTATTTAGAAATAGTGACAAGAATAATGCTTTAAATTTAATAATATATTGTTTAAATATGAGAAACAGAATTTTTAAATATTTAGTTGTAATTCTTTAATACGGTTTATTGTAACTAATTTAATTTGGTTCAATATTCATTTTAACTTAAGATGTGTATCTGTATAAGTAAGTATAAGATAAGTAAGATTTATTTCTGTATAAGTTCTGCTCCAAAAATTCCATAAAAGTAATTTAAAGAGCACTACAAGATGTTTTTGATATTTGCTAACATACTAAACATTAATTCTTTTGTTTTCAATGCGGATGGAATGTGTTTTTAAACTAGGCTCGAAATTAATACAAATAAATTGATATAACATGATTATTTAAAGCATTTTTTAAAATACTTGTAGTTTAAATCTAGTTTAATGATATAATGGAATCACCTCAAATGCATATCCTCGAAGCTTCACGGCTTCACGAGGATCGAGGACCGTAGGCTTCGTAAGAGCACTCAAATAAACTTTTCTTAATAAAAATTGCTTAGTAAAAGAAGTAATTAAAAAGTAATTTGTATTAATAGAATTATAATTGAGTACTGCAATCTTAAAGTGTACAATTGAACGACTTATTTTATGATCTTTTAGAAAATAATATTTCACTATCTGAAATCAGAAATGTTGTCACTAAACAATTAAGCAATCAAGTGACGTTTACCTAATTTGTAAATTTATGAGGAACATTGTAAGGAACCATCATACAACTACTATTTTCTAAGTATGCCAACTATTTTATTTATTGTTAATAAGATGCATAACATCGAGAAATTTGTGGAAATGAGTTGAGAATACATTTTATTAGTGTATTTGATGTGTAGCCTTATTACTAACACCAGTCAACCTATTATCAGAAAGCTATCTACTTGGCAGGAAGTTCATTTTAGTAACAGATAACGAGCCATTAACACGAATTTTTTACAAAAACAAATCCCTACCATATACTGTATAACGTCAGCTCGCCTACTGCGATGTACGCCACTGAAATTAACTACAGTCAACTTGAACGAAAAGCAATGGCAGCAATGTTTTATATGAACCATTTCTACAGCTATCTTCTTGGCAGGAAGTTCATTTTAGTAACAGATAACGAACCATTAAGACGGATTTTTCACCAAAATAAATCCCTACTATATATGAAGACAGATCGCCTAGTGCGCTACGCTTCATTTCTCTCATGATTTGATTACACTGTTCGCTTCAAGAAAGGAACATTTTTTTTCTATTATAACATTTATTTTATTTACAATCTGTTCATACAATTTCAACAATAAGTAAATCACATCAGGGTAATTAACCTGAGTCAGAAACAACCCTTTGGTTGCCCTGACTTACAATGTTCTAAAAGTAGAAAGAATCAAAAGAAAAGAAAATTAGATAAATCTGTCTTTTAAATGGAGAACACTGTGTCTCTTACGGCGGTAAACACTGCTGCTGTCCAAAAGATTAACTGCTAGGTAGTTTTTGTGGTTCTCGAGTCTCTGAAGGTATTTAAAGTTTTTCGTTTTGATTACATCTTTTACATATGGAATTTTAGTGTCTTCGTGAATGGTTTGATTTCTAACATACCAAGGGGCATCTAGAATAAATCTTAGGGTTTTAGATTGGAACCTTTAAATAATTTCAATGTTGGAAGTTGATATTGTTCCCCAGAGCTCAATACCATAAGACCAAACTGGATTCAGTATAACTTTACAAATTAGAAGTTTATTTTCTGTTGATAATTTTGATGTTTTGCCTAGAAGCCATGACAATTTCCACAGTTTTAAATTTAACTGCAGTCTCTTATTCCAAACATGTAGCTGCCATGTTAGTCTCCGATCCAGATGTATACCAAGGTATTTAACATTACTTGTCTGAGGCAAATTTATATTATTTATTTAGTAAAACTGAAGGACATGTTGTAGTAGACAATGTAAAGGTAACATAGTGAGATTTTGTTTCGTTTATTTTAATTTTCCAATGTTGTAACCAAATAGCTAGGATGTTTAGATATGTTTGTAACAAATTGGAAGGCAGTACAGGATCTCTATTTGAAGACAGCAGTGCTATATCATCAGCAAAAGTAGCCACCATTATATCTGGGGTTTGTGGAAGATTATAAGTATACATAGTATAAAGGATAGGACCAAGAACACTACCTTGGGGGATACACGCCTGATTCTATATGATGCATTGTTGTGAGTGAATCTTGATACTTAATTTGGAATAATCTATTTGAGAGATATGATTTAAGTATGTTGTAATAAGTATGAGGCAGTAATGACTTAATTTTAAAGAGCAGACCTTTGTGCCACACTTTGTCAAAGGCCTGACTCACGTCTAAAAATGCAGCAGAACAAAATCTTTTATTCTCTAGATCTTCTTTCACTACACTTACTGACCTGTGGACTTGTTCAATCGTCGAATGCCCTTGACGAAATCCGGATTGATGTTGAGGGATTAATTCTTTTTCTAAGATCAGAGGGTCGAGTCTTCGTAACAGAAGTTTTTCAAACAATTTAGATATGATTGGAAGAAGACTAATTGGTCTGTAAGATGTTACTTCATTGATTGGTTTTCCCGGTTTTTGAATGACTAAAATTTGAGAGATTTTCCATTCGGAAGCAAAGTGTTTCAAACGAAGAATAGCGTTTAATATTATAGTCAATAAAACTATTCCCTTTCTGGGAAGTTCGTTAAGTAATCTACCAGTAATCAAGTCGTAGCCAGGAGATTTCTTTGGGTTAAGATTCCTGTTTATAGCTGTTTTTACCTCTGATGGAGTGAAGCATTTTATAGGCAAATCAAGTTTATTGGGAGATTCAAAGTAATCAGTAATTTCTTCCTCAAGTGTAGATACTATGGCGTGTGGTTTGAATAAATTCTTAAAATGATAAGCAAACGTTTCTGCCTTCTCGACGTTACTTTTAGCCCATGTTCCGTCAGGTTTTGGATTGGTGGTATTGATTGTTGAGGTCTTTTAAGATTTTTTGTTGCTTTACAAAGCGAACAGTATGAATTATCGGTTACGTCCAGGTTGGCTGTGAATTCGGAAAAATGAGCATTACTCACTTTTCTAAGCAATCATTTTAATTTTTGCCTTGATCTATTTAGATTTAGTTTATCTATTGGATGTCGTGAGTTTTGCCAAATTAACCTTAATTTTCGTTTTTCTGCAATGTTCTTTTTTATTTCCAAGGGTTGCCTTTTTTCGTTATTAGCCTTTTACTGCAGTTGAGGTGTCGCTTTCCATGCAAAATCCTGAAATGTTCTGTTCATATATTCAACAGCGTCATCAATTTGATCGTTTGTCTTTAAAGGTACCTAGTGACAGATTTAAATGCTCAGATAACGTTTCTCTAAAACGAGGCCAATCGGTCCATCTATTGCAGAAGGAAGGGGGAGTAGATTTTTGTATAATTGTTGAGCTAACTGTAAATATCACTGGTGAATGGTCGGATGAGAGGTCCAAGGAGCTTACTATGTTTAGGTAATTTCTAGACAATCCTTTTGTTATGAAAAATCTAGAAGATCAGGTACCTTTTGTCGATCGGACGGGCAGTAAGTTGGTTCACCTGTAGACATATAATCTAGATTACACTTATTCATGGTTTTTAATAATTGGCACCCTCTTGGATTGGGAAGTCTTAATCCCCAATTGGGGTGTTTTGCATTAAAATCGCCTCCTAAAATAAATTTACATCCCAGGGTTTCGAAGTAATCATTGACATAACCTAACCTAACCAGGTTTGTAATATTGTGCCTTGGAGGACTATACACAGCAGATATTGTTAGTGGCCCGCCCAATCTTCTATGACAACAGAACAACCTTGAATGTGGGGATGCCGATAATTTGGTAGCTCGTAGTGTTTGATCACATTTTTTATCAAAATAGCGCTTCCACCATGTGCAGTATTGTCTGGATGATTAGTATTATACAACGGAATTTTAAAATGATTTAATTCAGTGAAGTGGGTTTCTGATATCAGAATAATATCAATGTTATTCGTGGAGATAAATACTTGAATATCACGGTTATGCTGAACCATGCCATTAGTATTCCATAGCGCTATCCTATAGAAATTGTTCATTTAATTTTGTTAATAACAATAGTCAAAAGGTTCATTAATGTACCTATTTGTTGTGCTTGTTGTTGTATTAGTTTTTCAAATTTATCGAAAAAATTATTTAATATGAATGCAATGTTGTCGTTTTCTTTAAGTTGTTCATTGTGTGATGTTAAGACTTGAGCGTAAGTTGGATTGGAGGTTGTTCTTTCTCGAATTTCATTGATTGTGTTTTTAGAGACAGTTGTTGTTGATGCAGGGACTTCATTATTTGCTGAGCTTGGGGTCTCGGAGGTGTTTGGTGCAGCAGTGTTCGTAAGGCGTTTGGATCTCAATGGTGGGAATGATTTGTTTTTCAATTCTTTGTAAATTGTACAGCCTTTATAATTCGCTGGATGTTGACCGTTGCAAAGCACGCATTTTGGGGGTCTGGAATTTTGTTTAGGGCAAGAGCCTGTGTCATGATTATTGCCGCATTTGACGCAACGAAACGCATACCAGCAATATGACTGGTATGTCCGTACCTCTGATACTTTTTACATTGAGGTATGTCTCTTGTCTTACGAGGTGCCTCAAACAATACTTTACAATTAAACAAGAGGTCGTGGTTGTAAATTTCTTTGTTTCTTGAATCGGGTTCAAGATCAATGAAGAACATGGAAAGAGGAGTCTTAGTCTTATAGTCACGGATATTATTTACATGCCTTACTTTGAAACCTAAATCTTCAATGGTAACCTTGATGCTTTCTGTGTCTGCAGAATAGTGCATGTGTTTCAAAACAACCCTGCAGACTCTTTCATTTTTCAGTTGATATGTATGGAATCCTATCTTAGAATCAGTTAGGTGTTTAACGACCTTTCTCTATGCATCTACAGTTGTAGTAGACAACTTTACTTTGTTTAAGTTTAAACACTTGAATGTGTATTCTTCTTTATTTATAACTGAATTTATAAACGAAGTCATAGCAGTAACATTAGACACTTCTGAGATAAAGATTGGAGGGGGGTTGGGATCTTTGACTGTGCTTTCTTATAGATCTTTATTCTGATCCATGTCTTTTTGGTTAAGTACATCAAAATTATTTTGGGTTTTGATAGGTGTCATTGTGGTACGTGATTTCTTGAAATCAGACTGAGAGTCAATGGGCAAGGATAAATTCTTTTTATTTGTGACTGTTTGCCTAGGAATAGACTCATTTATTGTTTATGAAACACAATAGTCAGGATCGTTTGTACTTTTAAAATTGACATCCATATTGTTAAACTACTTGAAATTTGAATGATGAAATTAATGTAACTACCAATTATAACCTTAATTACCTGTACAAATTTGAT
This sequence comes from Stictocephala bisonia, assembly GCA_035578905.1. Lineage (NCBI taxonomy): Eukaryota > Metazoa > Arthropoda > Insecta > Hemiptera > Membracidae > Stictocephala > Stictocephala bisonia. The sequence continues at coordinate 860,290 of JAQJVL010000146.1, forward strand.
TTAGTAAGTAAAGTTTAAGGAGTTAAAACTGACACTACTTAATTAACTACATTTTAAACAGAAACTTTAGAACACTTAAAACAATATTATTTTACACAATTAACAATCAAAACAATTATTTAATGTAAAAATATGAGAACAAAACTTAATATGCAGTTCAATACACAAACATCCAAATATAAATTTTAAGTTAAACTTAAATTTAAACGTCCAAATTTAAGAATGGAAATAGCGATGAAAATGAAAATTGCTGATCTTGAAATCCAGTTAAAACATGCATTAACTCAATTGATCAGGTAGTTGGTAAAGAAGTCAACCAGATTTATTCTCAATCAGTTTTTCAAATAACAAACAGTGATATAACCTATTGAGGTTATTCCTTTGTATTTTGCGGCTTCTTCTTTGATTGTCATTGGACAATCAAAGAAGAAACCGCAACATACAAAGGAACGAATGAAATAGTTCAAAATCTAAAGAAATCTATAGTCTTATACACCTTCATTGATAGTATACTATTTCGAAAAGACCTAATTTTAATTCTATCAGGGTTACGTCCTACAAAGTACTTTGCGAACTTCATGAAACCCAATTGGATATACTAAAAATGAAACAACTACACGCTCACCAAAACATGTACAGTGGTGTTGACTCACCCTCCCACCCGTACACTTACAGAGGTGTCGAACCTATCGCCCATCATACATGTACAGTGGTGTTGACCTACTTGCCCATCCATACATGTACAGTGGTAGGATTTACGTGGTAGGTGCCGACGTTACGTTTACTGGCCAGGAACCGACAGAGAAATTGAAAGACTGGTTTAAAAGTGTAAAAGTTGCTGTCTAGAGAAATCAAAATCCACCCGATCAATTCAAGAGGGGGAAGAGAGTACACGTTCAAATATTTAGTAATAACAGACAAATCTGGCAGTTTGGAGTAATAAAGAAGAAGCTAGACAGAAGACATTACTTTGAGACACTGGATACCTCAAAAGAGTGGAGAAACCTCAAAAGACACATTAATCAATTGATACCATAATTAGTTGCAAAAGAAAACACTGTAACTTATGGATCTGAATAATCGTTTGATGTACCTAGGATTCAGAAGCTACCTTTATTACATCCTAATGAAAGGCCCCCGAACCTACCTCTAGTACGTCCTGACCATAGAGACCCAACCATGTCTCGCATCCGTGCCAGTCCGTTTCTAAGACTAGTCCATGTGCGATAGCAGCTGCGTTGGTTCAAAGATTATATTGATAAAATATGAAATTATATTTATTTTCGATAAGTGGGGTTTAATAGATGGTCTAAGCTAATCTTCCCTTTTTTAATACATTGAATTTATCTGCTGTACAGTTTTCATTACCTTCTTATATCAGATTCATATTACTTTTCTAACGTGCGTGTTAAATATAATAGTAAGGACTGTGATAATACCATAAACCTTCTATTATACCAATACATTTTAATAATCCAAAAATAACATTAATAAATACTGATTACAGAAAAGCAACTTAACAAAATAGCAATATAATTTTTTCATTACTCATTTTTCATCCCTTTTTTTCAGTTTTTTATTCATCTTTGGTGTACTTAAATTTTTAGTTGTCAATCTTAGGAATCATTACATTACAAGTATTACAACCCAAATCCAACCCAACCTCAAAACTAGAAGTTCGAGACGGTAAAGGACGGTGAAGTAATTGGTCATATAATTTTCGCTGTTTCATCAAATAACAGATCATATTTTTAATTTTGCTTTAAATTTTGAGAATGGCATCAGTATTACTTCCCAATGATCCAGCTCCAGGGTTTTCATTTGAAAATTGTAGGAGGTAAGCATAATCAACTTTTGGTTCCATGATGACTGGCATAAGAACTTAATAGCCGAATTTTATTGATATGGATATTACAGTGTGAGTGTGGATATTATAATTTATGTTTAAAATTCTTGGCATCAATTTGCTAGTTTTGTAATGACAGCAAGTAATTGTTTAAAATTTTTGCTACTAAGGCCTAGGCCTTGCTGCATTTGTTTTGTTTTTTAAAAGCTTATGACATTTATGTAGTCCTAGGCTATCCTAATTTGGGTTGTTATGCACTTTCCTGCCACCTCTTTAAATACGATTTATTGCTGAAAAAGTTGTAAAATATGAGATTATCTCTTGAGAAGGTTAATTTCAACTGCGGAAAAGTCGTTTTTTAGCTTTGTATTTTTCTATTGTACATGTTTTTTTATGTTGAACACGAATACAGGCCTAGACCTATAATTGGGTTTTCAACAAAATAATTTTTTCCACCAGAAAAATACATTTTACATATCTTACCTACCATAACCTAACTTATCTTAATTGTCTAGTTACTCAACAAAAATTCGTAATTTGAGTAAAATTCGAGTACTATTAGGCAACAATAAGAAAAAATAAGGAATTGATAAAATGTTAGGCCTACATATATTTTCTCACTGATTAAAGAAGAGGGTTATTATGCAGTTTCTTGCTACCTAAAGAGAACTTTGTCTGAAAGGAGTAAAGAATTGGCTATACTATCACGAGACACTTTTCTGTGGAAATAATGTTTTTTACAGAAAATATTAATAACAAATTGTATAACTTTTAGTATTTTTGACATATTTCCTTCACTTTATATAATTTTTTGTACATCCTTTTATTAATTTGCTGTGTTTTTTACCCTGAATACGAATTTGTAAACTATTTTGGTCCATAACAGTTATTTCTCAGAATACAAAGGAAAACCCACTTTTATGGTGAATCACCAGAAGAAAGGCCACCATGGCACCCTAATTTAAAGTAAACTTCAAATTTTTGTGAAGGATTTATTAAGTTTGTTATGAAAAGTGTTTTATAGGGGAAAATCACAATTTTTTTGTAATACCAATTTTATTTTCATGTTTAGCTTAAGAAAATTCATTTAAAAAATTAATTTATATAAAGAGTTACGCTACTAATCAAATTTATTTTTAAACATTTTCTCGTAATAATGGAATTTTCTGATTTCAAGGCAAAGAACGAGTTTTCCGTATGATGAAGTGTTTTCTTTTCATTAATTTAACTCATTTTTAACCACTTGAAAACAATAAATTTTAATCATTTTAGGTGACAAGAAACTTTATAATTATAAAAAAATTTCTAGATTCCTGTGGGTATTTATCTCTAATTGTAGAGTCTTTTTGGAGATAGAATACATAAGTTTCATATCTATTAGCTTATATTTAAAAATGTAGGCGTAATCCTCAAAAATTCCAAAATTCGGTATGGTCCTTAAAGGGTGCTATGAAGTCGGTTTATACACCACTGGTAAGACTTATCAGCCATTCCGCCAGCAAAAGCCATCATTCATCCATGAAACAACTGTGGATGTTTCTGAGAGTGCAGGAATAACTCTGGAATCCAAAACACACTGGAAGATGTAGGAACGTGTCTGGGCTCAGGCAGTCTCATGCTCTTATCCAAGGACCGGATCACAGTTACAGCAGAGCTTTGCTGAGCTGTGACCGGGCCAAGGTGAGGGCGGTTACGGAAATGCTGACCGGACATAATCTTCTTCACAGACATATGAAGATTATGGGCCTAACAGAGGACTCCACATGTAGGCTCTGTGAGGAGGATGAGGAGAGCTCCATACACATATTGTGTCATTGTGTAGCTCTCTCATCTCTTAGGTACAGGACTCTGGGTGCCGCTTTTCCGGAACCAGAGGACGTCAGAAGGGCTACACAGAAGGTTCAGAAGGAGATCATGCCCTTCATAAGGGGGACTGGTCTCTTGTGACACTGTCGCCACGCTCGGGATGAAAGGGCCATTGAGTCTACTCTCGGGTCTATCGGCCTATGACTCACCTCCACTAGCGCACCCGCAGCCCCTGGCCCTCGAAAACCAGTTGCGGCCTGGAATTCTCCCTGTATAGCGGTACCGATTTCACGTGTCACTGCATCACGGCACCGCTTCAATTACACCTAAGTTTAATTTTTTTAAGACCTCGTATCTATGAATCAAGACCTATATTTTAAGCTTTTATTTACATTCCTACCTTCAACCAATCAAAAAATAAAATAATTTGATAAAATTTACAACAACTTTTTTTTAATTGAGTAAAAATTCTGGGATGAACAAATTAGATGTAAAACTATATGGTCTACGAGCTGTTAAATTTTCATAACGATTGGACTAGTAGTTTTCATATTAAAATTTTTTTAAGTCAGGCGTTGTCTTAAAAACGCCAAAAAACAGGTACTTTTCTCACTCAAACTGTTTTAAGGATAAATAAAAATCTCACGAAAATTTTTTAAATTATATGTAAATACGCATAAATAAATTTGTGAAATGTTGATGTAACTTTCATGTTTGAGGTGCACTGGTTACAACGCAGTAAACGCTCAAACTCGAGTATCTATACTTTTTGACCCGAGAGTAGGCGTGGTGGGCTTGGTGACAGGACCACAAGCTGGTGTATCTAACTAACTAACTAATTGGAATCCAAAACTATTATTAAACACAGAATATGGTTTATGTATAAATAATTATGGTCAGCCTTACCTGTGGAATTAGGCTTTGTATTTAATCATATGCCTACTGTGCAATAATTTGCTTAGCTCAGTTCTGAATCTAGATTTATATTAAATATATTTAATGTGTAACCTTTGGCCACAAATTTAGAGTTTTTAAATTTATTACTGTTGCTCCTCTTCTTATTCAGAATTTTACTAATATAAATATTTTACATTTCAGAAATGCACTATTGATGGAGAAAGGCTTTCCTGCACCAAAAGCTGTAAAGACTGGTACTACTATTGCTGGTATAGTTTTCAAAGATGGTGTAATACTTGGGGCAGATACACGGGCTACTGAGGGACATATAATTGCTGACAAAAATTGTTCCAAGATTCATTTCCTAACAAAAAATATCTAGTGAGTAGCATAACAAATTTGTACTGTTTGGTCTACTTAGCTTCAAACAGGATAATGAACAGGAGCGGCCGTAGATAAGGGGCTAAGGCACTGGCTTGCTACGCAGCCGGTCTGGGTTCAATTCCCGATGTGACCACTAATCGATTTTGCCCTGTTGCTCCCGTGGTTCGGAAGTCATGTAAAGCTGTTGGTCCCAAGGTTAAGTGTTAGAGAGGGCTCCTTTAGGTTAGAGCTACACAGGCCCATACTTTGCCTGGTTAAATAAGTCGATCTTTCACTTTTAACTTCAAGATGTTTGAATGAATTAAAATCATTGAGGGAATGTTGACTAAATTCAACCCTCTATAGTTTAAAAATATATAAACTGGTGAATCTGCTTCGAGGTACCAATGGAGTTAACCCTTGGCACACTGTGTCTGATGCTCTAATAACAACCATTAGTTCTTGAAAGAACATGAATTTGTAGAAATTTAAATTCTAAAGATTTCATGTAAAGACAGATTTCTTGAGAATGCTTTCACATAAATCAATCATCATTGGTATATTATTGGAAATGAAGAAATAAAAATTCAGTATTCCACACATACATGTACAAGTATTGACCAACCTTCTCACCCATACAAATACAGTGGTATTAAATAAACACATTTAATGGTTTTTATTTATTTATTCATTTACTCGGTTTACACCATTTTTATATTTTACAATAAAAAAAAAATTATAGATGGGTATATATATATATATATATATATATATATATATATATATATATATATAAAACAAACATCGTACTGTATAACTGTTAACAGTCAATAAAGTGTTCTAGTATTGTGTCATGGCAATAACAATAATATTAATAACAACAATAATAATAATAAATTAGAATACAATGTGGAGTAATACAACTAGACAAATAAATATCAAAAGAGAATTAGTCAACAAAACAAGAAGCAAACACATTTAATTATAATCTATAAAATAAATAGCTGAAATGTTAACTTGCCGACCTATTAAATCCAAATAAAAAATTAAAATAATCTTAATTAATTTACAAGATAAAACAAAAATGAATGCAATAATAGATACAACTATAACAAAACTACAACTTAAAGAACAATATAAGAAGATAACAAGTGCACACAAAAAAACAACACACATAATAAGACTTACAATTTCAGCAAGTAACTGATATACAAACAGTCTCAAGCCAGTTAAGAGCCAGGAAAGACCTCCTCAGTGACGCCAAACTATCAGAGATGAAGTCATGGTGAGGTGCCACCATATTCCCAAGTCGATGCAGTCTTGGGATGACGCTGTGAAACTCAAAGTTGGTAGAGCACTGGGCGTGTCTAAACAAATCCAGAGATTGAGTGCATCCGGGGACTTTAATTTCAATGAGACGAAGAAGACCAGGACAGTCCACTCCACCAGTCAAAACCTTCTTCAAAAATACCAAGTCCTGCAATTGTCTTCGCACGACAAGAGGAGCCAATCCCAAGTCCTTCTCGACCGCATCCAGGGGCACATCATGGTAATTAAAGCCCAATCTCAAGCCAACAATCCTGACAAAACGTCTTGAATGCTCTGAAGGCACTGAATATGATCAAGCTGGTAAGGGGCCCATACGATGCAAGCATACTCCAAGATTGATCTGACTAGTGCAGTATAAGCCATCTTCATCGCTGCAACACTCAGTCCACTCCTTAAAACTCTGACGATGAAACCAAGCATTCTGGAGGCTCTCCCAACAATAGCATCAATATGAAGTATTGTCAATAGGCGGGTACTGACCCACCCGCCAAGACATACAGTGGTGTTCACCCACTCATACACATACAGTGGTATTGACCCACTTTCCCACCCATACATGTACAGTGGTATTGCCTGACCCACTCACCAATACTACTCTATAGTGTTATTGACCAAACTACCCCACCCATATAAGTACACAATGGTATTGACAGACCCATCAACCCATTCATATACAGTAGTATTAACCCTTTTTCCGCCAAGGGCCAAGAAAGTTGGGAAGTCAAATGCCAAGAGGCTATATACAGATAAGCCTGCCGATAGTTGATGCTCAACTGTCATGAGCCTACATATAGGGCCGCTATATTTTTATTGTTTATGCTATGGATTTTTAATATATTGGGGATGAAATCAATATAGTTATATTCAGAACAATATTTACAACAAGAATATAATGTATTTTAATTGTTTGAATTTAGTTTACATATATCCAATACTTTCACAATATTTTTGTGGCAATGGACAGCTTTGCGAATGGAAGCTGATACTGAAAATTATTTATTGTTATATTTTACGTGTTTTAAATTTTTATCAATTAGCTATTATTATTGTTTTATGTGAAACTGTAATCTTTTTTTCTATTTGTCTGACGTTTTAGTACAACATTACGGTTAGAATCTTATTTAGTTTAGGCCCAGTTTAGTAGAGCATTTCAATTTTTTAAAACTTTTCAATAAACCTTTTTACATGTTTTGTATAAGCTTACGTATAAGTTTCACATGTATAATACATATGAGAATTATTAACCCTTCACGAGTGTATGCCGATTATATACGTAAACATTTTTCTCCGTTTACACACGGTGTGTGTATGTAATCTGCTGTTTTTATTTAGCTCAGCAAGTGTTTGCCGTGAATACCTGTCAAATGAAATTTGAGTTTGTTTGATCCCCACCCTGCCTCCCAAGGTCACACACAATTCGTTATTAGTCATACTACACCCTCCACCCAATCCTTTTGCTGACTCCCTCCTTCCCTACCCCCTCCGACCCTCCTCTCTCTCTAAAACTTGTGTCGTTGTTAGTCCAGCGTCCAGTGCTTCGTCTGCTGCATTTTGCTTTGTACACTTTGTTTGCTTAGACATGAGTTAATTTGGTTAGTTAAGTTATAAATTCTGTTTGTTATGTTTATTTTATTTATGTAGTTTAGTTTAATTTTGCAAAACCTGCCAGGAATAAAGCCCCACTTGCATCTAGAAATCTGCTTCGAGCATATCATACTAAAGAGAAATATCCTTGAATACAGTTGTAATATCACGTATAGTCATTAGATTATACAATCAAATGAAATTAACAACTAATTAGTATTCTATTTCTAACTTCCCTAACAACTGGTTTTAGTAGAACAAGCTAATGACGGGTAAAAACGTACAAAACAAGCTCTAATACAAAAAACGCAGGAAAATCTTAGAGCTAATGACGTGTACGTACGCAAGTATTATTTTTGGAAAAAATGTAAACAAAATTATTTCGGCATAGAATTAATTTTGCATACAATTGTTCATTTTGAAGCATAATATTATATATTGGTTAAAGATTTAGTAGTGAACAAACCAAGTTTCATATATGCTTATGTTAAGAATATAAATTAGCTCGCGAAGGGTTGATTTTAATCAGTATGAACAGTTATAGTTGTTATTTAGTCTTAGTAAATATATTGCTAATTTTGACGTAAATATAATTTTTCTAGTATTTTAGCTATACATTTATAAAACACACAAATGTGCTTAAACTTTATCAATTTGTTCACTATTAAATTCTAAACAAAATGAGATATAACGAAAATTAGGAAATTTAATTTGTATTTACTTATTATGTTCCAAAATTAAAGATATTCCTACATTTTTTTTCTTTTCACATTTTTAGAAAAGTTTTAAGTAATAGTAATAAACTAGTTAAGCATATTAAGTTAAAGATATGATTTTCATGAGCAAAACGGTGAAAATAGAACTGATGTATCTTAAAAATTACCAGATAAACGATTGTATATGTGTGCATATGTAAAAAGCGGCAAATTGCTCTGGCGGTTTAGTGACGTACAATGCGCTGAGTACCTGGTAGTCGAGCGACAAACTTGCGTGAGTAACTCTGGCGGTAAAAGAGTTAAATACACCTACAATTGTATAGACCCACCCATAGACGTACAGTGGCATTGATCCACCTATACACGAACAGTTGTATTCACCTCACTCATACTTGTACAGTGGTGTTGACCTACCCATACACGTACGTACAGTGGTATTTAAATGTACGCACATTTCTATTGACCCACCCTGCCATCCATACACGTACACTGTACAGTGGTATTAAATACACGCAAAATGGTACTGACCCACCCACCCATCCATAGACGTACAGCGGTAGTACTTAACCCATACCCATACATTGGCATTGTCCTACCCATATACGTACAGTATTAAACTTATATGACATATTGCTTATTTGTCATGTTTAAGTATGCTCATGTGTTTGGCTTAGATCCAGATTTAATTACTTGGTATTCCAAGTGAATAGAAGCAGTTTACTATCACAATGTAAAAGGATATTTTTCAAGGTATGAAATTTAAAACCAAAAATCTTTGTACAAATTAAGAACTATTGTGTCATATGTCTTAAATGATGTTAAAACATGAGTTTCAAATGTGTCAAAACACTTAAAACAATGGTTCCAAAACTGATGGTTGCGGGTCGTTTGGAAAGGGGTTGCAAGATGTATAATAATAATGGTGAAACTATTTACACTTAGATGGTCCTTGGGAGTTTTAAATTAAGTAACTTTGTTCATTTACAAAATATCAACATATTTTACAGATTATTATGATATCTAACTGTTAACACATTTTTAAGGAAAAAGACTTCTTCAGTAAGAAACATGGGTCTGTTTTTTTGCCAACAAGTTTCTTAAAATTAGCCTTAGTTTAGATACACATACAATAAGGTCATCTTCTACGTCCAGTCGATTTCTTGCCTTGGTTTTAATGTTGACCATTGTAGAGAATCTGAGTTCGCAGAGTCAGGATGTTGCAAAGGGCTTGATTCTCAGAGCCGCTGATTTTGAGCTTGGATACTCAGCTCTTCTTTGTAGTCAGAACTTGTCTATATTTTGGGTGCTGAAGGACAGTTGCAAAGTTTTGTCACAAGATAGTTCAATGAGTTTGTCATGAATCAGTAGGTTTAAGTATGCCTAGTTCCCAGCCTGCTCTTTGAAGGGGCTAAGTACCCAGTTCCAACCGGTGTGTTGAACCTCGGTAATATAGCTAAGGGAATCTGCTCTTGTCGACCTTGCAAGTGAGTAGTAACCAGTTTGGACAGGTTGTGAATGTCGGGATAATCTTCATTGCTTTGATCAAGGGATGTCATGAGCTCATTTGTCAGTTAAAGTTTTCAAATATATTCTCCTCAACCCTGGTTGACCAAGTTGCTAATTTCCTTAAAAGAGCGCTAAGCGAACACTCGAAAAAACACCTTCTCTCGTGACAGCCACCTTGCCTCTGTGTGAAGCAAGAGGCATTTTTATTGTACCTCCATTTCTTTCCATAACTGTGATAACAGTCGACACTGTAATGGCTGGCTTTTTACAAAAGTAACCAACTTAACAGTTTCGTTCAACACTGTTTTTAGCTCATTGGGCATACCTTGGTAGCTAATGTCTGGTGATACAGAAAACGAGGAACCCAAGTGGCATTAGGCATGACATTTTTCATCTGTCTCACGAAACAGCTGTCTTTCATAGTCATTGCTTTGGCACCATCACTGCAGACTGATATACACTTTTGAAAGTCAATTTGAAGTGAATTGGTTGCAGACGTGAACATATTAAACATTTCCTGTTGAGTTGTCAGGCAAATGTTTACAAAATAAAATCTCTCCTTCTACAGTACCATCACTCTCAAAGCGAACAAAGCACATAAATTGTGCCAAACTCTAAACGTCCGTAGACTTGTCAACTTGAATAGGAAAGTAGTACTCACTTTTCTGCAACTTTGTTTTCAACTGATCATTTATGTCTTGAGCCATCTCGATAATGTGTCTCCCCACCAAATTGTTTGACAGAGGGATGGTGGAAAGCTTCTTAGCTGCATCTGGGCTGATCATAGTTGAAACCATATCCTGATCAGCAGGTAGAATGACCTCTTAAGCAATTGTGAATGGTTTACCTTTCTTTGCTAATCCTAAAGCCATTTGATATGATGCTAGCAAAGCACTTTTGCTCATATTCCACTTAACTACTGAATTGTTCTGGTAATCTAAAGCATTTAACTTACGTTAAAAAACTGCTGCATTATCTTTAAAACTGGGATGTTTACTTTCTAAATGGCAAATCCATCCCTAAATTGGAAGGTTCATACTCTTGGCCGATAACAACTCGCTGCAAATAACACACTGTGGTCGATTTCCAAGCACTGTAAATCCATACTTATATAACTGTCACTATTCTTTCTCACATTAGCCCTCTTCTGTACATAATCATCATGAGAACTTGAAGGCCCTGCACGCTTAACGAACTTATCCAAATAAAATCAATCAAACAATTTGTGAGCGAACAAAACACATGTCACGTACGTGCTCAAGCCACTGCTCAACTCAAACTGGATGCTCCCCAACCCTCCGCCCCGCCCACTGCCTCTGCCACTACCCTAGCTAGCCCTTCCACATTTGTTTTGGACAACTTTCTCCCTCCCCCCTCACAGCCAGCTGTGCTCTCTCAGTCCCTGCTGCTCACCACGCTGCAAGTTATTTTTTGAGGGTTGCTGCTAAAACGTATGGACAAAAATGGGCAGCAGAAAGAAATAGTTTGGGAACCGATAACTTAAGAATACAAATTTCATATCCAAGATATGAAAATTCAGAATATTTAAAATAATGAACTGAAATATATTAAAATATTTATAGAAGGACTAAAAGAGAATAAACTGCTTTGAAGATACATTGTTTTATTACATTCCTCTTTTAACCCTTTCAAGATATGTCTTTATTGGGTTATAGTTTACACTGAATTATTCAAGGTAAACAGGACCAAGACCACCTTGTACAGAAAAGGAATGGGTTAAACAGGAAAACAGTATGACTATCCTAAGTAGATCTATAAAGAGTAAGAAATAATGAAAACGCTGTATAAACAATGTTATGGATTGTTATTTTATTCTTTCATTTTATAAAAGTGCTATTCAAACAAAGCAAATGCACTTTTTCTCTCATCGTGAAAGAGTTCTGTCAAACAATGTCAGACTTTATTAAGGAACGAACAAAATAATGGGGTGCACAAATCACTGGAAGAAAGAATTCTCCCAATCTTTTTTATGAAGATACTAAGAATTATATGATTTTAGGTTAGGTTAAAGGGCACTAGGCCAGGAATTAGTATATTGGAGAGATAGGACATCAGCAAACTTACCTTAGAAGACAAGTTCACTAACACCAGAGTAGTAGTAACATACACAAAAGAATCACATAATCACCAAATTTTCAGTATCACTGGCACTTTCTTCAGGTGAGTAGAGAGATGACTTCTAAGGTAAGTTTGGATGTTCTATTTCCCCAATATACTAAGAATTATATGAGCACTCTTCTACATTAGATGAGAATTATTTGCTATTGTAGCATGTTTATTTTATTTTGTTATGTTGACTTGTCTTAGTTATGCTGGAAACTTAGTTAGTCGGGACTAAATTAATCTAGATTTCTGTATTTGCAAACATTTAAAAGTATAATGCTCTGCTTTTTAATATTTGAAACTTTTAATTTATCGAGTCTTAAAGTTTTATTGAGAAATTTCTTAACCTAATGTACTAATCTATTGGAATTAACTTAATATTACAGTTGTTGTGGAGCCGGGACAGCAGCAGATACAGAAATGACCACAAAGTTAATTGCATCTCAGTTGGAACTACACCGCCTCCACAGTGGTCGTTCAGTCAGGGTAATCACTGCCTCCACCATGATCAAGCAGATGTTGTTCCGTTATCAGGTTAGATAATGTTCTTTGAATAAGTTTTTGTAAAAATGTTCTATTTACTGAGGCAAATTGTTTCTTGGATAGCAAAAAGAAAAAAAATCTTCACTGTATGTAGAAATTAAACAAGAAATGCCCCATGAAATTAGCTCTTTGCAGCATCACTCCAGGTTTCAGGATTTTGCATTCAGTAGACTAGTGAATTGATAACTAAAATTGATAGAAGATAGCAATCTGTCCAACTCAATAATTAGGTCACTCAGTAAACTTAGTACTCATCTTTGGTTTATGTAACGTAGCAAACAATCACCATATATTCAACAGCCCTTATGTCTCTTATCCAACCCAACATAGGTGTTCAAATTTTAAGCTTTGTCAGACCTTGTCTCTAATCCTGCTACATACATGTAAAAATCGTTATGTTCTCGCAATCTACCAAATTGGGATGATGTGGTTAGCCATGAAAAAGGAATAAGTTTGATATTATTTTGGTCTATCATCAAACTCATAGATTCAATTTTGGAGCTCTCCTCTTCCTTCTCAAATCCTGTATATTTATTCTTAAAAGCACAAATCGCCAAGATAAGGACCTTGAAATTAAACTTTTTGCTTAATCTGTGATTGAACTAACATAAGGTATTGTTCAGATGAGTTTATGTTATATTTCATCAGGAGTTTTACTATTTTTAACCCCCCAATACTTGCTCAATCATGAGAAATTGTTAGAATGTAATAATAATCTTAATTGCAGTAGACAATATTTAAATTGTATTGTATGCGTCATCAATTATTAAAATAAATTGGCACTTTATTTCATTCAACTCTTAAATTTACATAAGTTTAACATTCATTCATACATTCACTCTTGAGTACTTGTGTCAGTCTTAATGTACGAAATTTAGTTGCCCCAGCGGTAAGTTAGAACTAATCAACAGAGTAAAACACTTTAGACACCAAAAAGTGTTTTAATCGAGCTATAAACTTTGTTGTGCTCTCCAAAGTTTTTATGTATGCAGTTAGTGCATTGGTAATTTTAACTCCACCCCAGTGGCGGCTACTCCATAAGAGCACATGAGCACGTGAACCCCCTGTGAGATTTGAAAAAGAAAATGAACCACATTTAAAGTTTAGGTTAAATTATTTACACATTGAAATTACGAAATATGTGATTTTAAACGTAAGAAAACTCAAAGAGGCGCCTTCAGCTAGCTTCCGCTAATCCCGCAGTACTGTCGCACAGTCCCGGTTGTGCTCCATAGCGTACATGCAAGGCCTAATCAGCTGTTCTGTCTGGAAGGCGGTGGTGGGGCCGTCTTGTAATAGAAGACAGCGGTGCACACTTGCCGTGTGCTCCACTCCGACTTCTTTTAAAATCTGTTGTTTGGTTAAGTATGGTTTTTAACTACGTTAAAATATCTTGTAAAATATTTTAAAATGCATGTTTAAGCGTATAATTTTTAGAACATTTTAATTGTGCGCTTTTACTTGTGGGGTACTCCGTACACCCCAAAACCCCCGGTGTGTGAACCCCCACTTTACTAGGTCAAAAGCCGCCACTGCTCCACCCTGAGAAGGGAATTCGTAGGCCATTCCTGCCTCTAGTATTGTTACTAGAGATGGGTCGGTCCCTAAAGTTGGTTCTCAGTTCTATCGGTTATTGACAAAAGAACTGGAACCGATGGGAAAATCTCGGTTCTGCAGTTCCGGTTCTAGAAAGTAAATGAGGAGATAGCTTTCATATCAGAAATGTTTCAGGTGTGAAAAGTGCTGATAAACAGAACAATCAAACAACATCTGGCCACAAGATAAACAATATATCTTTGTCAGATAATATCTGCCCTTAGACCTACTTCCTTATCAGTGATTTAGCCATGAGATAAACAAAATATCTAAGTCAGAAAATATTCATCCATAGTCTGGCCACTTTCTTATCAGCACATGGAAAGAGACAGATAACATTATTGAATAGGAATTCACATGCAAATAAAGCCATTCAGTAAGAGTCCAGAGTCCAGTCCTTTCTGCCTGAGCTTCATTCTTCTTTATCAGGACCCTTTCTTATCACTTCCTGTCTGATATAAAAACAACTTGTGAAAACATTCCATTCTGTTCACAACTCATCTTAACATTCTGAAATTAAGTATGCTTCTAGTTTTATCTTGAATTTTGAAAAATAAAAGATTTTATGATGAACTTAAGCTATTAGAGTTTATTTATTTAGACTTGTAATGAAAAACAACAATGCATACAAAACTTAGGGAATTGGATCGAAAAATACATTTTTAAGATTAATATTGTGTCAAAACTAAACATGATTCTTTAGCATTGTTATTAAAATAGCTAAATTTTATTTTAATTATTTTTTTTCTTTTTACAAAGTTTTAAATTGGATTAATGTTTGAAGGATTAATGTTTTTAATTGCATTGAATTTATATTTGCTGACCCAAAATAGTTTATTATTTCTTAAATTTAAAACAAAATGTATACTGTAATTTATAAAAACATTTATGGTATTATTGGCTGTATAGTTTTTATGAATGTAAGAAGCATTTATATTTTCTTAATTCAGTATTTTCACCAATTGAGAAAAGAACCAATAGTTAGTAAAAATATTTTTTAAAATTAATTATATTATTATTTGTTTTTGCTGCTTATTTTTGATGTACTACAATTACATCAACCTCTTAAATTTAGTTTTGGTAATTTCAATCAATAGTTGTGATTTGTTTTTGAATAAGTTTTATTACTAAACCAGACCTAAATTGGCAGGTTATTTTTTAATTTTCGCTAGGCTTATAAGTTTTGTAATTTCCTCAAGGTAAATTACAGTAGCATTTGAGCATAGTTATTTTTAATTTTCAACTCTAAATTAAATTTAAAACACGAAACAGCCTTCATATATCAGTAGAGAATATCTTTTAACAAAATAATGACACCAAAAACATGATTCTATCTTTAAAATTCAAAAATATTTATTTGTATGCATGCATAATCGGCTGAAAATGGCTTGGTGATTTTGGGTAACACACCGCCTAGTCGACTCGGCACCTGGCGGTAACACTAGCACAACTGGGCCCGGCGGTTCTGGGATGCAACGTAAGTAATTCCTCGGCGGTCAAAGGGTTATGAGCTGTAGTTTCATGGAAACTGCTAACAATATTGTATTTTAGGGGCATATAGGAGCGGCCTTGGTGTTAGGAGGAGTAGACGTTGAAGGCCCATGGATCTACTGTATCTATCCGCATGGCTCCACTGAGTCCCTTCCTTACACTACCATGGGCTCTGGGTCCCAGGCAGCCATGGCTGTCTTTGAGTCCAGGTGGAAGCCAAACATGACTGTAAGTAGAACAGGCCTAGTTACATTTTTAATTACAACACATTTATTTTCAGTTAGGTTTCCCCAATTCTTTACTCTTTGCTATACAGTTAAAATATTATGTAACAATGATTTAAAATAATGAAAGGTTGTTTTAGTATTGTTATAAATAGATAAAACAACATTTAAGAATGAAGAATAATCAGTACTTAATACTTTTTTTGAAGCAGGTTTGTTGCTCATTCTTGTACAAATTCACAAATAACTCTTTTATCATAAACAATACTGTGATTCCTATTATTTTGAATAGAGTTATATCAAGACAGAATTTAACACTAATTCAGTGCCTCGCCAAATATTTTGTTTTGAAGCTATAGTTTGTGTGTAATATTTACTTTTTATAGTTTTTTTTGAAAGTAATTTCTGTTCAAAAAAACGTAGTACAATTTCTATGTGAAAAGTGCCGGGCTATTTTTGACAAAAATGTAAATTAATGTAGCATGTACAGGTTTTATCATATTTTATTTTTGTAATTTTTGTAAAAACAAGTGCTCTTTACAAATAAATAAAAATATCTTATTCTTAAAGTTTTCTTTATAAATATAGAAAATCATATGAATGAGAACAATTTTTTTTTGTGCAACTTTTAAGGTGCATATTTTATTTAGGGCTTCTTTTGTAGAATATTGCTTTTGATACCATTTGATATAACATTTAAACTGAATAATTTCTTTTGTCACACTACAAAATTATAGTTTTACAAAATTATAACTAAAATATATTACATTTTAGCAACCAGATAACCAAACAGTATTTCTGAAAATTAAATTTTGAGTCATTCATTTATTGTTGCATTCTTCTTCTAGATACAGAATATAAATTAAGAGCTTTAAAAAACAATAAATAAACATTCAAATTATAATGTAATTAACTCAACATAATGCTTTTGTTGCGCTGACGTATTCCTGCCAGCCACCTATGTTTCATGCTGTTCGATGATGTTTCCGCTATTTCCGTAAGCCAATTATACAGTTTCACAGCTGGCCGGTATATTTATCTGGTGGTTCCGTTCAAAGTGTACCAAAAACGTTCAGTAGCAAAGCTTGTTGCAAAAGATATCCAACCAAACTGATGCTGAAATTCAGGAGTCATCGCCAATTGCTGTCATTTGCTTTCAGAATTGCCTGCTCTCAACAAAAAATTGACTGTGTACACGCCATGAAGAGTGAATCTGTGGGTATTAATTAAGTAATAACAAGGTTAAAATTAACCTGAAATAAGCTGTGAATTATATAATCAAATTTGAAAATCTGGATGACAAAGACTGCAGTTCAATCGATTGATAATAATAACTAAGCACGTTTACTAAAATTAATAACTCAATAACTCAATTTATTTTGCCATAAATACAATTTGTACATGAGCAAATTGTCAATACATTAAACTACAACTACTATTTACAATAAACTATAAATAAAATTCACTTACAGTGTAAATACACTTTTCTACTAAAGGTCTCTTTAATTTACATTTAAATATATCATAACTTTTTTCTTTCCTTAAGTCAATTGGGAGTGAATTATGGAGTTTAATACCATTGTATAGCAGATGTTTTTTGTAAAATGAAGTTTTGTGTTTCGGTATGGAAAATGTATGTTTGTTTCTGAGGTTGTGGCTGTGGTCTGTTGAAGCTATTGAAAAGAGTTGTGGATTGCGTTTTAAAAAAAATAGGGATTCTAAGATATACAAATAGGGTAAAGTCAATATGCGGTTTTGGCGAAAGATTTCTTTACAGGATTCAGTCGTTTTCATGCCAAAAATTACCCTAATTGCTCTCTTCTGCAATCGAAACAGATAAGTAGTTTTTAATGAGTCATAACCCCAAATCTGAATTCCATAAGAGAGGTGGGGATAAACTACTCCATAATAAACAGAAATAAGAAGGGAAACATCTAACAAATTTGACAGTCTTCTAAGGATGAAAAATCCTGTACATACGAACTTTGAAACTTTATTAATGTGGTCATGATAATTTAAGTTTTTATCCAGCTTAAGGCCAAGGAAATTTATGTTATTGATTGAATGAACCTCATAACTATCAACAAGGCAAGACAACCCCACTTCCTTTTGATTACTAATAGAGAAATCCAGGAGGGCTGTCTTCGTAGCGTTCATTTGAAGACGGTTCATGGTAAACCATTCTAGCAGAGAGTTAGCTTCAACAAAAAGTTGCATCTCCGTGGACACTCTACTCTTTTCAGTCACAGTGAGTGAGGTGTCGTCGGCAAAGAGACATACATCTGAATGATTAATTCCAAGAGTTATGTCGTTGACAAAAATTAAAAAGAGCAGGGGACCCAAAACAGAACCCTGGGTTACACCTCTCTGAATGATGTCCTCAGCTGAGAAGCTTTGTTTCAGTACATTGCTGTCATCCACATACGGAACTTTAACAACATGTCGTCTTCGATACAAGTATGATTCAAACCAGGACCATGGAACACCTCTGATTACCATTCTGTGAAGCTTCTCAAGCAAAACCTTATGATCCACGAGATCAAAAGCTTTACTTAGATCTATAAATGCGCTTGAAGCAAAACTGCCACTATCTAAAGCAGATACAACTTTATTTGTTAGATGAAACATAGCGTCGGTGGTTGCTCTCCCCTTGGTAAAGCCATACTGATGTTGGAAAATGACATTGTGTTTTCCGAAAAAATCTGTTTCCCTGTTATGAATGGCCTTTTCTATGACTTTAGAGAACGAAGAAATTATGGAAATTGGCCTAAAATTATCCATCAAGTCTGATTGGCCTTTTTTGTGCAAAGGAGTAACTGTAGACGATTTTAGGACGTCTGGAAAAGAACCACTGAGAAATTAACTGTTTATCAAATAAACAAGGGGCTCTACTAGAAACTCGTAACACTCTCTCAGTAATCGCGATGAAATACCATCAAATCCAGCAGTCGACTTTGCCTTAAGGGACGTTATAATGCCTACTAATTCTTGCTTAGTCACTGGAGTGAGGAAGAACGTTTGACTTACAGAGGGAGCCAATCGTTTGTTTGAGGATGAGCTGAGGGGATCCAAATCATTAGCAACGCTCAAAAAGAATTTATTGAACATATTAGCTACGCACAAAGGGTCCTGGACTAAGATATTATTGGAATCCCTAATTTTCAAATTATTTGTCACTCCTTTGTTTCGACTAATTCTGTTTGCATTAACAATTTGCCAGACAGTTTTGGTAATGTTAGAAGTTGTAATTATTTTATGAGAAACAGAATCAGCTTTCTTTTCTTTAATCCTTTCACGGTACAATGACTTCAACCTACGATATACCACTTTCAAGCTGTCTTCATTTTCAAGGTCTTTGCTTAGATAATAAAGACGTCTAGTTTTGTCACGAAGCCAGAGAAGTTCAGCATCTAGTTTGTCTATTTTTTACATTTAAGTTAGGAAGTTTTACCTTTTTTAAGGGAAAGGCATTATCAAAATGATATCTAAGCAGGTTAAAAAAGTTTTGTGATATGTCATTTGTGCTTGTAGAAGAAAATACCTCATTCCACTCTTCGCTTCTTAAGAAATTCTTAAAACAATGAACATTTTCATTATTAATGATTTGTTTCATCACAAACTTTGGTGTTCTGTCTTTACCGAACAGGGAGGTTTTATTCACAAATAGTTGTGCGTGGTGGTCAGAAAGTGCCGATATCACAACACTGGAATGAAAGTCATTTGATAAGAAATCTGTAATTACATTGTCAATAATTGATCTTGACCCGTTTGCTTCCCTTGTGTAATTAAAAATAGATTGATTCAGACCAAAACACGACATCGTGTGGAGAAGCTTGCAGGAGTTAGAGTCAACTTTAGCTAGGTCCACATTAAAATCTCCGGCAACAACTATTTGAGAATCGTCGGCAACAATGCTCTGTAAACAATCGAAGAGGGTGTCGGAGAAAACATCATAGTTTGAAGATGGTGGTCTATACACTGAAACGACTTTAAGAAGTCCTGAGGAAAGGTAGATTTTGGAAGCTGCCAACTCAACAGTTCCTTCTATGCAAAAGTTGGAAACATCAATGGACTCACATCTTAGCGTGTTACGAAAAAAAAACAAACCCCACCTCTCTCCACGTACTCTCTACAGAATGATGAAGAGTTCTGAAAACCTGGCAAATTAAATACCTTAAACTGATAATCTTTCAAATTGTGTTCGGATACACAAACGATATCTGGTTTTATCTCACTTAAAAATATTTGAAATTCACCAAGCTTGTTAGCTAAGCCTCTAATATTCTGATGGACAAGAGTAAATCCCGGAGAATCTCTCTTATTTACTACCCTACTTTCTGTACTAGTTGTTGCTTGGCTAAAAAAGGTAAAGAACTGTTAGTGAAGGTACGAGACCCCAAAGTTGCAGATGAACAACTACCGTCAAATTTACGAGTTGAATTTAGATTGATTTGATTCAGGGGAGGTCCACACTCAGGATTTTGTTTGTGTGAGTAGTTTATAGTGTTGTGATCTCGTGTCGATTGGAAAGATATGACATTTCCATATTTGTATTGTTTACTATGGTAATATCGTGTTGTCTGCTGGAAGGAAAAGGGCCTGTTTCCTATTTGGTGACCTGTGGTAAAGCTAGAGAGTAGCAGCTCCTTGCATATAGCATTTACTATAATACGTTTACCCACTAAGTTGAGGTGTAAACCATGGCGAGTATAGTGACGTCTAGCAAGACAAGGGCACAAGAAGGTAGCATAACTATACTTAGTACATACATTACTAAGTTCAAGATTTACAAGGTCAATTTGACTGTTTAGTTCAGGGGTGTCATACCTATATGATAGGCCGATAAAAAGTACTTTGGCTAGGGACTGAACTTTTAAGACCTCATCTAGCTTTTGTGACAGGTGAGAAGAGAAGGTACATAAGAGATCATTCGTACCTGCCATAAACACAAAACAGTCATTCTTAGTCGCCCTCTTCAGTGCAGGCCCGGCCATGTCAATTACTTGGCACATCTTTCCATTAAGTAAGACATGACCACATACATCTAATTTTTTATCCGATTTCTCAAGAAGAATTAAAGGCAGTCCTCTGCCATGGCTGTCTGAGAAAATCTGAATTGACATGTTTAAATTAGTTTGACACAACGTGGCTGGCTCTTCATGAAGAGGATTCACATTACCAGGTTTTTTATTAGTTAAAGATTCTAATTTTTTACTAGTTTTATACCGGGGCAATGATCCATTAGTCTGGATCTGTTTCTTATTGTTTGAGCTAGTATTAACAGGTTTTGGGCTACTGATAGTATAGCTAGTATTTACATGTTTGGGACACTCTACAGCTAATACAGCAAACTTATTCCTGGATACTCTTCTAGATTGAGCTACAGTTTTGTTTGTAATAGTTTTTCCGTAATTTTAACACTCTACAGGTAACACAGCAAACCTATTCCTGCATACTATGCTACAGTTTTGTTTGAGGTAGAAAGTGTTTTATAAGTTTTGCCTTTTGCAACTTGCCATTTTTTTGAGGATCTTACTACCCTTAGTGGTGTAATTACAGTTTGAGAGTTTTTGTCAATTTTATCAGGCAAACGCTCACTAGCCGTTTGTTCAGGACGGTCCATATACCAGTTCTTAAAGGGGGTTTGAACCAAAGACATACAGTAGTAGCGGGATATAAACTTAGCATTTAATATAACATTGAATCCGCACTCAAAACCATTTTTTTGTTGATAACAGGGTATCTCAAAAAATCTTTCCTCTGAAATACCAAGTTTAAGTGCTACCTGAAGTGTTGATTTACTATTAACAACTGATAAGGAATCCAGGTGGAACGCTTCAGCGCGATTCCTATCGATAAACAAAAGAGATCAGTGGGTCCCCGTGTCTGCACGTTTAGCATCGTCACTATTACTTACACTAAGAAAAGCAAATTTACTGGAGTAGAAAGTAGACTTTGACAACATGTCAGTTACTTCCTCCTTAGAGGTCAATTTTATATATTGGGTAGTGGCGGGACCAAGAAAATTTATGCTATTGTCACCACATGCTGACATATCATCAAAATATGAATTGATAATATTGTCGTCTACCCACTTATCAATAGTGTTACATGTGCTGCTGCTTAAACTAAGGATTTCAGTCTTTAGAAAGTCTAATTTAAAATTAAAATTGTTCATAGAAGTAGTTAATTTAACATTCTTCTCCACTGCTTCACAACAAGATTGTTTGACTGTCCTCAAGTTGTTGGAAAGAGAGCAGTTAACTTCATTTAGCGAAACAATTTGTTGGTCACGTTCCCGGAGAGTAGACTCCAACGACTTTAATTTATCTTCCAACGAACGCTCTTTTTTGTCAGCTACGTCTTGAAATTTGAAAGAATTGTCCACTTCAGCCCTTCGCCGATCTTTCTCGACCTCTAGTTTAGATGTTAAGAGAACAACGTCTTGTTTGTAGTTCCTTACACATTTGTTACATCTGTCATATTCACCGTTAATTCTGTCAACAATACTCAGTAGATCTGAGATTTTTGAAAAAACCTGTTCAAAATCAATTTCAGGGTGATTTACAGTTAAAGCATTTAACTCAAGTGTTAAATGAGAGATAACGTCACTGGTGTTATTTACAAAAGTTTCAGGTGTTTCATACACCGTTTCATAGTTGTTAAAAGTCATGATATTAATGCAAACAATACACAAAATGTATTGTCAGAAATACTAATAAACAACACAATTGTAATTATTAAGAAATAAAAAGTTAAATATGTACATAATAAATTTTAAGTTTACTTAAAAAACAAAACGCAAGACCCGCAGTACATAGTAATTGATCTTGTTTTGGGCGATGTCACCAAGAGTTCAATCGCCATGCAACAGATAGCGTAGGCATCCTAATTGAGTCCAAGATAAGAGTTCACCTTAAAGCGGGAAATGTCAATTAACGGAGTACTTTGGCGTGCACGCTGCACAACCTGCGATGTCAGTGCGCATGCGCGATTATTAATTAATTAATTAATTTTAACGTCGCTTAGGATGAATTACTTTTTAAATTATGATCGATAATAAAATTTGTGCAACTTGAAACTACTTCGATACATGAGGCTACACTGAACAACAGATAAATAATCATTTCATAACGAGAAATTCATTAAAACCTGGTGTATTCGAATTAAAACCATAGACGTAGTCGGCTAATATAATAGGTCAAGCCAATATTGGCGACGAGATGCAGTCAGAAATATCAGCTAAGTGCCAACTAGTGATATAATGAAGATTGTGGGCAGCTAAATTATAAACTTATGAATAAAAACCGAGACATTCGATAAGGCTTCGGTTCAGTAAAAATTATTTTCAGAATCTCTAAATTTGTCATATTTTGTTTAGGAAAGGTCATTCAACATGTTTCTCCCTCACTTGGGTTCATTCGTGATTGTTTTACAGTTTACATCGACGTCAATATAAACAGGGAACCGTTCAGTGAGTTTACGAATCAAAATTATCGTACCACCTTTTACACTCCAACTGTGCTGTTGTCTGACCTAGTCAGAAAACCATTCAACAATTTGACAGGAAAAAATATTGTATGCGCAAATTTACACACAGTTTTGGCAATCTAAGGTGTTTACAGAATAATAATCAATAGACGTTCGCCACGCATAAATATATATATTTTATTCGACGGAAAATAAATCAATAATGTTATGGTCACACGCTACTAGAACGCCATTACCATATATTATATGATATGATAGTATTTTCTTACAGCAAATCATTGGGCAATTCCCTGTTCAGATTAAAAAACAAAATAGACCTCAATCGTCACGCAAGAAATATACGATAATTTCAGTTCTGAAAAGGAACTGAACGGTTCCTTGCATGTACATACATCACAACCGAGATAGACTTGTTGTGTTGTATGTACATGCATTGTTAGAACTTCCCATCTTTTCTATCAAATCGTCTAGAAAAGATGGGAAGTTCGGTTCTTGGGATGTAAAGTGATCCGTTCTCGTGACCCTTTTGATTGAGTGATATTATTGATATGAACGAAAATATGCATATTTTTCACGGCGTATCATTCGATTTGTATCGGTAAGAGGTCTTTTTGAGCATCTTGAACTGGATCTCTCGTCAAGTTCAAATCATAATGAACGAACTCGTTCACTACGTCGACTAGTTCATTTGACTGTCGTTGTGTACTACATATTCTTAGGCGTATGGTTTAGTTCATAATTACGCGTACCAAACTGATAATGTATGATTAAGGGTAAAATAAAACACAAGAAAGCGTACATTTTTTTCATAACTTATAAAACTGTTTACTTTTAAAACTAAATTACAAGATACAAGATTCTCTTTATTTACATAATCTTCAAGATTAGTAATGGCGTCAATACATAAATGTTATCTATCATTTGAGTAAAACATAAAACATTAGTTAATGATATTTAGATCTTATAAAATATGATATATAAGATGTAAATATGATATTTTGTGAAATACAACTACACGATTGAACTTCGAGTAGTTTCAGAAGCTTCAAGCTGAATAGTAAAATACTAGTTCAAATACTCGATGTTGCCACAAATTGGTTCTCAAAGGATCGACTCAAGTTAGAAATTAAAGCTTTTTAAATAAAAAACAAGCTAAACGATTCTGATAGGACTGCAGTTGACAGTTCAGGATGAGATAAAAGCATACAGATGATCTAAGAAAAAGTGTTTGGAATAATAAAATTTTCCAGCTTTATCTACAGAGGGCATAGGAACTGAATGAGAACTTAACTTTATCATATGCAACAGTTTCAAAACAAATGAAAAAGCACTAAACTTTATAGTAAACTCTTAAAGTACTTTAAGTGTGCAAAGTGACATCCATGTGCAACTTGACCTATTAAATAATAATGACTCATCACATCATGTATGATTTCTCCAGTGATATTTTCCATCCCCTTTATTATCTTGTTGCCTAGTTAATTCTTTTAAAGTGTCCGGTTTAGATTTATAAACGCTTCTGTTTTTTAATCTATTTTAAAACTTTTTGTAATAAAATAACAAAACATAATGTGCACTTCGTTAGGAAGAAGAGGGGAAGATGCTGGTGAGGGATGCCATCGCAGGGGGAATCTTCAATGATGCCGGCTCTGGTGGTTTTGTGGATCTGTGTGTTATAAAGAAGGATGCTGTTGATTATCTGCGTCCATATGATAAGGCTGTGACTAAGGGTAAACGGTGAGTAAAATGTAGTTTTACAAGAATGTATTGTTAGCCAACTGAGACGATTGAACAATTTTTATAGTTGTTTTAAAATGATTCAGAATTTAAACATTTGTACTATTTGAAAATTACAATTTTAAATAAGCCTCATTAATATAACTACAGTAATAGAACCTGTCATATCCAGCCTAATGTGGTGCCAGGGTACGCCGGATATGGAATTACCATAACAAAGGCGTGGTTTTCGTGTAGCGAATGAATCGCAGGTATTGCGATTATGCTTTGAAGGAACTAGGTAATTAATGGATTGTTTAATACTGAGGTGTAAGGATTTTTTAAAAAGATTTAGTATATTGCAGAGATAGGACATCAGCAAACTTACCTTAGAAGACAAGTTAAATAACACCAGAATAGTAGAAACATACACAAAAGAATCACATAATCTCAAGAATTTTCAGTGACACTGGCACTTTCTTCAGGTGAGTAGAGCAAGAGAGAGACTGATATAGCTTCCACTATTGCTAGGTAGGTGGCAGTGGTGGGGGTTGTACATCCATAGAGCAACACTCAGGTATAGATGCATATATATATATATATATGTATATATATATGAAGTTTGCTGATGGGGAAGGGGTTGAAGGGAAGTGGTCTATCTTATGTTCAGATTAGGTGGGTCACGGTATTTTGTTATCCATTGGTGTGCTAATTCCATTCTTCAGAGTTGGGAACTATTGGCATGGGAAGGAAGGGATCTGATTACTTGAAGTCATGTCAGTCTCTCTACTCACCTGAAGAAAGTGCCAATGGCACTGAAAACTCGTGAGATTATGTGATTCTTTTGTGTATGTTACTACTACTCTGGTGTTAGTGAACTTGTCTTCTAAGGTAAGTTTGTTGATGTCTTATCTCTCCAATATACTAATTCCTGGCCTAGTGCCCTTTAACCTAACCTAAAATTTTAAAAGATTTAGTGATAATTTTATAAAATAGCACACTTTTTAACAAAAATAAAAACTAAAATACCTGCTAGTATCATATTTCTCAGTTTAGGTATTTCTGGTTTCGTAATGGAAAAAAAGAAAATTAAAAGATTACAAATTTGATTTCTATTTTAAAACATACAGTAAATAAAAAGCAGCAAAACAATAAAATAGAGCATAGGTACTAAAAAAACTCTTACTAACAACGCACACAGAATAGTGACATAATCAATAGCAACTGTTTGGTCTATTGACTCGCCAGAGCGATGTTTCCAAAAATAGTTTTAAGCTACGTTTGCTGTGGCAAAATCCCTCATTTACGTTCCCTTCCTCTTTTCCCAAGTTCATCAATTGCTGGGAACTAATATTCCTTCTCTTTGTCACAAGCCTTTTGGGCCGAATATGCCAGGTCTACTGTACAATGACTATCTAAACAATATATTAATTAAAAATAAAAATCATTAAAATAAATAGCTCAAGAAGTTGAGAAAAATTATAATTTAAAGTGTACATCTTACACATAACTTCTTAATTTTACACAATTTAACAATGTAGTTTAATTTTATTTGTATTGTTTTTACTTGTATTAGTTGATAAGCTTGCTGTTTTTCCTGTTGTATAGTGACATTTTCATGATCACCAAGACTTTAACACTTTTTTGGAAAATCAGCAGGGGCACATTTTTATTATTTGATTATTTGAGTATCACTGTCTCTTTTGTCAGATTTTCATGTCTTAATTCTTGCACTTTATTATTATAAAATGGTAAAGATCATAATTTCTTTAATTTGTATATACATTGTACTACCAGGCTTTGGAATTTTTTATTTTTATAAAAAAAAACATTAGATAAACCCGGCCACGCTTTGCTGTGGCTTAGTCTGATATTAATTATTAGTTGTTAACAAAAGTTTACTGTTTCATGATTTTATCTAAAACTAGCTGTACCCACCTGCTTCACCGGTCTTATTATTGAGTCTGGTTAGATAATTGAACTATGCAGTAAGATTTCAGTTTACACTGTATATTTTCACTATTCTTCTAATAACTTGTAATGGATTTCTTAGAAACAGTGATATTATGTATAATTGACTACTCAAAAATGTTTAGTCTAGCCTACCACAATTTTATTCAATTTGTTTTTATTTAACAGCTGTCAACAAAATAAATAAATCAATATAGCTCCATAAGAATACCGTAGGAATTTTGGAGGCCAGTGGGATGGAGTTCTGAGGTTGGAGAGGAAAATCCTTTCTTAGTGAGTCTCTAGGGGCCAAGATAATTCTATGTACAAAATTTCAAGTCAATTGGACGTATAGTTTTGGAGAAATCGTGATGAGTGGTAAATGGTTTATATATATATATATATGAATAAAGTTGTTTTCATAAATAAACAATCAGCTGGTTACATTATAATTTTTTCAGCACTAACATTTATTTTCATTTGTGGAAGGTGAAATGTACTGTACCCATTATGATTTTTTACTAAGTATATAAAAACAAACACTCTTGTATATAAATGAAATTTTGTGTAAAAATTTGAAGTGAATCTACTAACTAATTTTTGAGTTTTGTATAAACAAACATATGAAAGTTTTATTTATATATATTTAACTGAACTTACACATCATTATTAAATATTCTTTTAACAGTTCTAATGAAACTGATTCAATATTCATTTACAGACAAATATGTTTATCAACAGTTATTTTAGAAACCTTGCCGGCGGGGTGGCTCAGTGGCTAAGGCTTTGGACTGTGGAAGGCAAGTTCCAAGGTTTGAATTCCCCATTGAGCCAACGGTCGTTACTTCAAGCGTTGAATAATGTTCACGCTCAGGCCTGCAGGCCCATGTGAAATTACAACAAAAATTTTTTCGTCAATTTGTCCATATTACTTATGAGGTTATTCAGGAAACATTTGTTTACTTATTTAAATAATTTGTTTATAATTACCAACCAGTTTGCTTTAGTAACAATTGTTTATGTGGTACTGTGGTGTTGTTACAGCCAAGGTTCATATACTTATGCTAGAGGAACCACAGCTGTCCTGACCACAAATGTAATCTCATTGGATGTGGTTGAAGAATCTGTCCGAAGAATTGAGCCTGAGTCCATGGAAGTGGCTTGAAATATTAAATAATCCAGAATGTTATTTCAGAATATCTTTTTGTTCAAATAAAGTCATTTTTACTTTTTAGCGTAATAATTTTAACAAACCCAGAAATGAAATAGTATTGCACTAAAATAAAATTGAAATGTTCATTTGTCATTGGCCCGTTAATTCATGATACTTTCTATGGAGGTCTGCCTTAGTTTATAACTATGACTACATTCAATAATTGATTTTACTATACATAGAAGATGGTTCCATCCAATGCTAAATATTGAGGCACAGCATATGGGAGCAACCGTGCTGCTATCCTATCCTAGTTGATTATACAGTAGGCTATATTTAATTGATCATGAGAATTACTCAAGTTGATCATGAAGGGCTACCCAAGTTGATCACGGGGGCTACCCAAGTAGTGTTGTTTTGAGACGACTATTAAATCACCTAGAACAAAACAATCTACTCACCACAAAACAACATGGCTTTATGAGGGGAAGATCAACTGTAACTGCTCTAGTGCAGCTGACTGAACACATACTAGACACACTAGATAAGGGCTCCCTAGCTACAACCATCTTTCTTGATTTCAGCAAAGCATTTGACTGCCTTGGACATAAAGTAATAACACAGAAACTTAGACTCTTGGGAATTGACGATAAAGAAGCAGACTGGTTCAAAAGTTACCTAAACAATAGAAAACAGCTGGTTGAGTTCTCATACATGAATAATGGAACAATAATTAAAGTAAAATCTGAAGAACTACCAGTGACCAGAGGAGTGCCTCAAGGATCGGTGCTAGGCCCGGTCCTGTACATACTTTTAACTAACGACTTCCCACAACATCTAAATGGACTCTGTAAAGTTGTTATGTATGCAGATGATACAGCTCTTACCATCACTAACAAAAGTAAAGACCAATTAGACACCAACTCTTCCACAGCTTTCAAACTAACAAAGCAATACTGCAGCATGAATGACCTGGTTTTAAACGAAAAGAAGACACAGAAGCTAATTTTCACATCTAATCATAATCAGCTTGAAGGCCTTCCAGGACTAACTACATCTGACACAACAAAATATTTAGGTCTCATCCTGGACAATAGGCTTTCTTGGAAGCCTCATGTGGACAAACTTTGTAATAAGCTTAACTCTTGTGTCTACGTGGTAAGAAGAATTAAACAAATCTGTAATGCAGACATGGCAAAAACAGCATATCACTCATTATTCGAGTCACACCTGAGATATGGGCTAATAGTCTGGGGAGGGACAACTCTAACTAATATACAAAGAGTACTAATAATTCAAAAGAGAGCCATAAGAGCCATTACCGGACTGGAACCTCGACACAGCTGCAGAGAAGCGTTCAGGGAGCTAAAAGTACTAACAGTGGTAGCTCTCTACATTCTCGAAACGATCCTACACTCGGTAAAATCTGGACAAACTAGAAACGGAGACTTCCATTCATACAACACGAGAAATGGTCATAATTTTGCAATAGCTACACATCATCGGAGCTTATTTGAGAGGAAGCCATCATACAGAGGAACAGTCTACTACAACAACCTCCCAGGATTCCTGAAGACAATTCCGACACAACGTCTGAAAAATTCACTATCAGATTGGCTTCTGCAGAGACCATTCTACACCACCCAAGAATTCATGGACTGGAGAGAACACTCACCATAATTAAATATTATTGTTTTCTACCTGTGCCATGTAACCATTATTGTATGACGAAAATTCTAAACTCAATGTTTATGAATAAAGAATATTGTCTATTGTCTATTGTCTAAGTTGTTCATGATCTAGGGGTTTCTAAAGTTGGCTACGTGGGCTACTGCTACTCAATATTTTATTGTTTATTAAAGGTGAAATAAAGTTTAAAAGTGTTTTTTTTTAACACCCTACTTACGAAATATAGTCTGTAACGTTTAATTTTTTCAACTTATTTTTAATCATGCTTGAGTGGAAGAGAATATTCAAAAAAATCACTTGTTTCTGACAAAAACTCACTTTACCAACTTTCTGTGACATGCGTCACATGCGAATAGTACACAAAGTTATATGTATAGTATAGTATTAAAGTTATAAGGTATTACATGTTGCAACTATCCACCTATAGCAAGAGTATTTAACGTCTAATGTGATATCGTAGGTTAATAATAAAATGTGAAACTAGGCCAGATGTACGTAAATGGGTGGGAGGCGGGTGGGTCATCATCACTGGACGTAAATGGGTGAGCGGGTGGGTCATCACCACTGTACGTAAATGGGTGGGCGGGTGGGTCATTACCACTGTACTTGTTCGGTTTATATTACACCATGTACAATTAAACAGTATTTGTACATGTACCTCTATGGATGTTTTTCTTGATGGTCTCTATTTTAACGTTTTTAAAAGTGATCCTAGTGTAACGTATATGCATAATTACTAACAAATCATTTATAATTATAAACCATTCTGTAAAAGTAAGAAAACATTTTTTATATTCTGATAATAAAAATACTATATGGTTAGCAGTTAATCCATTTGATTTACATATACATCGCTTATGAGAAGGCAGCATAATGAAGGTAAACGCAGAATCGTAATCATAGAATCAACTGTTTTCCCAAAACTATTTGATGCTCTCTAATGTCTAATGCGCATATTGTACCGTACCAGTGAACAATGATAATGAGAGAGATGGAGTGCCAATGAATTAAGAAATAAATTGGGGAAAATTATTAACGACTTAGTTACTTATTCTCATAATACATATTACAACTATGTTTTAATTTAAGATTACAGAATAATACAATATTATTATAGACAGTTAATTATTTCTGTTAAAAAGTCATTCATTACGTTTAAGTTAACTCCTCGGCAGAATTCAATAAATTGTCATAATTGTTCAGGCATCTCTTGTGCTAGTTGTACTAGTATACTGGCTGAAGCCAGTAACATTTTTCTGAAGATATTAATGTTTAAAGTAATACATAACATATCATTGTTATCTTTGATGCTCAGAACAGTTTTGCCATTCTCCACTAACAGTTTCATTCGATCGGGTGTCCAGACATTTTTCATTGGAATAAAATTAGTTCGTGGTGTCGAAGGACTGAGTAGAGAATGAGCAAACTCCACTACTCTTTCAAAATTTTCACAGTAATTTTTGGCCAATTTCAAGAGTTGAAAAACTTCTTTTTTTAAGGGGAGGGAGGTGTATGGTATTATAATAAAAGAGCATAGTATGTGAGACATTACACAACCTCTCACGAGTGTCGATTGAGGATTGCCTGAAGTAATTCATATTTGTATATTTTACAATATCAAATATTAAAAATATATACTTTTAATATTAACCCTTATCACGCGGCATACGGATATATCAGTACAATGAAAATAGCTCTAAACGCGGCATACGGACATATCCGTATTGATGTATTTTTTAGGTTATTTTTATTTAATAGTACACTACATAACCGGAAATGGGCACAAAAGCCTTTAAATGCTTATTTATAGCCAACCGGATGCAAGCTGGTTTAATTTCACACAACAGGAAGTTAGAAACAGCTGTTATGATATTTCCGTTGCCGTGACGACTGACGCATAGCGCGGAATGCGGATATAACCGGATCTCGCTAGACAGTTCGCCCGCCAGTGCCAGTGTCGCCAGTCACAGCCAAGAGTCTGTCTAGTTGACATCACTAAGCTTTTGTTTACATCGTTGTAGTTATTCTTTGGTTGGTTTGTTTCATTTTATTGTTGAGTTTTTGTTTCTACGTCATTATTGTAGACCTGCACGGAACATCCCACACTTCACCCTGACGGATGTTTTGAAGTGTATCATACTGTCCAAAACTTCTAACTAATCCCATTACTGTATTATAGTTTATTTGATAACATATAATGAGATTGTTTTTCATTTTATTTTATATTGTTTAAATTTAGACTAAAGTTATTGTACTAACTGAATATATAGCAGCGTATTCCATAAAATTGTTTTAATCATTATGTCATATTACAAAATGTAAAATTAAATAAATTTTTATGCAATGGCTATTTTTTATTACTTAAAGGTCCATTAAGTGGAAAATAAATTAAACTTTTGAAAAAAATAAAATTAAAAAAATAAAGTTAAATGCACGCTATTGAGACTTAGGCAAAATTTTATTCAGCGCTTTAAGGGTTAATAGAATGAAAAATACGGACACTTTTTTTCTTTGTACGGTACGGACACGGACATTGAATGTAAAATACAATATGTCCGTACAAAATACGGAAAGCTAGGACATTTTTTATATTTTGATTAGATACGTTTAGCCAGATATATTTACCGAACACATAGTTAATTGAATTAAAAAAAATAAAGCAATTAATTGGAACCAAATTATATTTTAACAAATTTAAATTCTATGCAAGAGAAAGTAATAATATAACAGGACTTTTTAATAAAATGAAAAATTATTTTGTACACAGTTTGTCTTAATTAGGCCATATGGTAAAAGCTATTTTTATCTTATACAATATTATATATAAATAGATTGGCGATTTTTTAATTAATTTGATATAACCTTATCATAAAACTTACAGTTTTATGTTTGTCCAGTCTTTTTCTTTATAAATACTGTATTATGTTAAAACTATTTCAATATTTACTTTATCAAATAAATAAATAATTAAAATTTTTATTATTCCACCATTTCATATATTGATAGAATATTTGCAGATTACATTTGTAATATAAACGGGAGTCATTAATTACAAATGAAAACAATTTTTTGAAAATATTAACTAGGCTTACCGAATGTGAAATATTTAATAATTGATATTAAATATTTAAAAGTTAAAAAAATTTAATTTAATTAATAATTCAAATATATTTTGAATAATTTTAAATACTATTAAATATTTAATCTTAATAATATTTAACAGTCAATTTAATCACTTAATGAATAATTAAAATGCACTAAATAAAGATTGTTCCAGATGGGCCACAGAACTTGAAAATGTAAACCTAAATTAGCAGGAATTATCACCAGTATTGCCGATAAGATGGTTGCCTTATTTATGTGTGCCTATTTACAAATAAACACGTTTTACTTTTTTTTTATTATAAATATTACTTAATTCGGTATGTGTCATGTAGAGTTTTATTAAGATAGTAACAACTCAGTATTAACATTATTCTAAAGAGATGCTAACAAACATAGAAGAAGAACCCAGATGAAAGTCGTCAGAATGAAGTAAAGGAAACAAACAATTATCGTGGCGGAGCGGAGATGCTTGTGAATCCTGTAGAGAGGAAGGACGGTCTGACTAGAGAATGGGGAGTGGGTTGAGGAGAGAAGTGAGAAAGAGAGAGAGACAGAAGAGTGTGCGAGAAAGAGAGGTAATGGGGCTATGCGTTACGCAGCCTGGGGCCTCACCACAACTCTCCTATATAGATGGAGTATCTATATGACAGACCCAGCCGCCCATACACGCACAGTAGTATTGACCCCTCCCCCACCCACCCATACACGTACAATAGTATTGACCGACCCAGCTGCGTGTACACGCACAGTAGTACTGACCCCCACCCACCCACCCATACACGTACAAAAGTATTATTGACGTACGTAATTAAATTATTGACCTACCCACCTACCTGCACACGTGCAGTGATGCTGACCCGCTCACCCACCCATACACGTACAGTGGTGATGACCCGCCTGCCCAGCCATAGAAGTGCAGTGGTGATGATATAGTAAAATCTCTTTATACAGTAAAATCAATGATTCAATCATCACACTCATTAAAAATTCACATCCACTCACACCTTTATGATCAGCGTCTTGAAAATAAATAACAGTATAAAAATAATATGAATTATTATTTTTAAGTATTGAAAACCAGATATATGTAATTCATAAATTGTTTTTAAGAAATATTTTCTGATTTTAAAAAGTTGATTAAGGATTAAAAGTGAAAGTATGGAAATAATATATATTTTAGAAATTCATCTATCCATTTCAAACAGTTTCAAATTTCTCCAACATAAAATAGTGCACATACTATGTACAAGTTTAATAATTTGGAATTAAATTTAGTAAAAAAGTTTTACATGCGAAACAAAATAGACAGAGCTGCTATAAAAGAGGGAAAGCTGAACTAGATTTAAGTACATGGTAAATCAACATTAAATCATGTCCACATTAGATTTTCACAGAAAAACACATTGCAGGATTCTTTAAGTTTTCAGTTTTATTGTGAAAAAAACTTCACTGTGACAGTTCGCATGGGTCACATGCCTGTGTGTGAACTTAATTTAATGAACTAAATACTGACTGTCAACTCAATGAGGGTAATTATATTCTATTTTATATATACAGTCACAAGTTTTCTTCATCTAGAAAGACGTTTATGCATACGCAAGTCGTCCGAATAGCCTTTCTCATTTATTCTGTCATTCCCATGTTTGGTTAGTCACAATTTCTTCCCAGACATTGGTTAGTCACAATGTCTTTGATTTCGTCCTGCTATCTTGTTTTTGGTATGGGATGCATTCCTCTAACTTGCAGTTCCATTGCCTTCTTCGGTAATCTTCCTGCAGTCATCCGTTTCACATGACTAAAGACTGTAGTCTTTTATATCATCTATAATTTCTTTCAGGCTTTTTAAATGTAGTGTATCTCTTATGGACACATATAATAAAATATCTAATATAGGTTATATATTTTTTATTTAAAAAAATGTTATATATATTTTTTATATATAAAAATTCATGTAATAAAATATATAAATCAAAATTTTAACACAAATTTTTATTTTATGTCTAACGAACAAAATTAAATAATTATACCGTCAGTACCAATTTCAAGAGATTTATTACATTTATAAAAACAAATGAATAAAAAATAATATAATATTTTCTAACTGTAAATAACTATACATTATTATGTCATGACCCATGGATCAGCTTCCTACGGCCATGATCGTCATCTCATTCAATCAGTGGTTTAATGATTAATTGATACTCTCAAAATTAATACACAATACAATAATAATACACACTCAAATTTTGTTAGTATTAAAAACAGAAATATCCACAAACCTAAAGCTTTCCATTTCCAAGATTTCAATCTTGAAAGTATTAAGATGAAAAATGTCAATTAAAGCCCTGCATACTGAAGGGGGAGCAATAGTTTTCTTGGAATCGACCGTGCTAAACAGTCACACAAGCACGGGAAGCAGTTACGGGAGTGGATCGGACTTCCACCTGAACAGTAGTGTATGCACGCCTCTCTTCTCAGTGTTGGTACTACTGTTTTATTACTTGCCAGTTGTTTCCACATCATACAATATTTCATGTTCAACTGAACATTAGCTGGAATTCATTTATACATACCCTGGGTTATATGACCTGAACAACGGATTACAAGAATATACAGAAGAAGGATAAAATCTGGGATGATAAATCAAGAAAGAACTAAACAAAACCGGTAAATACCTCTGGTGTAAAAGAATTAAAACACAACACAGGTTGTTCCAGTTCAACAAAATAAATACTTTTACAGTTAACAAACACTACACTTACTTCACACCTCACAACTAATTAGCCCTGGCTAAGCAACCATTTCCACCCCTGTGTGTCCTACCAGCGGTCTCCCCAAGTACAAAGAATTAGATTGAGGCCATGACAGCACCTGTTTCCCACGTTGGTGTGCGCAAGTCTTAAGATTTACCTCATGTTAGTGTTGAGGGCAGAAATACTGATTTCATTCATGGATTAAAATTGTCCATTAGCAACACACAGTTAAATATACTGCAGGCTTAAAAGACTAAACAAGATTATTTTGGGTTATTGTTCATCAGCAATTAAGTCATCTCATAGTCTATTAGCAACAAAAAATACCAAGTCACTATTGGCATTGACTATAAGAAAAAAACAGACAGCCAAAGGCTATGCATTTTATGTAGATGAGCTGCTATCTAACAATGATTGGTTTTAAATAATTGTTCGGATGACTGTTTGGCGCACTATCAGTCACTTTAGCGTATGGTGGAAAAATTAAGAACATTATGAGATATTGCATTGACATAAAAAAAAATTATATAAGGACATGGTGCAACAAAAAAGCTCTTTATGCACAGTAAAATCATTTATTATACTCAACATATTATTTTATACAACCAAGAATAATCAATTGTACTAGATTTAACTTAAAAGTTACTTATAAATAAAATGTTATAAACAGATATATTATATAAAAATAAGATATTTAGGCAAGTACATAGTATAATAAAAGCTTATATGCTTCTTGTAAGAAAATAGCAATGTTAAGAATTTTTAACTTCAGTCTTACAATAGTCGTACTAAATTATTAACGAACTAAATAAAAATAAAATAATTCAAACTATTTTGATTGTTTGATTCCTTGTAAAAACATGCATACCCTCGGTCAACAAAATTTAAAAAAAATCACTTAATTAACTGTTGAGGGGTAGGCTGATAAGAAAAGGAATATCTTATAATGCATGTTCCCAGCAGAAAAGGACATTCTAATATATGAAAAAACATATTTTATAATAATTATGTACTTGTGTTTAATTTTGTGAAATGTCACTATTGTAGCTTTTAACATCCAGATCTCAAGTAACATTGCTTAAAATTAATGTATTGTGGCTAGTATCAGAATTAAAACAGGTCATCTTCTCGTGACCAACCGTAGGTGAGATTTTATACCAACGCAACTTTTATTTAAACGCCCACACACATATTAGTTGTGTTGTTTTTATTCTTGTGCAATCATCTAAAAAATAAATTGCACATAATATATACTGTAAAAGTGAAACATTTTGTAAAATATAAACAACAATTAATTTTTCTGAGGTCAGTAACAAGAGAACTATACCAAAAGAACAGCAAAGGCATCTTGAATATACATACTCCTCAACAGGTTAAATTAAATCAGTATACAGTGGCCTTGCAAATTGGTATTACGACCATCTGGAATCCGGATCAGATTAAAATTAAGGTAACTTATTTCTTCAAAGGTAAAATCAGGTAAGTTTTGAATGACTACATGCATGACATAAAAGTTTAGCAGTACAAATGCTGTGCTGCAAATGAAGGCATGCTCAGTTTCTGATCCCCCATTGTGCTTAACATTATAGTTCCTCCCTCTTCTGTGTTTACAGAATGTTGCGTAGAATGAAAGGCACCATGTTTCCCCGCAGTGTTCTTCAAAGCAACTTTGTCACCAATAGTCAGAACTCAAAGCTGAATAGTTAAGTATAACAGCTATCTTCCGTTTTTCAGCTATTTTAAAACAAAAGTACAAAACTTATGTACCCAGAATATAAACATAAAGGAGTAGATGAATTAGACGCAAAAAACTTGGGAAGAAAACTGCATGTCATTGAACGGTTGGATTCTGGTTAGTAAAAAAAAAAAAAAAAAAAAACAAATAAAATTGCTTCAGAATTAGGAGTGGAAACAAGCACTTAAATTGATTAAAAAATTTACACACAAGTCTTTATTTGTCATTTGTTTGTTAGCAGTTGAGTAAATGCCGAAGCCTACATTTTAGCACTAGGCTATCACTTTATTTGAATAATTGATATAATAACATAGTTCTGATTATAATTTTAGTATAAAAGTACAGACAGCATGTAAGATGCATAACTTAG
Source organism: Stictocephala bisonia (assembly GCA_035578905.1). Taxonomy (NCBI): domain Eukaryota; kingdom Metazoa; phylum Arthropoda; class Insecta; order Hemiptera; family Membracidae; genus Stictocephala; species Stictocephala bisonia. Next base: position 898,277 of record JAQJVL010000146.1, read on the forward strand.
GTATCATTGACATTAGAAGGTCATCAGTCCTCGCACAGCCCATTTAACCTTGAACTCCAGCTTATACAGAATTAATGCTATCCGGATCGGTTAGCCGTCATATAGTCACAAGTCCACTGTATTTTTCTTTTTAATTTAAAATCATAGAAAGGATTTTAAAGTTAAATAGCACTAAAATAAATAAATATTTGAAAAATACTATCATAGAAGAATTAGCAAATAAAAATGAAGATTTCTAAATAAATGGTTAAACCTTTTTAGGAGAATTATCTAGACCTTCCATATATGAGGTATGCACAAGCAACAACTTTGAATAGAAAAAATAATAAGTTTTTTGCATATTTAAAGTAAAAAAGGTATATTTAACTAAACATATGGCTGCTGCACAGTATATAAGTACAACAATTATTTCCCACTTCTGTACCGAGAACTGTTTTTAACCCTTTCAGGCGTAAAGACGTCATATGACATCCCAATTGTCGTGTCTGAGAGGAGTATTAGGGTTGAAAAAAATATTGTTGAGGAGTAAAAAGTAAAATTTTGAAAAAAACATTTCAAATTTGTTTATTTCAGCACATTATCTTATTATTTGAAATTACCGTGATTTAGTCCTCGAAGCAGGGGTGTATGCATAGTGGGATTCGGCAATGGGAGCATTCATGGGAAGTGTCATTGCATCTGTGTTGTAGCAGTGTAGCTGACAAACAACTGAGAAAATGTGAGTGAAAAGCGCGCCAAATGTTGTATCAGCTGCATGCCAGCTGATAACATCGGCAGGAACCAAATTAGTTTAGAGATAGAGGACAAATGAAGGTTACAACTAAAATGAGACAGCCAAAAGGTGTGCACATCTAAAGTTGTGTTTGCCTGTGACAGATAGTAATGGTGTAATGTGTTAACAATACGCTTAATTACTTTAATAATTGGACCATTCCACAAGACGTCACATGACCCCCTTTCTCATTTAGGCCAATTTATAAAAAGACGTCAAGCAACGTCTTTACTCATTTTAGATAGTATAACGTACTCCTGAAAGGGTTATAACGTACTCCTGAAAGGTTTAAACTCAAGTGATATAGCACACAATTGTGGGTGGTAACATTTACTCAGCACTGTGGACAAAAACTCACTATATCCTCACATTATCGAAGATAAATTTCTTTTATGCTAATAAGCTCAATATTTTGTATGAACTTTCATCTTGAAATCACATTGCAGAGAAAATTTGAAAAACAGTACAAATAAAATAAACATCATTTTTTATCTATGAAAGGGTAAAAAAATGTGAGTAAAATAACTATAAAATATTGTACAATTTATTTGCTATTTTTAACAAATGTGCTTAGTGAATATGGGTGGTCTGATATGACATTTAAAAAAATCTACAGGCCTTGATAAAATTTAACAAATATTTGTAGTTTTATTTTATTATTTTTAATTATATAAGAAAGTGATTATAAATATATATGTATATATATATATAATATATGAAGGTAATTTCACAAAATAACCTTAAACAACAATTCCAACAATTCTTTCTAACAATATTTACAACATATCTCAATAGAGTAAGTAAATAAACTCTATAATATACATTCAACATAACACAAATCTGTACTACAACAAATATAATGGAAAATACAACAAGCACCACTAAATTTCAAGTCATAAACATATATGAAACATTATATGTTTGAAATGAATTACGAAGCACTTTATCTTTTCAGCATTATTATTAACTCAACAAATGATATTACTTAACATTGACAATAAAAATAATATCTCTGACGAATATAGCTTACATCTTAAGCATCTACGAAAGACGGAATATCTAAAGACCAAGTACACAAATATAAATATAACTAATGAAGTGGACCACCTCTTTCATTTTTAACTAAATTATATTGACACTAGTAACTATTCAACTATTTGGATATTTTACTTCTTTCCTAAATTCTTACATAACTGTGCAGAGGAATTGTGCAAGAGTAGTTTTAACTAGGTTCTTAGATTGACCTACTTCATTCAAGACCTAAACTTGAAATTTTTATTCTTCAAGACTATATATCTGTGTAATCTATTTGCAAAAAATTGTTGAATCTTCAGCATGGTCTTCTGACTGAAATAACAACAAAATCACATAAATCACAATTGAATAAAGTAACATCCAAACAAAACAAAAGAAATGAATTCAATAAAGATGCAATATTGGTAAAACATAAAAAAATCATCAAAACAGATCAAATAAAAATTATGAATAATTGTGGACGAAATGTTCAGACTAATTGGACTAGAATAGATATTATGAAGATCTAGGATAAAATAAATTTTTCTAAACTGAGCTTATAATCTTGTTCTATTTGATATTTATTAGTAGCTATATTAAAAACAACTTGGTACTAACCAAACAATCAGTAAATTGAGTTTGGTTGTTAGATAAGAATCATATGTTTTAATATATTCAACACTGATTCATAAGAATATATTTAACTGGTAAAAAGTAGAAAATAATATTTGTTTAATATAAGAAGTTAACTAAAGAGTCCCAACTAAAGAAAGTTAGCAAAAATAACCCTGAGGGAAGGCAACCTCGTGGGAGGCCAAAACAAAGATGGTGGGACCAGGTTAGGCTAGATATACAGCGAGTTGGAGCCATGGAAGAGAATGCAGAGGACAGGTCAATCTGGAGAGGCTTTGTTGGTGCGGCTAAATATCACCTGCGATATAGATGGCCCTGGGAGTAAGAGTAAGTAAGTAAGAAGTTAACATTAAATATTTAATTGCACTATTAGGACGGAAAATAGCATCTGCAGAAAACATATCTGTTTAATACAAATTTATAGTAAACCAATGGCAAGATTTAGCGACAGGAACTGTTGCACTACTTTTCTGTATAGGTTGTATGACCCAGCATTTGTTTGTAGATGAACTTGGTTGATATAGAAATGAAATTGTTTTTCCGATTATAACATCTATTTTGGACTATCACTTTCAGTCATGACACATATCACGTTAAGAGAGAAGAGGGTTTATTAGTTTTTATCACCAGATGGGAGGAAGCCCTTGTATATTTTCCACTGGTCAAGTTACTTGACTCAAGGATTCATGACATGATACAAATGACTTAACTCTGGTTTAAAGGTTATACTGAACTCAAAAAGAACAATTTTGCAAATTGAAATTTAGAGGATAAAATGTGAAGGAATATGAAAAAAGAGTATTTGGTTATGAAAACTATTTTTTATGCACTCATGGTATTTCAGATTATATTTATAATTTTATTTTGTAATTTTAATGCAGTTCTAGCAGGAGAGACCGTAGTAGCTAAGAGGCTAAGGCAGTGGCTGGCGAAACAGCTGGTCTGAATTCGATTCCTGGTGTTACCATGACATTTTTACTCTGTGCTGCTCCCGTGGTTCGGAAGTCACTGTAAGCTGGTGGTTCAAGGAGCCTACAAAACAAAAATCAACTCGCCTATATGAGCGAGGGGAACTATGTCACATTTTAGTTGGACATGTCCCTGCTCCTCGCAAACATTTTTAGTTCAAGCAAAAAAATTGTTTAATTCATTTTATTAGAGTAATTTTGGTTTCACATAATCAATCAACTATGTCATTAAATTCTGCATCTCTCAAATTTTGTTTTTCAAAATAGAATTCTAGTACTAGGTACTAGGTAATTCACAGAATTCACAGTACTAGGTAATTGTCATAGTTTTCAAGAAATTAAAAAATATTCCCCTTCATATACTGTAATGTTAAAAGTAAAGATAGTCGTAACTAATACAGTAGAACTCCAACCATCCGAATCAATTGGGACCAGGCCCTATTCGGATAATCAAATATTTGGATAGTCAGATTTTTGTCTAAAAACAGTCCACAAAGCAAATTAAACATTTTAGTTTAATTTGCTTTGTATGTTTGACAGTCTTCATCTGTTTTTTGGCAGCCAGGTTGTGCATCCGGTTGACAGAGGGAAGGACATTAACTTGTGTAGACAACACAGTATCCTTATCGCATTAAGTGACCTGGCAGAATTTGGATTTGTTCTTTTGAGACGGTGTTACAGTGTACAGTATTTATGGAGACGTATTATGTGTTGTTAATTGTCATGCATATATATGTATGATTTACCTTTTTAAGAATTAAAAATACTTCTCTTTGTTGTTGTATGCTTTTATTATTATTGTTATTTTTATAATTTTTTTTTCAGAACAAAATTATAAACTTAAAATTGTAAGATTTATTTTGTAACATTCTGAAAGCAATTCGGATAATCAGTGATTCTGATAGTTGGAGTTCGGATAATTGGAGTTTCACTGTTATTTTGTGAGTCCTTTCAACAGCGATGCTGTTCATCACACTTCATAAATGTTGAACTTCACATTATTTTAAAATCTTCAAATTCAATTTATACTGAAATAAGAGAGTTATATTCTCATACAACAATTGGAGGAACAGACGTTTACTTGAAGACAGTAAATATGTAAGCAACTTGTTTCTACTAATCAAACATTTCTACTAGATTCAACAGTCTGGAGAACTAAGCAAGTTGAATTTGTTACTTTTATTTGAGTCTAACTGCCAATTATTACTGAACAAGCAATTATTAAAAACTTGAACGGGTCAAATTGATTTAAATTTATTTGGCAAATTAAAGAAGGGTCAAGTAACTCAACCAATTAAAATGCCTCTAGTGATTAGCCTCTATTTCAAGAACAAATTTCTATATACATAATAATAAGTTTTAAATACCGCGAAATGAAACTAATGTTTAAATTATTACGAAAATGGAGTTATAAGTAAAAATACAAAAAGATCATCTGTGAGAGTGATGTAACATAGCATCACTTGTAGATAATACATCACAAGATAGAACAAAGTAAACCCAATACATTATAATGTTAGGTTTTCACAAAATTTGGATTCTTTGTTGTATATTTTCAAAATTAACCCTCGAGCGGGCGCTTGCGGAGTTTTCCTCCGCACGTTTAGTTTTTTTAAAATAAATATGCACAATTGGTGTCGGCATTTGTGTCCGGCTACGTACCTCACGAGCCTCATTCCGGGAATCCCCCAAAGCTATTTTTACCCCCTCCTTCCCCCTTGATTTCTTGTCAGTTACAATTCAGTGACGCAGTGTCAGTTTGCGGAGGTTTTCTCCGCGTGCGCCCTATCGCGTAAGTGGTTAGTGCGCACGCGATGTTATTTATATTCATAACACGTCAAATTGGCCAAACTATGTGTATATTTATACATATACCAAAATATATGTGTGTTTTTATTTATTATTTAATTTATAATTATTATTAAATATATTTTGTTTGCATAGATGTATAATTGCATTATTGCGGAGCAAAACTCCGCATGCGCCCTCTCACATAACACCAACAGTGATACCCTCTTTATACTAGAAAATTGCTTAATTTGTTTAATTAAAATATTACTTATATTTAGTTGAACAATTAATGTTATTAACAATGACATTTGGTTCCTAATAAAGTTATTCAACATTTAAATAAAATATTGCGTTATAAGCAGAAGTAAAATGGGTAAAATTTGTGCAATTTAGTGTTGCGGAATAAAACTCTGCATGCGCCCGCTCCCGTTTTATAAGTGAAGCGCCCGCTCGAGGGTTAAGCATGTAATATTTAAAATTGAATACATTGACGATGATAATGGAATGAGATTCATACAGTTCTACAGAAATAAAAGATAAAGAAACAATGTAATACAAAAATAGAATCTTCCATCAATAAGAAAACAATTTCATTAAAATTAAATATTCTCTGTAGGTTCTGATAACTTGTTTAAATTATAGTATATTTACAAAATAAAAAAAAAAGATAAAACATACCTAAACTACTGACTAAACAACATAAGATCAGATCATCTAAATAATTCTTTAAAACTTAATACAATAAATATATCTCTTGTAGAATAGCATTAGGAATGTAAGAAGAAAACATTTATAAGATAAATTCAAATCATAAATATTTAAGGATTAGACAATAGGCTATTTATACCATTTGTAGCTTTAGACAATGTATTGTGATTGCAAATGTATGTAACCAATTGATATATTTATGAATTTATCATTTATTTGCTACATTTTGAAGTAAATATTACATTTTTATTATTATTACTAACATTTCAAAGTATTTAACAGTTTCAAAAATATGTATAACTTGGTACATAGGTAAACAAAGATTAAATTAAATGACTGAATACTATTATGAATTGTATGTGTAAATATTCGTTGGAAAATGCTGAAACAAATGATAAATAATATAATAAATTCACTAAGTATTAGGACTTTAGAGTTTTTAGAGATGAACCCTACATTGTTCTTTAAAAAATGTGCACCAATACAGATTGTTACCATTGCCATTTATTGAATTAATATTGCTCTTATTTTAATAGTACAATACAGTGACTACCTCCGCAGACTCTTAAAAGACTTTTACAGGATAAAAATATTATGTTTATTGTTTATCATCACTAAATAGAAATAAACAAGTCAATTTAGGACTTCAATAAAAAATGAAATGAAAGCAGCATACCTGCTTAACTGTAGATAGAAACACACAACACAAACACAGATCTAGTTAGTGAAATATTTCCCTAACCATAGTTTAAGCTACTGGCCCCTTCTTCATTTAGTAAAGTTGTTCATTTTAAATAGCCTATTGTCAAAATCCTTATTAAAAGAGTCTCAAAATATAGTTAGGCCTCTGTTTGAAAATGTGCAACTTTATTAAAATTACAATTATCAAGAATTAATTGAACTATTTAATTAGTTCTTATGATGAATCAAGGCTTTATTCAATTCTTTAATTAAGCTAATAATTAACTGATTTTGAGATCATGTTGGTAAAAATGCTTATTAAGCTTAAACATCATGGACAGGGAATTAATTACAAAACAATCACTGAGTTCAAATTAAACACAACACATTTTAGTTTACCAATATTAAGTACTAAAATAAGCAACACTTAATAGAACTAATATATGGCCAGCATATCAAAAAAATTTTAAATTGCTTCAATTCCTATTTTATAATGATTTCAAAACAACGTTTCATTGTTAGACATGTTGTCGATATATTTGTACTAAATTGTTATCAAGAATAAAATATTATACAATAGTGCCTCTTACTCACGGCCTGTGTTCATTGTTACCATTAATAGTTGGCCTATAAATTGCTGAATCTAAAATCTTGCGTAATCATATAACAGTATAAAACTTTAAGTACTAATGGAAGAGTTGCCGTATATTTCAGTTGACGTTTAGACATTCACACTGACTGGAAATAGGTTACAATTTCATCGGTGATGTAATGTGGCAACAATAATTATAACTTAAAAATTTCTGGTTATTTCATTGTGAATGGTTTATTAATTTTATTTGCTTCAGATCATAACTTTCCCCTCTCCGTATTATGATTGTTAAATAAGAATCCTTTTGTTATTCAGTTATTATTAGTAATATTTTTAGTTAGTTTGCACCACTGGATAGCAAATTATTGTTTCTAAATAATCTAAATTTGCCTTTAAAGTCATAAAATTTTTTTAATTTACTGACACTCTTTGCATATAATACTCCTTACTCCATAACTCTAGATCTCTGGTTTCAAGGCATAGACCTTAATTGCATACTTGGACGTGGCTTTAATGTAACATGGATGTAAAGATTGGATCCATGTAAATCAGGAACATACCTTGAAACCACAGAGTTAGTTATGATTAGATCTCAATTTGTGTCATGAGATCAGTCTTTGAAGAATTTTATATAAACGTGGAGAAAGGGTTCATGATGGACTACATAAAATATTCTATACATCCTGCCCAAAGATCAAAATCACAGTACAACACTACTTGTTGTATTACTACGTAATTTAAAAATTACTTCCATGATAAATTTGTCTGGAAATGATAAGAGGGTATAAGATATCAACGCATATAAGCAGATACTGGAAGTATTCAGACGAGTAAGAGTCACAGCATTGTCGCAAGGTCTCAAAAGTAAACGATTGTTAAGACCTTGATAAAAATATGTTTCAATATCATTAATTCCAAGAATAAAAACTTTAAATATTTACTAAAGCAATTATTTCTAAATCACACTATTTTACAAAAAAGGCTGGAGTAAAAGATGATTGAATGATGTAAAAGTTATTTAATGAATTGAAAACTGTACAACAAAGTTAAACTTTTATGTTTAATAAACTTAATAAGAAACCATACATATCTGCTTCTTATGGAAAATAATCAATGTGTATTGTATTGTGTTAATTAATACTGCAAGAACGAACTTACATAAAATGTTATAATGAACGTAAGCTACATTGTTAAACTTCAAATTTAGCCAATTTAATTTAAATTATCTCACTTAGTTTACTGAACGACAGTAAAAGTACAAAACAATTGACGACAAAAACACAAATTAATAAGTATTAAATATTATGGTGATCAATTACCATGTTTATTTCCCACAGACCAGAGCGATTCACAAAGGAATAATTTTTTTCTTTGTGAATACCTCTTGTCTGAGGAAAGTAATCACGGTTTACCGAAATCGGTCACCATAATAATTTTTACTTATACTATAATAAACTTGCGTTTCGTTCACATGGTTTGTATTCCTTCAAACACGTAATGTGCTAATAAGGAAACAAAAAGTAAGTCAAATCTGTTGATAGCCCTTGAGGAGGTAATGTGGTTCATTTGGCCAGGTGGCATGTAGTTGGAACATCAGGCATGTTCGTTGCTGTTCTAGCTTACTAGAGGAGGTTCTCTTCAACAAAGTGCTCTTTCAATTATTAAAATTGTTTAGTTAATGTTTTAACTGTTTGATTCTACACGAGATCTAAAAAATCACTTTGCAATCATCCTATCTAAATTGACGATTTGATTGAAAATGCCAGCACATGTAATGTTATTCGGAAATTATTAATTAAAGTAATGCAAAAAGTAAGTAATATTTTAAGTACATAACCTATAAAATAAAACCTTGATTCATGCGATTATGACCCATTAAGGCACAGCATCGTAAGAAATGTGGTAACTCTAAACGACATATACATGTCACTAATACAATTCAACATCTATAAATATATTTATTTGTTAAGTGCAAAAATCAGTATAAAAATAAAGTATGCGTGTTTGGATCACGAGTTTGTTGGTCGGGAGGGAGGGATGCAGGTACGAGAAGCGGCCGAGAGCAGCCGGGGTCAGCACATCAATAAGCTCCGACTGAAAAACTCTAACTGCCGAAATAAATACCTACAACCAAGAAACTAGAATTAATAGACTGCTGAAACCAAAGATTTTTCATAACATTACAATATTACCAAAGAATTATTTGTTGAGCAATTTTCCTATAAGTAAACGACACGTAGAATTACAAATTTTATTACTTTTATAAAATTAAAATATATCATTTATTCATAGCTAATTACAACTTTGAAAAGATATTTTTACTTAATTGACCACAGGTAAAAGTTAAAGCTGGTAACAAATGGCTATTTATTTGTCATTGGACTGTAATCAATAAACTTTCAAAGATAAACTTATGACAGTCAGTAACAGAATAACAAAATAAAGAAAAATTAAGTTAAAAAACATAGCTAAATAAGGAAGAGATTTTTTTTTATTGTCATCCAATACTTTGGGATCAATTTCATATTAATACACCTAGATGTAAATACAAATTAAGGTAATAGTGCTGCAAAAGTGCTGTGAAAAAGCTTTGAAGGACCAGAAGTAACTAGTTAAATCTATCAAGGTCTAACAATAGGAGGGCCCATAACCAGAACAGAAAAATGGATAAATTATTTAATAAACATAACAAATTAATAAGTAGTAAATACAGCATAGATGCAAGTAGTAATGCAGCATGCACAGTATGGTTTGTTTTACCACACAAACGTTCATACGGCTTTTGATACCAAAAATCAGTAGTTACCATAAACAATTATTAGAACATACCAACAATTATTGTGAATCCAATCTTAGGAACAGAATTAAAGGGTTAATGAGAAGGAATAGCAGCAACTGATCAGAATCCTGACATGTTGAGCACTATAATGCAATTTACAAATTCTTGTAATACAAGAAAATATAGTGATAAAATTAAACCTACTAGATGTGGAAATGTATATAGTAGGCTGTTCTAGGGATTGGTGTGTACCATTAAGCCATCTTGAGCCGATGTTCGTTTGAACTTTATTAAACATGATAAATTTTAATCATACAATTCTGACTTATGCCTCACTTGAAAGTTCTAAAACGATATATTCCAATATAATAATACGTTTAAAAAATTTTAATCGAAATATGTGAAAATTAATTTTTAAATTGTAAAAACTATTAAAACTTTGAAAAGGAACTTGAATATGAATTTACTGGGTCTTTAAATTAAGAAACAGGTTGAAATTTTACATAAAAAATCAACACTTAATATTATGAAGTGTAATATTTTTTACATTATTTTCATTTGTTTAACATTTTTTTTTTTTTAAAAAAGGAGAGGCCGATCTCCTCCTTAACCTTACTCTGACCATTCCCCATAGACCATTGATCTGTGCGAGGAACTTATTCAGTCAGAGTAAGGGGGCGAACCTGTACAGTACAAGGTGAATATTACTGATAAATCTTTCAGTCTAGGCCGGATTCGAACCAGCGCTATCTCTAACCCAAGCTCAAAGTCCTGACGCCTTAGACCACTTGGCCACCGGCTTGCCCTAATTATGCTTATGGCCTTTAGAATAGTTGACAGGAGGCATACTTATAGAACAGTAAATGGAAATGTTGGGTCAGTCTCTTAATATTTCCTTCCCAAACCAACAACTGTTACATTTCAAATCCGAAAATACAAAATTTATGTGTTTATGGTTCACAGCCTCTTTATAAAATTTACTCTTGAAGTACTGAAAGCATGTAAATTTTCTCCTGAAAGCGCTCTTGATAAGCAGCATGAATGTTTATGATATTTAAGCAAAAAGTCCATCAAGATTGCAAATCTGTATTTTCTAGAGACATATAATTTGTATTAGTGAGTAATTTGAGTGATTAGGTTAGTTTTACAACAATAAAAATTTAATTTTTTATTTTTTCAATGAGTTCATGGGGTAAATTGTTTGTGTGGAAATCCTAACACTGACGCCCAAAGATTAAAAAATACAGATAAAAACTGAAGGAAAAGTATTAATACACATTGAAAGATTAATGTTTAAAAAATTCCATTTATTAACAATCTTACCTAATTTTCCTAAAATAAATTGAGATATTTAGTTAATCGTTGGCTCGACAAATTACAAACACTAAAATAAATACAACACTGGCCATGAAGTTAAATATCATTAATTTAATATTTTGTAAACTATAATATATGTATATGAAAAGATCTGTCACTTAAAAAAACGCCTACTGTCAGCGCATACATTTTGTGTACAAATTAATTTAAATTGATCACTGCATTTACTTATGTATATAAAAGTAATGTATCGTAACTATATATTTCATAAGGATTATGACGTGACAAAGTAATTAATTTTACAACCTCTAGAAGTCAAGGAAAAGTTGTTTCAGGAAACTGATAAAAACATTTTTTCTTGGCAAGTTAAAATTCTGAAATTTGTTAAACTTATAAAGGTATAAAGTCGATTCACAGAGAAAGTTTGTTAAAATGTCAGTATTTTTATAGTTCCAACTAAGATAAAAACTATTAAAATATAAACTAAAATTTTAAAATGCAAACTTCATTGTGTAAGTTGAAGAGTATGTAATTAAAATAGGAAAACAATAGTGTGATTGGATTTTTCTTAAGTCTCTTAGTTTTGTAGAAAACAACCTTCAAACTTGTGTACACATAATTTTTGTGCCATGAGTAACAGGTTTTCCTCTTTCCATAAAGTTACTAACCAAAAGGTGATGAACCACCATACTACACAAACCACTCATACTAACTCTTCCCTAAACAGATGACTGATTTTGGCCCAGACTCCAACTACCATACTGAGTGAAATTATATTTGACGCTGTACTGATCTTAAGGATTCAGTAATAAGGACATGTTCTCTCTCTTTCTCTTACAACTAAAGATAATCCATCTCTGCTCCCCATATTGACAGACTCACACTTTCCACCCAGTCAATTGATAAACATTACCCATTTTTATGTTATTTTAATACTAAACAATATAAATATTTACAATAAAATAGGAAGTTTTATCTTGTAACTCAAATGTTGTACTGTATGTAGAAATTGTTAGAAACTATAAAAATATCGGATGTTTAAATTATTTAAATTTATGAGATTACCTTCCCTGTCCAATGTTAACCTTAAAAGGATGACAATAACAGGAGTTAGTAGGGTCCCAGCCTAACCCACAAATCAAGTGCCGGCATAGTGGCTCAGTGGCCAAGGCTTTGTACTGTATTTCCCAGATCCAAGGTTCGAATCCCCCATTGAGCGAACGGTTTGCACTTCACTTGTTGAATTATGAATTAAGTTCACGCACAGGCCTGCGGGCCCATGTGAACTGGCGAGTGAAGTGGTTTTTTTTTTTTTTTTTTTTTTTAAGTGACTTACAAACTTAATGATAAATTAGTAGCTCCATACACTGAACCCCCTCCCCCCATTCCATATGATAATTCACTGAATAATGAACTTTATTCAATTAAGAAGTAATAAAACTCACTAAAATCTAATTTTATGTTGACAACGATGTCAAGGTGCTATGTACCAGACATTTTGACTATGATGTGATGTGGTATAGCTGATACTGAATTGCAAAACAATTTGTGACTTGTAAATAGTGTAGATAGCACCTTGAAACGGTTGTCACAGGAAAATATAGATTCTACTGTTGTTGAGGGGACTCAGTAGTTTGGAGCCTTAAACTACACGAGCATAAAGTGGATTCGTTACACTTGATTCCAAACTATTACGAGTTTGTTATACCTACAAGACAATGCTGTGACTCATTGGTTATTCTAACAAATTACATTGTATTTTACTTTATTAAATAAAAAATATTGTTCTTGAATAAATTTATTATTTATGATCTTACAACAATTAGTAAGTAATATGTTAGTTATTGATTAATTATTTCCATTTAACACATTCGCTGCGACAGTGCATGGAGTCGCATAACATGGGGTACGGAACTGCCTTGCCCGGCTCGGCACCATTGCCACATGGCTTCTGTACTTCTGAATTTTACAACATATTCAAAAGTAAAATCGATTCATACAATATTTTTAGTTCATATGTTAGGTTTTTATAATATTTAATCTCCTTCAACCCACCAGTTCATTCTATTCCTCTCTATTTATTCATCATTAGAAGCCGTAATAAACAAATCTGAATCTTCTGTTATATTTTGTTTTGCAGAAGTCAAACTGTAAACTCACTGACTTCTGACTCACTATAACTCATAATCTGTTCAATAGAAACATCTATTGAAGGTAGCCATGTTATAAACACATAAATAACCTAAATGTTTATACTACAAAATTTACATTATATACACCATTTACTATATATTCAAAGTACACAAATAAATTCACCACAAAAACTAACAGCAAATTCTAGAAACAAACTACACAGTAATACTTCGTAAAATAGCCAGACAATGCACACAAAATATCATCCTTCTAAACCGAGTGCTTGGAACACCCTGATAAATACAAGCAGCCGTTCAAAGTGGATATCTCGGAGCTTCGTGCACATCCCAGTAGAAAATGGCTGATGCACCGGTGCTTCACCCGCAGGGAATGTGTTAATACATAAGTATGCAAATCTGGCTTGAATCTGTATAGAATTACCAAATATCCTCACAATATATTTGGTAATTGTGAGGACATTTGATTATTATATTATATTATATTGGACACAATATATTATATTATATTGTGAGGATATTTGTTAATTCTATACAGATTCAAGCCAGATTTGCATACTTATGTATTAACTATTAACACATTCCCTGCGGGTGAAGCACCGGTGCATCAGTCATTTTCTACTGGGATGTGCACGACGCTCCAAGATATCCACTTTGAACGGCTGCTTGTATTTATCAGGGTGTTCCAAGCACTCGGTTTAGAAGGATGATATTTTGTGTCATTCAACAGTCCATTCTTTATATTATAAAGAATGGACTGTTGCAATTCTGTTTCACAATAAACGATTAATGTAAGTTACATGCAAAATGAAAGCATGAACTTATAACCCAAGGTAACATTGTTAAGAAGGTACATAATTTCATATTTCACTTCCATGTTGTACTTATCTTCTTTAGACACTACAAGGCAGATGAACAAACATGTCTATTGCAGGCACAAAAATTAATTATCTGTACCGAGTTTGAAAGTTGTTTACTTTTTTTTTCTACAGTAAGTCGTTTACTTACTGTAGAAAAGTAAGAAGCGTATGAAAAATCAAATCACATATTTTTTTCCTTTGTTTAATTGCATATTATGAAAAGTGAATTTTTAGTTTTTATTATTAGTTTTGATAATTTTTGTCCTTGTTGGAACAAAAAAACTTAATGTATCACATTTATTGTTAATGGTAAGGAATTGTCACATATGTTTTCTTTAAGTTTAATAAACTTAAGAATTTTTAATTTTCCAGAAAAGAATTTCTTATCTATTTCCTGAAACTTTTTTTGACTTCCAGAGGCTGTAAAATTAATTACTTGGTCACACTGTAATCCTTATGAAAAGTTAAGTTTCGGTACATTGCTTTTATATGCATAAGTAAATAGTGATTTTAAATTGATAATCAAAATATTGCTCAGCCACATTAAAATATAAATGCGATATATTAACAGGCTTTTGAATAATAAAAGTATATAATTGTTGTACAATAAAAATTAGTTAAAATTCCAGTACTTTTTTTCTTCAATTTTGTGAAACATTATTAAAACTTACAATAAAAATTCGAAACGTATGTGTATCATAACGTGCAATTAAACACGTAAAAGAATGGTGTGATTGGATTTTTCATAGGCCTCTTAGTTTCTTGGTAAACAACCTTCAAACTCGAGAACACACAACTTCTGCATTCGACAATAGTTGTTAACTTCACAAAATAAATTATAGAAATGAATTCAATAAATATTATTGCTTGGTCATTATTTTTTAAGCTTGCAGAAAATAACCACTGTATTTTGTGGGAGCATAATTAACTAATGAAGGGGACAATTAGATCACAAACGGTCAACAGCCCACCCATATACAAACAGTTGTACTGACCCACCCACCCATACACGTACAATGGTATTAACCCACCCGCCCACCCATACACGAACAGTTGTACATTATAATAGTAATGTCAACTGTCATTACTGTAATGTTAATGACAACTGTCATTACTGTAATAGTAATGACAACTGTCATTATTGCAATAGTAATGACAACTGTCATTACTGTAATGGTAATGACAGTTCAAACTCTAAACTGTCATTACTATTATTTTTCTTAGAAATCATATTTTCTATTTCTCTAACAATATTAACAAATTCTATTTAAATATAGTGGCCACACAACTATTTGGATTTACGATTATTCGAAATCGACCCTATCTGGATCAGATTAAAATAAAAGTAGCTAATTACTTTAACGGTAAAATCAGGTGTTTGAAATACTATATGCATGACAAGAGTATAGCGGCACACATACTGCAAATGAAGGTGCAATCAGTTCTCAATTCCTCTATTGTGACTAACATTATACTCGAATTCCTGCTCATTCCGTATTAATAGAATTTTGTGTTGGTCACGCAAAGTTATTTGTAGTCACTTTGTCACCAGGAGTCCGAACTCAAGCTGAATAGTGAAGTGTAACTACAACTTACTTCAGTTTTCAGCCATTATAAAAACAATAAAACAACTTGTATGTACACAAAATATAAACACAACACAAAAGACTAAAAAGAAAATAATACAAAGGAACAAAAGAATTAAAGACGGAGTAAACTTGAAAATAAAATTGGGAGTCATTGAACAGTTGGATTCTGGTGATTCTTCAAAAAAGGTTGTTTCAGAATTAAGAGTGGGAACAAGTGGTTGTTTTTTTTTTTTTAACCAAAATGGCAAGTGATTTTTGACCAATTTGCAAACTTTTGTTTAAAAATCTATAGAAATTAGTAAATTATGCTAAACATACTTGTGTTTGGTATCTAAATTTTCACCACAAACCAGGCTATTTATTTATTCTTTCTACAGCATCCGCCAATATACAGTAGTTATAATAATATGACAATAAAATTGAATAATAAAAAAAATAGAATATAAAAATAGAATTAAAAAATAATAAAATATAACAATAGATTTTATATAATATAAACTAGCTGTTGACTATGACAAAACAAAAAGTTCAGGGTCATTTGTAAGTGTTCATTTGGCAGAGGATGCTTGAGAAACACTGAGTTGAGGAGAAGTTTACGGAAGATGACAACCAGGAAGGTTCATATTAACTTGAAATTATTGATTATGTGCAGTTTATTTTTAGTTGACTTATAATATCAGAGAAAATGTCGACATTTTCAGGAACCCTATTACCAAATCTATGAAGATGGGCGATAGGACCAAAGTAACTATATTTGTTCGAGTGGTGGCTGATCGCAAATATATGTCTAGATCTAGTTCTTCCAGGAACTGAAAAAGATATTGTTGGAGAAGTTCTGCAGAATCAATAATACCATTGATTAGTTTATGCAAGAAAACTAGATCGAATACCCTTCTTCTTGAGGCAAGTGTAGAGAGTAGAGACTCCTGCTCAAGTGCTGGTACAGAGACTTCTCGATAAGGGACACCTCTACGGGATCCATGGAGCCTGCAGAACTTGTTTTGGACACACTGAAGAATATGGATATGAGATGCATAGTTACGAGACAAGACCAAGGTACAATATGCCAGTTGAAGGCGAACTAAGGTCTTGTACAGTAGTACCAAGGTTTTATCCTGAAGCCTAACATCTGATTGGCCTTTGCACTCAATGCTAATATGTGCAGCGGGTGATAAATTTGCCGTTAGACAGACTCCAAGATCCCTCACTGAGGACACTCCCATTTTGATAGCATAGAAAGTGAGCACAATTATGCCCATTGCTAAATAGAGAGTTAAAAGACACAGACTGCTGGATTATCTATCCCCAGTTCATAATTTACTGTCACTAAAAGTTATGATTGTTGTACAAACTTGTGGATGATTTTTTAAAGGATATTTCTACACATTGTGTATTTTTGTCATAAACGATATTAATTAATAATAATATTATTAAAATACTTTGGAATGCAATATAACCTTTAATTTTATCATCTATTTATATTATTGTTTACATTAGGGTTAAGTAAATACTTGGATTAGAGGTGTAATGTATTTCACTTACGAATTACATTGGAACGTTACATTTAAATCAAAAAAATAAATTGATTCAACAGCACAATAGTAGATCTAACATATGCACAAAGAAAGAGAATTGTGAATGCTGGCAAGAGACTGTACATCATCATGTATTTAACTACGCATGGTGGGAAACAGAATCTGTTGTACATGCACTGTCTCCGTTTACCATTGGTTTATATATACTTCAGTTTGTATCATGCAAGGGTATATTTGTACACAAATAACTTTCCTGTTAAATTATTAACTTTATTTTGGGTTAGTCACATTTTAATATATCCTAATTAATCAAATAAAATTATTGTTTTAACATGCTTCATTCAACTTTAAAAGTCAAATGACAGAAAAATATTAATAACTGCTCATTAAATTTTATTTCAGTGGCATTAAAGTTGCAAAAATGTGTACGAGGGAGTGGTCAAAATTGTGTATATGTTTATGTAGAGCAATTAACATATTAATTTACTGAGTCATAAATCAACATGGGTATTTGTCTATTGACACATTAGTGTCAATAGAAGATTGGTTCTAAAACTGCTAAAATGCTGTAAATAAAACTTTGCTCAAGATAAACTTAATTTGAGGTATTACATGTTGTTTCTACTATTTTACATTGTGTATATGTTTATGTAGAGCAATTAACATATTAATTTACTGAGTCATAAATCAACATGGGTATTTGTCTATTGACACATTAGTGTCAATAGAAGATTGGTTCTAAAACTGCTAAAATGCTGTAAATAAAACTTTGCTCAAGATAAACTTAATTTAAGGTATTACATGTTGTTTCTACTATTTTACATGTTTGCTTTTATTAAAAAAATTCAGTTAGTGTAAATTGCATCAAAATAGTCCGATAACATTTTAGCCGCTGTTGACATATTGTCTCTGAGAACCACCGAACCACATGTTTCATCTATGGCAAGGATGAATATGTTCAATTTTGTCAAAAAATTTTTTGATTCTATCTCCTCTAAAAGGTAGTGGTAAAATTAACTTTGGTTTGAATTAACTCTGTAATTTTGTACAGCATTAAATTAATTTAAATATTTTCTATTTTGTAGAAAGTACTATTACATAATGTTTATCAATAAAATGGCTATTTTTGATTTGTAATTATACCTAAATATACATAACAAAACACGTATATTTGTTTATAAAAACAAATGATGGTGTTTGTCTACTGAAACAGATGTTTAGAGAAATCGTTAAGATTTTCAACAAATTTATATCTGACAACATTGCTGGGCGAGAAGTGAAGAGGGGGCTTCACATGCAACAGCTATCATTGGACTATTTTGGTGCGGTTTACACTAGTAAACTTTTTTTTAACCTTTGAAGAGTATAACACAATTTTGATATCAATTATGATTTAGTATACAAGTTGTTTAGAATAAAATAGAAATCTTGATATTTCACCAACAAATGATCATTATTTTTAAATTTTGTTGGAAAATCTGAAAATCAAACTCTCTACCTCAAAGGTAATACAATCTTGATGAGACAAGATAAAATTCTAGTTAAGGTTGACAGTTCTACAAATATTTACCGATTTATTTCCTCAATATTCAGCAATCAGTTGAATAAATGAAAAAATAAACTTACTGTAACTTTAATGTAATAGGTGTTTAGTTAAATTATAAAAGAACACTATTCAAACACAATTTGTGACAGAGATAAATTAAAAAATCTGATGAATTTAGCAATTTGATAGATAATTTACATTCTTAGTGATTTCCCGTTATATGAAAACATAATAATTATTGTTATGACACTAACTATCTCTTATTTCTCAGAACTATCCGTGCAATTTATTTATTTTATAGGATGAATGAAAATGAAGGTTAACTGAATTCCCTGAAAAATTATTTGAATTCCTTGTTTTGAACTAAAAATAGTGAATAAAACAGTGTGAAGCGATGACAATGCGTGAGCGAAGAACCGCTGGCTGATAAACAAGCGACACCAAGCAACTAAGAACTGATCAGACTTACATGCCCTATTAAACAATACGAGTGTACCAAATGGAGCCATCAGACACTTCAGAATCCTTATACGAGAAAAAGTTGTACCTAAACAAAACAAAATACCACTTATCCTTGGACCAATTTTCTTCATCTATTATGTTTATATTTTTTACTAATAAATTAAATAAACAGTTTACATATTCAAATAAAACACAACATAAAATTTATTAATACATTTGTGATACATCTTATATGATACAATTGCAAGAGTTTACTGTATCAATCTAATAGTTAGGTGGACTCCATAGTCCTAACCTCGCCATTTGAATAAAAAGAAAAATACAATAAAGACATTTTTCATTTAATTTCAATTCATTTTGAAAACCCATTGTTAATTAATAACCACAAATTAAACAAATATTTGTCATTTTTGTAATTTTTATTTGAACGGAAAAAAGTGACCAGTCAATAAACCAAAAGAATTACAAACTTATTGTTTTCTGCCTTTTCACAGAAGCAATGGTTCTCGTTATTAGTTTATAAATGTAATTGTATTTAAATTATTTAGTTATTACTATTATTTTATGTACATATGATATTTGCTATACTATTGAGTTTATCAATGACAATACAAACCTTTGACTTTAATAATGCACTTATTTTATCCATTTATATTACTTGTAATATTCCTAAGTCAAATACAAAAATATATAACAACGTTTTCATATAATGATTTTTTTTAAAGGTGGAAACTTGAATTAAGCCATTGCTATACTATTGTGCTTCATGGATAACATAACCTAGCTTAAACATTTGTTATTTTTTTATTCAGCACAAAAACATTCTTAATGTGTGATACATTTTGAATAGGTGCTATGTATGTTAATTAATTATTTAATTTTTTGGGCTGGACAGACCTGCATGTTATGTTTAGCACATATAGGGGTTTCAGAATTTCAGCGAAATCATTTAACCACTAAGCTGCCCTCCGTCATGAGCGTTACTAACATCCATGCCTTCAAGTGTTAAACATCCACAACAATGTTTATTTGAAAAAAAAAAAAAAAACAACTGTAATGAACTGTACAAGTTTGCTTAGTTGTTATTCATTTTATTTCGTAGGCTTAAGTAGCCGGTGTCATTACTAATAACTAAAGCTTCCAGTAACGACCGTGTCAAGTGTTATCTACAATATTTACATCACCAAACGTTTCGCCCATGCTGTGACTAAGTATCTCAGAGATACCACTGAGGATGTCACATCACAGCATGGGTGAAACGTTTGGTTATGAAATTATTGTAGATAACGCCTTGACGCAGATGTTACCGGAAGCTTTAGTTATTAGTAATTGCTATTCATTGTCTTCATTATCGTTGATTGTGTTATTCTTATTATTAATTGTTATTTAAACACTAAATAATGATTTTATTTAATTGTTCTAAGTTTGATTCGTTAGTGTTAATCAAACCAACTCATAGTCATTGCTGTTAATGGCATTATGGGCAGGGCTTCTTACTATGCTGCCACCTGCGGCCTACTGTTTTCCTAGTTGTCATGAAATAATATAGAGCAAGAAGAGTAGTCCTCTATCTCAATTCCACCACTGAGTGCATCACTCTCACAAAGGTGCTTACCACTAACTATGTCAATTCTACAATTAAAACATAAAACTGTTTAAAGGAATAAAAGTATAGATCCAAAAGTATGTGATTTAAATAATGCCTAAAATATTATCTCGACTAATGAAAAAAAATTAATCTTATTTTACAGAGTGATTACTAACATTAATTTAGAATTATTAAGAATTTAGTACTGTCTGTATAGTACAGAATCTATAAACATGTCTCCTGTGAACACAATATTGAGTGGGAGGGCCCACCTAGATATACGTTGGGTGGGTGAAGAGCCTATCAAGATGTATTCTAGAAAAATATGTGGGTCTGTTTGTGAGAACAGCAGTGGGTGGACAAAGCAAAGGCTTCATAGCATTACGAACCAAACATTTACTGTGCATTGTGCAATGATTATAGAGTATATGTGATGATTGGAAGCCGTGTGTATGATTACCACCTAACTTGCTTGAATGGCGAAAATGACATAATACTTCAACTAAACCCTAGGTCCAAATTTAGAGAGTCACAACTTCAAATAGCGGGAGATCCGCTAAAATATTTGCTAAATGGGTTTAGTTCTTTATCAAAATTTAAAGAATAAGTTAAATATGCACTCACATAGTCAGAAATAAACTTACATTACAACTCTTACAAGTTTCAAAAGAATATCTGTGCAATGAATAACATTCTAAATTTGCACACACCAATCAACTATTGCAAATTATCAGCACACACCACAATTAAAATAAATAAAAGTTGTAACCAGTTTAGTTTCATTTATTAATGATGGTTTAAAAATAAAAATGATGAATAAAAAAGCTAAAATTATTGTATTAATATGACATTTTACAGCATATATCCAAAAATGTACTATTTTAGCTAAAAGGAAATATATTTCAATAATTCAAGAAGTAATACACCTAAAATTTAAATAATTCGTTCAAATGACTTAAAAAAAGTGGCATATAACAGCAAATATTGTTAGAACACAATAAAGTTTGTTGGTTCACATATTTGTAGACAAATTTATAAATATAACATTAGATTTTTATTCACAAATAACAGGAGAATAAAATTTATAACATGTCCTCCAAAATGACATATTATAGCTGAAAATGACATTGCCAATCTTTAATATCAATTTATTACCATACAATATACTATAATTTATTAAAAAATATATTATTAAACACTTATTTGTTGAGTAATACTAAAACTAAAAACAACACCAAAACGACCATTCTGCATCACTGATGGTAATGGTGGCCCAAGCAAGAGGTTAAACAATTATAATAAAACAACAACAGATTTTATGACAATTTACTTCATGTAGCTAGAAAGAGCATACGTTTCTCAATCTGTCAACTGATGGTATTAGTTGATCTGTCTATATTTCTTGAACAATTTCTTTAAATATAGCATTTTACCATTTTTGGCCAAATTTGCCCACACAAAAATTGCAGCACATTTGTAATTTATACGCTGTGGTAAGTATATAGCATTTTAAGGAATAATTTTTAAAATGGTACAATAAACTCCTATCAGTCTAAATCAGCCTAGTCTTGACCCCATGTAGTCCAGATAAATGATCTTGGATTGAATCAAAAATTGCAAATAAAAACAAAACGTTATCTTTTAGCCATTTCATATCCATACTATACAGGGTGTTTGAAAAGTGTGGGGCAAAACTTCAGGAAATGACTAGATAAAAATAAACAGGTAAAAATAAACAAAAAAGTTCCTATGAAGATGTGTTTTATCTCGCTTAGTTTGGCGTCTGTCTGTCTGTTTGTATATTAAAAAAAAAAACCTTATCTCCTAAACGGTATTAGCTATAGTTTTGAAACTTGACAAAATATTAAACCTTACTACCCCTAATATACTCTAAAAATATAAAATAATATTTTCACCCGCTTCAAAATGGCGGCTGTTTAAAAATGTAAAATTTCATGAAAACCTAAGCAAAAACAACAAAATTGTCACCATACCTAATATTTAGCTTAAAAAAGCAAATATTTTGGCACCTTATTTGTTAGAATCTGACAGTAAATAACTGAGAAAATACGATTTTTCTGATTGTGTGCAAAATGTTTTTGCAACTTTCCTATACTTGTGTATATTGACTTGAACAAAACCACTAGTAAAATATTGCACACAATCAGAAAAATTACATTAAGCAAAAACAAAAAATTGTCACAGTACCTAATATTTAGTGTAAAAAAGACAAATCTTTTTGCACCTCATTTGTTACAATCGGATGGTAAATAACTGAGAAAATGTTATTTTTCTGATTGTGTGCAAAATTTGACTGGTGGTTTTGTTCAAGTCAATAGACACAAGTATAGGAAAGTTGCAAAAATATCACATTTTCTCAGTTATTTACTGTCCGATTCTAACAAATGAGTTGCCAAAATATTTACTTATTTTTAAGCTAAATATTAGTTTTTTAGTTTAGTTTTAGTTTAAGAGGGGATATATAGTTGGTCCAGCCAACCCTTGCAACGAAGCCTTAGGCTTTTTGTGCCAATCCCGGTGCCTAATCGTCGTAAAGCTGGCAGCCCTTGACCAAGTCAAGGAGCTTCTTCACTAGATTAGTAAGCTAAATATTAGGTATCATGACAATTTTTTGAATTTTCTTTGGTTTTCATGAAATTTAGCATTAAAATGTTTAAACAGCCAATTTTTAAGCGGGTGAAAATATTATTTTATATTTTTAGAGTATAATAGGGGGGTGAAAAATTCACAGACAGACGCCAAACTAAGCGAGATAAGACACATCTTCATAGGAACTTTTTTGTTTATTTTTACCCATTTAGTCATTTCCTGAAGTTTTGCCCCACACCCTGTATATGCACTACACTATAGTTGTGTATATTACAATGATGAACATATGGAGCACTGTATTTCAATACAGTAATTAATTAATTTAATGTCTCTAATTTGCTTCCTCTTTTTTTCGATCTTGTTTCTCGTATTGAAGGAAATGAGTGACAAACGTAAAAAGTTTTTTTATTCATCTAAAATTAAGTATCCATTTATAATTTGGTTTAAAATGAATTCCCAAACAGTTATTTTGTTTTTACTTACTGTATTTGCTTAGGTTAAAACTTTGAATTTAATCATACAATAATATCTTACATCAACCTTTTGTCAACAAATCACCAGACTGAAAATATGGGAGGGTGGGAGGACCAAGAATGAAACGACACTTCTCGTTTTTTTAAATGAGTGCCATGCCACTTCTCTGTAGTGAGGTAGGGGTCATGGGTGTTCCTGTTCTCACTTCATGCTGTCTCCAACTGCTATTTCCACCGAGTTATATGGGAATGTATTGTAGCCCACTTTAGTTTTTTTGTTATTTAAGAGTTTTTATAAACTTTTTCAACTAGTCCACTCTCGTATAATCACATAAATGTAAGCATGTGTTGCCAAATTTTTAACCAAGCACACCAAATTGATGAGTCCCCATAATTTCAAGAAAATATGAATTTTTCTAATATGGAGGACCAGCCCGACCCCCGTTTGCCACATTAGGCTGGACTTTTAAGAGTCTACTGTACCGTCATTTCAGAGGTGTAGCTATAGAAATAAACCATTGGGAATCATAATAAATAGTAAACAAGGGTGATAGTAGTCCAGAAGTAGTTCAACTACCATTCACCTTACACCAAGTTTAGTTTAGTTTCTCACTTAATTTTTGATAGTTAAAAGTGCCTATTGTAAGAAAAAAATGACTATTGTTTTCACAGTTTTCAAAAGATTCAGATTTAATTTCCTAAAAAGTTGTCTAAACAGAAAAGCCACAGAAGATTTACATGTGCATCAGGTGAATTGAAAGGCGTATACTGAATGGTATTCTGAAGATGAGGGTGTTAGGCTTGGCCAAAATCACTCTTACGGTCCCCCATGTTATTTTTCAAAAGGAAGTAAAATTTCAAATAAAATCTCATAAAAATAAACTTGATTGAAGAGGGCATCAAAATATAATAGAGTGATTAATTTTAAAATATTCAGATTTATTAAATTTGTGTGGTTAAATCTAATACAAACAGGACAAGTGCATTGTTTGGTTAACATTTCAAACGCCTAAAAATAACAATTAATAGGCAAACAAAAATAGCAAATCAATTTACGAAAATTACTACTAACCTTAATACTGAATAATTACTTTAAAAAATATAAATAACAATACGATGAAGGAACCACGAAAATATAGCTGAATATATATTGCTTATTTAACCCATTTTGAATCTCTGCTTTATTCACCAAAACAAGTTATTTAATTGATCAAACATAAAGGCAAAAATTGTACGGTCTAAATCTGCTATGTTAAACTCTATTTAAATATCTGTTCTCTTACATTTACACAGTAACATCTGTTTTGACAATATTTCTGCTCTTAGTCCAATTTTCAAATAAATTGGACATTCAGTTATACTTAATTGACTTAGGAGATTCAAAATTAAACCTATAAAACAAAATTTTGTCTTATGAGACTTTCTATTTCTAATATTTGTTTAAAAATCATAGAGGAATAATAATATTGAATAAAGTAAAAGCAGATATTTAATGCAATTTTGAAATTGGCACTTAAGGATTCTGTTTTTTTGTACAAATTATATATAATTGTAAAAAACTGAAAAAAATATGGAAACGCTTTCACAACTTTTATAAGACCATTTGTAAGAGTGAAATCTTGTACATGATCATGGTTACAAAGAACATAATTTTTGACGCCATTAGCAACATTTCATCTTTTCAGGGGGACTGCCCCTCGAGGAGTTGTACGAAAATCTTCATATAAGCCTAGGTGGAGTTTGGTATCAAATGAAAGGTCTATTCAAGAGAAATTAATTGCCGCAAACAGGACTTCAAAGTTTATCCTTTCCAGAGTAGCGGTCATTTGAATTTCAAAGTAACTAATGTTAACAATATTATTTCTCTGCTATTTAACGGTTTTAAGTAAATTATTCTGATCAAAAACTATACTTTATGGAACACAATTGTTGAAAAAAATAAATGATCACACTATCTATAGAAAAAATAACGCAGTGAAAGTGTTTCCTTATTTGTTTCTGCCCTGTATAGATTCTCAATGGGTTAAAGAGGGAAAATGAAGATTACTATTTCTTTTAAATAAGAATATATAAGGAAGAGAAATACTGTACACAAATTTAAAAAGGATAATTAGCTGTCAGTTTTAACGAATCATAATTTGACGAATCAAACAGTGAATGTAGCAATTTTATAAAAAAAACATGAATAAAAACAAAATAATAACATAAACAAAAGCTACAAATTACATAAGGTTTTATCATAATTGACAACAATCTAATTTATTTTTCTACAATTGTTCATCCCACATACTTATTTCTATAATGAATTAACTTCTTTCAGGTAATCAACATTCAATGCCAAGCTTATATTGCCCTCTTGGAACACATGACATTTCTCTCAGCTTGTTTTTGGTAAATAAATAATTTTATTTAATTTTTAAAAGTATTTATTTAATTATTTATAGTAAAAAAAGAAACACTTCTCATCTTTAGCATTAATATTTAAGTGAACCTTTTGATTGACTTATTTTACATTTTTGGCCAAATTTATTACTTTCTCATTATATTTCATCATATGACTAGATAAATAACCACTACGTTGAAACAGAGCAGAAGATTGCAAAGTTTAGGTCAGTTAATGAGATTTTCACTCAATTTTTGGTAAAACAAATTGATTATTGCCATAAATTTTTACCCCAAAATTACTTCACATACCTGAACCTATGAACTTTATCATTTTCTTTCCTTTTCATGTTACAATTTTTATACATATTGGGTCAAGTACTTTTCATTTAGTCAAGTTCATCTCTTGACATAATTTAGTTACCATTTTTACATCCCATATCTTTGATCACTTTTTCTTTCTATACGCACTTGTTATTCATTTCCCAATGCCATTTCAAGAATTTTTAAAAGACAGATCTCAAATCTCGCTTTCATTACAAAAGACCACTTCTCAATAGTGTTCTCAGGCCACTCTATTCTTCAAACTCCTCCTTCCAGATCTAAACATTGTTCAGCCTTTGTCAACTATCCTTACTATTTCTCTACTCATTCATCCCTTGTAGTACATCCTTAATACTTTCTTAAGCTATTCAAGAATTTTTAACCTCCCACATGCATTTGTTAATACATTTTCCCCAGCCCCTTTGCCTTCGATTTTCATCCATCACATTTCTCTTACAGATATTACTAAGCAACACTTCTTCTCTTTACTCTTGAAGTCTATTAATCAGTCTTCCTGAACATTTCTGTTTATTGCTCTAAAAAAAAAAAAAAAAAAACATTCATTTCTCTACTGCTAGCTCAAGCTTAGCTGTGTGGTTTTGCCTGATGTGCTTACCAGAAAATAAATAGTTAATCCATCAAACTGTACAATTAAGTTATCACTTTAACAATTATCACCTGTAAGAATCATGATTTTATTAGAATAAAGAGTGCATCTAGAACAAAACAAAATGTCCCTTAAATTGATATTTGATGACAAGATAAATTTTTTAGTAATGCTGCAGCATACTGACTAATTACATAGCCCCAAGTTCAAGCAAATTCAATAAAATTGGTTTGTTGCTGCTTATTTGGATATTTATGTGAGCTAGATCTATGCAAGAGTAGACATCCAATTTTGAACATGAATGAAATGAAAATATTTGTTAAATGCATGTTGAAAAATCAAATGCACTTTTTCTTAGATCTAGGATTGCTACCTATTGATGTATATTAAACTTTTGGTCACTGACTGGTTAAAACTACGAGTTAAGTCAGAGAAACAAACAGCGTTTTTCCTCCAATCGGATTACTTAGCAATTCTGAGCATAAAGTCTAGTACTTGCACACATGTCGTTAAAATTTCTGACACCCACACACCTGTTTCTTGAGGACAGTGGTGTCATAAAACTAATTTTTATTCAGCTGATTAAACAGTTTTCATCTGATTCATACATTATAAAGAAGCACATTGCATTTAGTTAATTTATTGAGCTTGAAATGAACAGAAAGCCCTTTGGTTATACAAACACAGACATATGTTGAAAAGGAAACAAAGAAATACACTTATTTGGATCCATCCAGAATTCAAAGAAGAAAGGGATTCAGAACCTAGATTTATCTAACCTAACTAACTAATCCAACCTAAACTAGGTAATGCAACCTAACCTATTTTGACCTAACATAACCATTTATTCAACCTAACCTAGTGTAACCTAATCAAATAGTGTTTACTCATAGAAATATGTATGAAATTACTGAATTCATTCTTTTTAATGCCCTCTAATTCATTCAAATCATTTATAAACTAGTCACACTTCACACCATCCATTACTTGTTATGTTTCTGTCTTTCAATTTAAACAATGTTATATCTCAAAGACCGGGCCTTTCTTGAATTAAATGAATGAGCAATTCGTTGTCAATCACAATATCATGAGCCATATTGAATTAACTATACAAATTAATGTGCGCCATAAAAATCGAAAATGGTGGATCAAGATAAAACAGCTGACGATGGTAGAAATAACGTCATGTATGCAAGTTGGTTTGGTACGCCACTGTATATTCAGAATCGATAGAAAAATGGCCAATGTAGTGGCAGTGGTCGTCTGCACAGCAACCAACGGCGTTAAATAAAACGGTTGCTAATTTTTTCGTCCAGTTTGTAACTCTCAATATACTCCCTTGTGGCACTACTTTTACAGTGGTCATTGGTAAATAATCCGATCGGTAAAAAACCACCGTGTGTGGCTCCGTCATATGAGTTAACTCTTAAAGAATAGTTAATATTGATCGAAATCTCTAATACAGGTAATAATAACATTTAAAAACATAAAATAAATCTTTGTATGTCTTAAAATGAGAGCAAAAGCATTTTTTTTTATTTTTAGCTCCCCTTTTTAACCTCAATCTGCCTTCCAATACACTATCTGAGCTAGGAACTTATTTCGGCATATAAAAAGGAGAACCAGCACATTACAAAATGAACTTTACTGAAAAAATAATTCCAGTTCATGAGAGAATTCATTTTGTGCTACCTCTAACTCAAGCTGATGCCTTATATTACAGGCTCGCCCAACAAGCATAATCCTCTCGCGAGGAGGAGGGCCAAAATTCTCAAGCAATGGAGATATACAATTGTAGAAAAACATACGAAACATCCTTATTCGTTCAATCTCTAAGATCCTGCACAATACTATAATTAAATTATGCAGGGTCAGCTAAACAAGATTCTTAATAAGCTATGAAAAACGAAATTATGTATACAATAATACTTGATAGTGTAAGTTTGGTCGCAATAATTAAAGAATATACAATACATTACATATTAAGTTTTGCTGTTTAAATTACTATAAAAAATAGAAGTTCATTATGTGGACTATTTACAGTGTCCATTAAAATATTATGTATTTTACTCAGAGCAACAACAATAAACAGAGAATATCAACACACAAACACACATATATATGCTAATATATCTATAAAATAATTAATGATTCAAGCGGATAGAATATACAGATGGTACTTTTAACAAGGTTATCTACACAAACATATGTTTATTAAAGCCCTATTATGTACAATCCAGAGTCTTTTCTACATTATTAAAATGTCGCAGATCTATAGTAAACATACTTCTTTACCCTCGATAAAGCATTTTAATTTTATCAGTAAGTATATTGCAAAAAGTAAAAATGAGTTAATTTTTCAAAAGCAAAAAAGTTAAATGAACGTTTGATTACAGATTAAATTCTTGTAGAGAAATCCGAAAATTGTAATTTCCAGAATTTATATACTGCTATTTTCTTCTGTTTATTGTTTTAGTCTTTCTGTACTCTAATAGTGTAATCTTAATTTAATCAGTAAAATATCAATGAAAAATACGATTTAGGAAGCATTGCAAAATACATGTAGACAATTTGAATGACTTAAAAACCACTTTCTCGAGAACATTTTTAAAGTCGTAGTTTTACTCCATTTCAGAACATTTATTTATAGTTCTTGCTCTGCTAAAAATTAACATGTTACTGATTACCTTGTCTGCATATCTAAAAATAAATAAAAGCAGTTTTCAGTTACGATTTCACAAAAAATTAAGAAGGAAAATAAAACTAGAGTAAACATCTTCTTTTTGTGGATATATGTTACTGAGAAAAAACGTAACACTGAGGATCGCATCAACATGAAAGTTGGGATAACAACTAGTGGCATTTTTTAACCTTACTTTATAGTAGTGGAACCATCCCAAAAACTTAAATCTAACACGAGAATTGTAAATCAGAGTAGTGCCAAAGAATTGTGCAAATGTGTAATTGAATCATATAATATCTGAATAAATTATAAAAAAAGTAATAGTTCGCATATTAGTTTTAAAATTAACAAATAATATTTTTAACTTCAAGAAAAGCTTCTGTACAAACCTGGAATGACTTAGGGTGGTAACTGTCCATATCTTAGTTCTAACCTCTCAAAACCACTATCATGCCTGCCAACTTATGTAAAATTGAGGTGCAATAATTCTACTTATACATACTATTCATTATTCAGATAGTTAAATTATATGGAGTAGTCTAATCATGCTTTATTCCTTTGAGTGTTTGTATCTAAAGGAATATGGAAAACATTAAGTAATATATTTAAAAAAATAAAAACTTGAAAGAAAAGGAAAGGTTACTTCCAGTCTCTTAAAGTTATTTAATGAAATTAATAACTATTTTAATTTAATAGCCTCTAGAACGTAAGGTGCTCAAATAATTTTACTCTATCAGACATATAATTGAAAGTTAATAATGTTGATAAAAAATATTAATTTTAAATATACTCCACTAAACCAGACTATTACAAGAAAAAATGTTCTTTCTCAAAAATACAGCTTTATGATCTCTTTAACTAATTCATGATGATACAATTTTTCACAATCCTGAACTTCTTCTTACCTTAGAGTTTAACTCTCTTTGGTCCTAACTCTTCCTGTTTGTTGAGATCACAAACAAAATTAAGCTTTAACCTAACATATGAGACTAGAAATGTCTTTTTCAATGTCATTTAACAATGCTACAATCTATTTTAACAACTGTGTTCCTACAAAAAAGCCATGACTTTCCTCTACTAATTTAATACTGTTAATGTTAATAACATTATATCATTCGTTATTGGTTTATTATTGATACCTAAACATAATCTACTTCATTAAGGTAGACAAGGATTGTTAAACATGTTTCATCATTCTGTAAAAAACCCAGGATGTTTCAACTTGAAAAAGACTTGGGTCTTACCAATTCGAAATATTGTTATCACTCCATCATTATCAAATTTTATAAATAAAGATAATCTAATTGCTGAACCTATTTCATAATACCCTATCTTACCCCACCCTTAGTACACTTATGATTTACTGGATTCCAACCGATTCTTAAGATTAAAAAATATCCAACAAATCAAACAATCCACCACCAACACACAATTTTAAAACTGTAAATGTCATTTCATTTCACCTCCGCTATCCACTCTAGGTCAGTTATTCAAGGGATGAGATATGAGAGTTGTGATCTAGAATACTTTATAAACACTATCAAGATGTAATTTATAGATGTTAACCCATTGCGGATCGCGAAGCGTAGCGCATGCCCGGGCATAGCGGTATGAATTAATTCCGAAAACGGCGCGGTACCAGCCGACTTCGCGCGCTCGTCTGCCGGCTTAGTGCGCTCACAAACTCTACCTGTTTTGTTGTTACTTACGTCACATAAACACCTCACCGACCTTATTGGACTAAAACATAATTATATTATACTGCAAAATATTTAAAGCGGTTGAAGGGCCAGGTTGAGGGGATGAACAGCCAGGTTGAGCGGTTGAAGGGCCAGGTTGAGGGGTTGAAGGGCCTGGTTGATGTTCAACGATACGGGTTTCAGTGAAATTGAATATAAAACTTTGTACATCCGGCGGTGTCCCGGGAATAACATCGGAATCAATGTCACTCAAATTAGCACGCTCGTCACTATCAAAGTTAGTGTCCGAATAATTCTGTAATCGAGGACATAATCGCACTACAGACCCATCGTCACCCTCTATATCACTCTCAAGGTCACTTGGTTCACTTCCGCTACACATTAGTAGTCTGTCTAACTCAGACGAACGTAAGTTATCCGCCATTTTCTGGCAGTCACACACTCGAAAATATATCCTACCAAACGCAACGACAGAACTCCTCAAACTAGTTCGAAACAAATTATTTATCGAAAACGAGGAATGTTTTGAGTAAACAGGAACAGAGATAAGATAAGCAGACAAACTGATAAGCGCCCCAGAACATCTGCGTGCATTCTAAAAGTGGACATTGACCTTGAATGACGCAATCGTAAACAGCAGGTGCAGCGACGTGAACGTCACGTCGCTGAGCTTTCAGTCCACCCGCGCGCAGGACGTGAACGCGACGTCTTTGATCCGCAATGGGTTAAACATGTTAAATGTTGTAAAGACAAAGTATTTACAAAAACTACTGTCACTCTATAAGTGGCACTGAGGAGAAAGCAGAAGCTACTAGCTAAAGAAATCACTGAACATAAAATTCATAATATTCTCTATATTTAATGAAGTAAATTTGAATCAAACTATGATATAAAGAATCATATCTGATAAAGAAAGCACCAAGTTTTAAATAAGTTAATTGTTTTCATTTTTAGTTGATTTTTTACAACTAATTTATAGATAAAATTATTTTATATTCAAGTTTTATACAATTTGATTGATTCTAAGAAAGGTAAATCAAATTGTTTTCAAAATAAATGAAATACCCCAATGAAGTTATAATTAGTTTTCAGCAAATGTAAGCGGCTTTTAAAATTTAAGTGTAACTGGTAAAATAATTGTCATAGTTTGTACTTTAAAGTTCTTTCGCCAAACACAATTTGCAAGTACAGAATTGTGGGGTTATGTTTGGTGCGAAATAGAAAAATTTAATCTACTATTGTGAAGAAGTTGTAGATACATATGAACTTTATTTGGACATATTCCAATAAATTATGTCTAAATATTATTGTTTTTTTTTTTTTTTTAATAAAACATTTAAAGGCAATCTGAAATTGTTAATCAATATATGCCCTCGTCTTAACAAAGCATAACTTGTAATCCTGGATAGACAGTATTAATTTCTTTAAAAATGGTAGATTTTCCTTTGGTACACTTATATATGTTGCTTGGCTCCAAGATATAAAATAGGCAATCGCACATAAATAATACTAAGTTCGGTAATATACCTTCTTTTGTTTCAATTCTATTGAGTCAACCGGAGAAGATTGTTAAAATAAAGTAAAGTAGGAATGCCCATTAAAGTTACATACTAAAATTAATATAATTTGTGTTTGGATGAAGGTTAGTTCAAAGAATGAAGAAGGAATGCATGGGATCTTGTTAACATTCATCCTTTACAAATGAAAATTAATTGAGAATGTAATTGTACCTTTTACCCTTTAGGAACAGAAAAACAAACAAAAAAAACATATTTTTGGAAAGGTTTACTTAAATATTTATTAATTAACACGTTCAGTGCTGAGGATGCGTTTATGCGTCCTCGCTGTGCCTCGCGATGTGCTGAGGACGTGTTCACGCGTCCTTGGGCGCTCAGCTGTTTCCCGCCCTTTTCCCGCCTAGCTGATTAATGAACAACAAATAACCTCATATGCTCATGTTCTTTGGGAGTTAACCTATACGTGAGTACGTTTCGTTTGCAATTCGGATGTATGTGGTGTTGTGTGTGATTAATTAAAATGAGTGGTCACAATCCTAATAATTGCCGTAATCCTGACAATTTAACCGTGAGTGAGATTGAAAGGCACGCGATTTACGAATCAGATTCTGATGTATTTAGTAGTGGTGACAGTTACAAGCCGAGTGATACAGAATCAAGTGATGAAGAATATAACTTCTCAGATGGTGAGGTTGATAGTTCATTGGTTGTAGATTGCACTTCAAACACACTTAGTAGTAATACATCGCCTGCATCCAGCACACCGGCGACGCCAGGTAGGCCTACTAGCAGTACTGCACTATATAATATCACTACACCGCTGCCATTGCCTGTGTCCAGTACACCGCCGACACCAAGTACTAGTACTGCACTAAATAATGTGACACCGGTGCCACGCCCTGTTCACGGGAGACGAGTACCCCGACCTGTGTTGCCTTGGAACGATATTCCACAGCTAAAAACCTTTCTGTTCAATGAACAAGTGGGGCTGAGAGTTCCAATTCCTGGTAACGAACCAATAGATTGGTTCTCTTTAACTATTTATGATCAGTTTCTAGAAGGTATTATTAGGGAGACAAATAGGTATGCAGAAGAAATATTCCTGTCTGAAAATACTAGAGAAAAATCCCGGATTTGTCAGTGGAAGGACCTAAATTTGACAGAATTCAAAATATTCTTGGGTATTTTGTTTCATACTGGGTTTGTCCGAATGCCCAAACTCCAAGACTATTGGAGTACAGATAAACTGTTCCGCACATGTTTTAGGGATTATATGAGCCGTGATAGATTTTTATTGATCCTCAGAGCTTTGCACATATCAGAAGATGACCAAAATGACAATGATAGGTTACATAAAATTAAACCTGCAGTTCAGTATCTCAATAACAAAATGAGCAATATTTACACACCTAGCAAGGAATTCTCATTAGACGAATCAATGGTTTTATATCGTGGCAGGCTTGTTTTCAAGCAATATATTAAAAATAAGCGCCACAAGTATGGTATAAAACTGTACATGCTCACAGAACCAAATGGCCTAGTTATAAGGTTTACAGTGTATGCCGGTGCCATGGATGTTTTATCAGGAGAAGGGCATGCTGAAAAGGTTGTCTTATTTTTGATGGATGACTATCTTGGTAGAGGTTACTCAATATATGCTGATAATTTCTATAATAGCATTTCCTTGACAAAAAAACTAATCGAGAAGAAAACCTACATCACGGGCACCCTACGTGCGGACAGAAAAGATGTTTCTCCTGAGGTTGCAAAAACCAAACTGAAGAAAGGTGAAACCATCGCTAAGTATTGTGATGGCATGATGGTAGGGAAGTGGAAGGATGTAAGGGATGTCACCTACATAAGCAACCAGTATGAAAACGTCATGGAGGTCGCAGTGAATAGACGAGGAAAGGAGAAAGAAAAGCCATTACCAGTTATTGAATACAATAACTACATGAGTGGAATAGACCGAAAGGATCAGCTCATGAGTTATTATCCGTGCGAACAGAAAACCGTTCGCTGGTATAAGAAGATCATGATCCATATTCTCCAAATGGGAATAATAAATGCCCACATTCTCTACAATAAATATGTTATTGGAAAAAAACTAACATTGTTTGAGTTTAGACTGGCAATAATCAAAAGCCTTCTTACATTTGGAGAAAATAACATTGCAGATAGAGGTTGACGCTTAAGAAAGGGGAAGGTAACACGTACCAAGTAAACTACCAATAGGTGGCAATGGGAAACTGGCACGCAAAAAATGTAAAGTGTGTACACGTAATGGAATGCGTAGACACTTCTTATCAGTGCAAAGCATGTCCAGGTCAACCAGCCTGATAAACATTGCATGATAAACATTGAATAACAAGAGTACGCCGATAGTGGTGACTCTCGGATTTAAGATCATACTTCACAGGATCATTTCTGTAGTATGTTCTTCATTTAACCGCTTCAATCTTGAAGTGATTTACCAACCACGATGAAGAGGCACAGCTCTCTTCCCTGAGCGTGAGGCAGGCTCGTACCCGTGCTTACTTGTGAGGCCGAAGGTGCTTGTCATCGATGATCGTTCAGCCTCTTACGAGGTGGAGAAGAGAGCAATCAGAGTGGTTAACTAATAAACAACTGTTTTATATACAAGATCTTATCTTATCTCTTTACACCCCACCCTAACCTCCCTCCGTATACAATAGTAAGCGGCCAATCATCGTTATCGTTAGATCAATGTTTATCAATACAACTGTACGTTTCTGGGTGGGTGGGTGGGTGGGTGGGTCAATACCACTGTACCACTGTACGTGTAAGGGTGGGTGGGTGGGTCAATACCACTGTACGTGTAAGGGTGGTATACCACTGTACGTGTATGGGTGGCGGGTGGGTCGATACCACTGTACGTGTGTGGGTGGGCGGGTGGGTCGATACCACTGTACGTGTATGGGTGGGCGGGTGGGTCGATACCACTGTACGTGTGTGGGTTAGGTTAGCACTTACTGGGGCAGCACGAGTCACGAGACCACGTTACGTGCACTTAACTCATTGGGTTTATCGTGCCTTCAAACATGCTTTGAAAACTACCACGCTTAGACAGTAGTGGGTTAGACATGTAAATAGTGTAAATAATATATTTTTTAAAGTGTTAATTGTGGACTTTAGCAACATTCAGGAATGTAAATAAATGGTAAGTGTCCATCAAGCAATTATTTGCATGTTTATTTTATAATATAGTAATATTTGTTGCTATAGGAACAAAGACGCGTAAATGCGTCCTCAGCACATCACATTTATATTTGTTGCTATGTGCTGAGGACGCGTTTTTGCGTCCTTTTTATTTTTTTTTGTTGTTTACGTTGAAAAGTGTTATATTCTTCTTGACTGATGTTATAAACAATATTTTGAAGAGTAAAACATATGTAAGCAAATTTTTTTAGTTCAGCACAGGGCTTAGTGCAACAAAATCTAGTCAGCAGTGAACGTGTTAAGCTCTTGTCCAAATATCTCTATGATTTTTGTATAGAAATATCCACAATAAAACTGATTTTCACTTTCAGTTATGAAAAAATGACTTATAGCACCATACTTTACCTGTAAGAAATCCACAGAAAAATATAAATTTAATAACAAAAAATTAAGTAAAAAAAATCATAAAAATAAAACTGTAGATAAGCATACCTCTTAATAAATTAATATATTTACAAACAATTGAGTTTGGATTACTTTTCCAGCATGATTGTCCATACAGGGAAAAATGTTTTTACTCAAACAGTAAAATTCTGTGATACAAAAGAAATCACTATTTTTAGTATATCGGGAACCTCTCTCCTCTTTTATCATATCATTGTCTGAACCAATTTTTGTCAAACTATGGAGACAAGAAATTGTTCTTACTATCAAGAAAAAAATTGATAGTGATCCACCATTGTAAAAATTATTTTACTAACTCTCGGTTTTGCCTAACTGCATTCTTTCTTCATTCTTTTGGTTAGGAATTGACTGGTGACAGAGACAGAGAAGAGTTAGAAGAGGAGGTGGAGATAGGAACCAAAGGTCAGTCAATTCTGCTCATATGCAGACTAATGTTATTTCGGTACCAGTAGACTTGGCCGAGGATGAAGATGTCGATCGCTATCTGCAGACTACCACAAAGCCAGAACTGCGCAGGCGAGTTTTTTACCACGAAATACGTAGTCTTGAAGCAATCCCCACTTAGCCACATGATCACCATCAGCACGCTGCAGACAAGTAAAAATTTATATAAACACGTTTGATATTAGATGTACATTTGCTGAATAACAATAACATTGGCTAATAGTTTTATATAAATTAAATCGGTTTATTTCCCAAAACAAGTTCATCTATTAAAAAAACTTGAATTATATAAATTTATTCCTATATTTTATGATATAGTAAAAATAAACAATAGATAGAAAGGGAAATGAGCATACGCGTTTAGGTTAAAGTTTTTAACATAAATAAATATATACTGTTATTAATTTATTAACATAATCAATTCTACTATTATTTATTTTATATTATTATCACTTTTATTCATAATTTGTGACAGTTTAATAGCAGAACCAGTGAAACGGATAATTTGTATTTTCTTAATTTGGAGCTGGAAATGAAAATTATGCTAATAAGGGATAAAGAAAAGAGATAAGCAATGTTTGTTGTTGGGCGGAAGAGGAAGGTCAAGTCACTGATAAACAGTTAAGATGATGGACTTGGCCTCTTCCGTATTCAGTTTAAGTAGTTAATCTGTTATGTTGTTTTTTAAATTAAAAATTGTTGGTGAGTGGAATAGTTTAAACTATTTCAATTTTTATTAATTTTTCTGTATAATTCATTATATTGCAAATTAATTATTGAAATGGATGGTATTACAAGTAGCTTTTGTGGATTATGAGGGCTGGTGGCACAGTGCTGTAATCCAGCTACTGGGGACAAAGTGTCGTGGACATTGTAGGCGATAGGTTGGATGATCGATCCTCTTAATAACAACATGGCGTGCGCCCGATGGTTGCTATCAGTGTGGACACTACTAGATGTTGGGTTATGTTATGTTGGGTGGTAATCATTGTATGGATGTTGTGATGGAGATGACTTAGTATCAGGCTTGTCAATTAGTTGAAATCAGACCAACACTACGTGGTTTGGATTCCATGTAAAGCTGTAGGTCCCTTAGTTGACCTGGCTGTTGGGCTATTAATAAATTGCCCTTTCTGAAGAACAGTTGAACCCAGTTAGTATCCAGACTACACTCATCCTTTACTTATATTCACCTTAAAATACGCACACAGTTGTGTTGGCGTCTCATATATAAGAATGTAACTAAAGGAAGCAATATGAAAACTGAAATAGTATAGATTTAGTTTGTGTGTTATAGCAAATATGTTATGCCTCAATCTGTATTGTCATATTATATGTATACAATTCATCACTATACACGACATAATATAAAGATGTCTGAATTGAATTAAATTGATTTATTACACAGAAATTATAATCTTAAAATCTTTTATTTGCACTGAATAGACTGCCAGCACCATCACACAGTGAGGTAACTAGATAACAGAGACACAAATAAATAGTGTTATTCACACGATGAATGTACTTATACAAGTCATTCTTATCAATAGATAAGGCAGATATAATGTGTTGAGTAATGTGCCAATATGGTTCAACAATCTACCTGGTGCTCTTCCCAAAAGCAAAGTCACTTGACAATCTTACTTACTTACTTGACAATTTTACTTTGTCACAGATTTCAAGTAAGATGAGTCAGTTGACGGCTAATTCCCTTTCATATCTCTTTTTTTCTATTATATACATTCACCTATCTTCAAAGAGTTGCTAAACTACAGCTGACTATCACGCTTTACCACTCAGAAAATAAAGACATCTGTAGTATATCTTTTTTACAATTAGCTTTGATAAGCCAGAGACAACTAAGGTTATATTCAAGTGAAAGATAACTTTATGTGTACAGTACTAGTCTTGCTTAAAGAAGCAATTTGCATTATGGCTGGCCTAAACTTCCATTATAGTTGAAGGGAGGCTTTTTAAATCTTACAAATTCCAACAGTTGTCACATTTCACATAAAAAAAAAATGTTCTGCATGCCTACACTCAACGCCTTTTAAAGAATAGTGACATACATAACTATCATAAAAGACGAGCCCGCGACTTCAGTCCATACAGTTCCACTACACTGTTTATCCCTGTTTAAAGAGAACCCTCATGTTCTGGAGCTAAGATGTTTACCAACAAGAGTTATGGCTACAAAGAGAACATAAAACCTGCAACCTAAAAGTTTTGAAAAAGAAACTAACCAAGTGGCTTGTAGGTAAGTATATTTACGGCCTTTAAGAATTAAAGAATGCTGCCAATTCAAGATACAGTATTTACAAAATTGAAAACATAACCTCGTTGCTCCTTCTGTTTTATTTTTTTTATTCATATAATGTGACGCAACTTATGTTCTTGACAAACATGAAGTTATTTAACTGATTGAACCTACCAGAATATGGTCTAGATTGGTTCAGAACAGAGCGGTGTCAAGTATTAACAGAGTGGATTCTGTGAAAATAAAAATATATCGGTTTCCATGTTTGATAATAAACAATGTCATTTAAAATAATCAGTAGACTGTGTTAGTATTGTTGGATCTTATCCTTGCATCTGATAGGAGCCTGAGTATCTGAGCACCATCATAGGTGTTTCAGAAAAGACCAGGCATCTGAATGGGTGGGTGGAGCCTGCGACCTCACCAGGACATTTTGCTATAGGTGCTTGCTATGCTCGTGACGGGAGCTCGGCCCACAGCCTGACCTGGGAATTATGCAATTAGTCCCTTTATGGGACTCTGCCAACTGTTTCATGAGGAAGCTCTGCCTTCAGCCTTGCCAAGACATTCTGCTGCAGCCTCATTTGTGGAATTAAGCCTGCAGCCTCGTGAGGAAGCCTACGGCTTCGCCAGAATACTTGGTCTGTTTTACTATGATTTTATTTTAGGGGCAGTGGAGCCCATAAACATAGTTTTTTCTAAAATCTGATAGCGTATCATTAATTAAGTGAAGAATACCTTTAATTTGCTACTCCACTTGGGTATGTTAGTTTTAACTTTGCTCATTTTGAATTTTTGGGCAATGTTTGGTTTTTGGGGGATAACGTCCATAAATGTTGTATCTTCCAAAATACTTTGTTATTTTTATTGTTGTTGTTATATTCAAATTTAGGAGATAAATACTTGTAGTTTGATACCCCGCTTTAGTTTTTTTATTTTGGTATTACCCATTTTTTTGTTTTCGGAGAATTTTTCGGTTTTTGGGGCATATACTCCTATTATTTGCCCTTTTCCAATTCTGATGGTATATTTGACTTCAGGAGAAAAATACCTTCCAGATGATACCCTATTTGAATGGATAACATCAGTATTAAAAAATATTACATTTATCTACACTCTGCTAAAAACCAAATTACAATAATGTTTGAATAGTTATTATTAAAATAACCAGCACTAGTATAGGCCTACCTCGGATGTTTATAGAACTACAGTTAAAAATTTAATACATCAAATATAGTAAAAAAAGGAGAGGAGAGCAGCATACCTGATAAAATGGTGAACTGGTGACAGACATGTTCCAGAGGACTTGTGACTGAAGAAGGACCAAGTGCATTGAGATATTTCACTAAGTTTCTTGTTGAGATTGTGTCTGTCTCCAGTACCATCTTATCAGTTAGTCTCTTTTTTTGCCAAAAATCCTAGGCCTTGTGCCCTAAAAATAACCTATAAATCCTATAAAATAATGATTTTTTTAATTTTAAAATGTTGCACAAATTTGTGACAAAATTGAATATTTTCTTATTTTTTTCAAATCAGCTAAATGTGTTACATGTCCTTTAACTTTATATTTACAACTTAATTTGATAATGTAATCTTTCAATGACAGATCGGCTAACCTATTTCACAATTAAAATTACATTCAACACTGCTGACAGGAATAAACTGCAAAGACAAATCAGAAAACATTGCGGTTCAATATAATGCACTATCTACACCATAACAGGATGCAATATTTCTGTGTTTAATATTGATGTAATCATTCACTATTTATGGAGACCTCAAGAATCTTTATCCTATTTTATTCTCAATATGAATAAACAATACGTCTAAACTAGTACTGAAGGCAAAAGTATTAATGAAAATATTTATATGTTTAT
This sequence comes from Stictocephala bisonia, assembly GCA_035578905.1. NCBI lineage: Eukaryota > Metazoa > Arthropoda > Insecta > Hemiptera > Membracidae > Stictocephala > Stictocephala bisonia. Next base: position 939,781 of record JAQJVL010000146.1, read on the forward strand.
GAAAGTAACTGGGATAGTGGACAGGGCAGCCCTTGATTGATATTATGATTAAAAACCCTTGATTGATATTTTGGTCAATATTTACTTTTAAACATCATAAGAAGAATATTCACACCAGTTTTGATCAATATTTACTTTTATATATCTCAAGAAGAACATTAATGCCAGTTTTTATCAATATTTACTTTTAAATATCTCAAGAATAACATACACACCAGTTTTGATCAATATTTACTTTTAAAAATCTCAAGAAGATCACTCACGCCAGTTTTTATAAATATTTTTATTTTTAACCCTCTGTATGCTAAAACACACTATCATGCAGAACTGCACCCCATTATGAGTGCGGATTTATAACATGCACATTTTATTTATAATGGTAGTACTGGATGTAACTGTGTACCAGTTGAAAAGGTTGTCAGTTTCAAATATTTAGGGTCTATCTTGGAAGAAACACATAACACAATTGCACAGACAGATTAAATTTAACGTTAGAAAATTCTTCTTTTTAAGAAACTTTTGTCACACACAACTTTTAATTTCTCTATATTATGCCTTAATTCAATACTACTGTATGTGTATGAGTGGGTGTGTGAGTCAATACCACTGTATGTGTATTGGTGGGCGAGTGGGTTTATACCACTGTACGTGTATGGGTGGGTGGGTGAGTCAATACTACTCTTCGTGTATGGGTGGGTGGGTGGGTCAATACCACTGTATGTGTATGAGTGGGTGTGTGAGTCAATACCACTGTACGTGTATGGGTAGGTCAATACCACTGTATGTGTATGGGTGGGTGGGTGAGTCAATACCACTGTACGTGTATGGGCGGGTGGTGGGTCAATACCACTGTACGGGTAGGGGTGGGTGAGTAGGTCAATACCACTTTACGTGTATGTGTGGGTGGGTTGGTCTTTACCACTGCACGTGTATGGTTGGGTGTGAGTCAATACCACTGTACGTGTATGGGTGGGTGGGTGGGTCAAATCCACTGTACGTGTATGGGAGGGTGAGTGAGTTAATACCACTGTACGTGTATGGGCGGGTGGGTAAATGTTGACACTGAAGCAATATATTGGTTGATTAATCTTTACATTTGTTTATTTTCAAAACACAAGGAGTGGAAACAGAGGTTCAACCAGGGAGCGTCCTGAACTTAGAAGCAACATTCAGATTATTCTTAAAACCAAAAGTTAATAATTTTTTCTTCAGGCACTCTTATCTATATCTTGGACCAAATTATTTTAATCAACTAAATTCAAATAGTAAAGAAAGTTCAAATTTAAAAGCCTTTTGCAAAAATGTAAAATATTGGTTGTTTACTTTACATGAAACTTCTTTTTTTGGAGGAATATCTCACATGAGCTGATTTTGCTCCTTTTTGTATTTTTGTATTTTCAAAATATAAATGATATTATTCGGTGGCATATATGATTTTCATTGTTTAACCTATTTCAACAGATTATATATTGATGTAAATACTGTGTTAAATAGGTATTTATTTTTCATTTGATGTTTTTCCTGTTGTTTTTTTGTTTAAAGTTATGATGGTTGATAGTTTTTTTTTTCATTGTTTTGTTTAATTCTGTCAATATTATTCTAAGTACATATGACAAATGTTGTGTGTATTATATTTTATATATTTAGGTATTTGTCTCAAATATAAAAATGTTTTAGTCTACTTTAGTAGTATTACTCCTGTATATATGCAAATACAGATTACAAGATCTGTACTTACAACAGTCTTAAAACAGTCATTAACAGTCATCAAGTCTTAAAACAGACTTAAAACAGTCATTATTACTATTTAAGCACATGGCACAGTGAGCCATTTTTATCTGTTGATTATGTAAATGGACTGGATTCATAAAACCACAACTACTGGAAAACTGTGGTTGATTAATTCCGAGAGTTGTTATTTTTTGTTCATAATTATGTATTATTTGAAGGAATAAATCATTATTTCATAAGCCAGTTTTGAGTTAACAATAAATTTTCATACTTTGGAACAAGGACATTGCTTTACTCAATCCATTAAACGTAACATCTGATTTATTTTGTAACTAAATTGGAATAAATAATTTGTTTGTGTTGTAAAATTACTATGCATATTTTTAAATGTAACAAGCAACCAGAATAATTTATTCCTGTACTTATAATAATTGACAGATCAAACTAAAGGAAAATATTCTTTTATCCCCATAACTATAATACATAAGATACAATTGATAATGCCCCATAAAAGCACAATGCAAGATTGAACATTTAGTGGCCATACAAATTAATAAGTGTTTGTATGCCATAAAGCTTTGCCTGAGAAAAATTGAACATAAAATCGTCTCTTTTATAGACTTATAACCAATTTAATTAAATAATGACAGAGTGGAAGAAAGTTTTTTAGTATATTTCTGATATTTACTTACACATATTTTTTTATAAAACAGTACCCAGGTACTTAAGTCAGCTTAATAAAACACCTGGCTATTTATATTCATTAAATAAGACTAACATAAGTCCTTTGTTTTATGACTCTAAAATTTAGTTTTTAAATAGTTTATGCAATATAAATCATAGGAATGTACATAAACAAACCTCATGCCTTCTGTAGATTTATTGCGGAAATTCTGCAGCAGCTGTGGAACGGCCAGCATGGCTTCAGTGAAGAGTGCGGTGAACCCGAGCGCCTCAATATACACGTTTGAGTCCTGGAGTAAGAACGTGATCAGCGAGAACATCAGAGTAAGACTCAGCAGGAACTCAATGTACGATGTAAAATCTGTCCATTGCCAAAAATACCTCCAGTCGAAATCTGGACAAAGATTAAATGGTAATTTTAAAACTTGAAACTCACAACATTTGAATATGAATCCATACACACTAATTTAAATATAATACTAAATAACTGTTAGTTAGTTAGCATAATTAACCATGTGCAACATGTTTTATTACTTGTTTACTACTACTGTGGTGTTAGTGGACTTGTCTTTTTAGGTACGTTTACTGATGTCCTATCTCTCCTAATATACTAATTCCTGGCCAAGTGCCCTTTAACCTAACCAAAGAAGAGGAAGAGAAACTAACCAGGATTCCATAGGTATGTGTTCAGTGTTTTTGAAAACTTATGACCACCTCACAAGAGTGAAGATTTTATGTATTTTTGGCTTGAGAATGACTACATGAGTTAGTCGAAACCGGTCGCCATCTGATGACGTGTTGGGCCACTTGACTGAATATAAGGTATTATAAACCTCTAGTATAAATATTTAAAAATTATGATATGACTTTTTGGACATCTATTCTGATAAAGTACTCAATTACAAACATTCTGGTCAAAGAAGTACCCTTGTATGTTTATTAGAACCGATTTTATAAATAAATGTATAAAGACTTGCGTATATCCCAATTTTCAGCCTAAATATTTTACATGTCACACTTGAAAAGTGAAGGATAAAAAAAATGAATTAGCACTCTTTTTTTTTTTTGGTCCTCAAAGGAGTAAAAATTGGGAAAATTAAAAAACTATCAACTCAGTATAAAAGAATTTCAGTGCATTAGTCTCATGTCTACCAATGGCATGCAGCGCAAAGACAACTCGCGTACATGGGTGTTCACACAGCCATACACGTATGGTGGTATTACCACTGTAATCTATATGTGAGTGGGTGGCTCAATACTACTGTACATGTACGCGTGAGTGTCAGACAATAATTTTATATCATTATTTAATTACCTATCATTGATACGACACTAGTCAAGGTGAATCACATATAAATGTAATCAACACAAAGTGACAAACTATTATTGGGGTTGCTCATAATAAATAATAGTGTAATTAGTATATGGATTACTTTAGAGTAGACTAACGCTGCCCCATACGGATGGATATTACATGAATTGGGTACAAATTTAACTGACTATACTGCTGTTGTTTTTATTTACAAATACATTACTCTGACTTCTAAAATAAAAAGATTTACAAGAATAAAATAATGTGTTCTCTTCTTAACATGGATGTAAAATTAAAAAAATATGGTTATTACTGAAAATTCATCTATCTACGCTTTCCAAACGATAATGTATATCTTTAACCAACAGTAAAAATGTCTGTTGACATACAAAACATATTATAAATATAAATTATTATTAGCTGTTATTACTGTTAACTGTTAATAAAGCTATAAATAGATTAAGGTTTCTGAAACAGACACATACTTGCATTTCATTGTGAGAACAATTCATATTTATAAACTATTCTTTCAATAATTAAAGATTCAAAAAATATTCTTAAATAATTTTCTATGTCTCTAAATCAAAATAACAATGAAATAATTAGCAGGCAACAAGTGTAATTTTCGTGAGTAAACAGCTGTCACATGAGTTATTTGCTACTTAGCTCAAGGTTACTGTTATACAACACTTGCAAGCATCTACTTCAACAACTGCTTCTCCCTGACTTGTCAAAATTACAGCTTCAGTTAGAACTAAACTTGTATTTTTTATCATATATATAATTATGAACATGTACAATTGACCAAGAATATATATATTTATTTTTCTACAAATAATTCTTTAAATAACTCGTGCAGGTGGATAAATTTAGCCTTACTAAATGCAATATTTATATTACTAAGAGCTCACAGACAACAAACTTACAATCTAATGTATTTTTTTACTGTGGTTAGATATTATGTTTGTTTGGATAGAAATGAAAATGTGGACCTATTCTCACTATCGGTTTAGAATCCAAATTTAGAATCCATTCATAACCAAGACAAAAAACCTCTCCAGTAATAATTAATATAGGGTAATATTGAATACAATATTGAATGGCAATGGAAAATTGTTTAACACAGAAAATTTAGGACGATATTTTGCAACAAACCTATGTTTTATTAAAGTAACAATCAACATTAATTTTTCTATGCAGGTTATTTTAGTGTGGATTGTAAGATTTCTTACAACCAACCAAAGTAAAAGATTTTACATTTCTAGTACCTTCCAGTAATCTCTTATATTTGCATTCAGATTTATTCGTGATCTTAAATCTGATTGCCGGAATTTTTATTCATGAGTCTGTCTTTCATTCATAACTACTCACTGTACACCAATAGTAGATATAAACGTGGACCAAGTATCTAAGAACCACCGAATTTATATTTCATAACTAATTTGCCAACATATCTGGTATTGTAAATTTCATGATTGATATTTACTTTTTTAAAGCAAATTTGTCTATAAAAATATGAATCTACCATACACTAATACGACCAGTACTACTATGGCGCAAAAAAGGGATACTAAATATAAAAGAAGAAAATAAACTCAGTGCTTGAGAATAGAGTACTGAGAAAGATCTTTGGCCCTACACTTGGAGAGTGGAAACATAAACATAACGGAGAGATAAGACTATGACGTAAAACAAAGAAGACTGAGATGGCCGGACACATATTGTGGTGCAGGGACCAAGGGATGCTACTGAAAGAAACAGGGATGGGAAGACCAGAAGGAAGAAGACCCCTAGGTAGACCAAAGAGAAGATGGTGGGATGGTGTAAAAACTGACTTTGTACTTGAGATCGCAATCAAAGGGGCAGCAGACAGAGGAAGGTGGAGAGCACATAATCCCTACTTGGGAACATAACACTTACTTACTTACAGACTATGGGAGTAAGTAAGAGAACTTATCTTGTAGCAAGTATTGGTAGACAAATCAGGAAAAAAATCAGGAACATACAGCATTATTTCCTGTTTTGTTTTTACAGAAAACAATATAGGAAAAAAATTGCAGGTAACTTCACTTTAGGCAAATACTTCTTGAAATACGCAGCATATAAAACTAAATCCTACAAAAATATTTGAAGAGATATACGTTCCAAGATGCATTGTAAATTCTTTCCATGTGCTTTAGTGAAAGTGTGTGCCAGTATGATGAGTTGCATGTGAGCATTTAAGGGCGTATATACAGGCATTTCAATAAGACTTGCTTATAAATAAAATAGCTATTCATAAAAAAATATGTATATAACTGTGAGGTTTGAAAACATATTTTTGCATATTTATTCCAAAATATTTAGACACTTATACGCTACAGTAGTTTGGCAAAATCAAACACTACCATATCTAATACACATCTGATTGGATATAAGATATTATTATTTATTTCATTTCTTCAAATATTTTACAAAACAAATGAACATCACACAACACAAATCCATTACAATATAAGTATAATATGTACGAGATCCATTTTGGTAAACCACGTTTACCATTCTCAGACCAGAGAGACTCACATCGGAAAATATTTTTTAGAAGTAAAATACATATGAAACAGGTGTATACACTAATTAGTCTAAAATTGCAATGAACTGTTAAAAACAATTAGTATTAAAACTTACCCAACACTATAAATACAAAAAAGATACATACAAAAAAAAAAAGAGAATTCATCAATCTTACTACGTTTTACTATATACTGTACAACAGTTTGAAGGTTTGCAAAAAATGTGTGAGTGGCTGCAACTAGAAGATTTTCAGCAAGATACAGGGCTTTACAAAAAATCTTCTCTCGTATATAAATAGCCAGGAGACAACAGACACATATCGAAAGATAAAATGAGGATTGGGACAAGCTTTGACAAAACTGTTTCTGACAAATAAAATATTAACAAATTTGATACCTAACTGCAAATTAACTTATGGCTTTTAAGAACAATTATTTTTATTTTTTCACAAGAAAAAACTGATTTTGATATTTCAAATCAAATCAAATCATATTTATTCCACATAACACAAAAATAATATAATATAACAAAATCATAAACAATGGAATTATTCCCCGCATAGACTACACGTCTGTGCGCGGGGAAGAGTTCTTATATTAACAAGATTTTGCGTAAATCTAAATGAAACATAAAAAATGTAATATTCTTATATCTAATATATTATTACGAAATAACAGATTTAAAAACTTAAATTACTAACTCACAGGACAGATTATAAAATTACTTGTTTTTAACATAAACATTTTCAATGTAAGATAATATGAAAAAATATCGAGATACAACTTAAACAATTACTAAATAATTACATTTAATTGCATTATAATAATAAAAACACATTAAGAAAGAAAAGTAATAAATATTGAGAAAAAAAGACGAATGTCATCCATCAGAACATTCAAAGCCACAGGAATCAAAGACATCACCTTTGGAACGACTTAGGTGTACGGGGAATGAATAAGGGACTCTGCGGCTTCCCAGCCAATAGCATACAGCCACTTTTCCACCTTCCTCTTGTATATGGCAACACTGTCACTCTCCGCCTCTATTATTGTTACAGGAAGATTTCTGTATAATATTTGTGCAATATAAAACGTATTTATTGATTCAGAATTTCTGATAAGCCTTGGTATTGTGTAACCATAATTTGACCTATGTCTTGTTAAATAATTATGTTCAATTTTGTTAAATAGATGAGATTTATTGTTTTTTATGAATATTAACAAGATTTTATAAAAATTTGCCTAATATTCAGCACAGGAAATTCGTTAAAAAGTCTGTAGGTTGGATATCTGTAATGTTTTCTTAAAGCAATTTTAATGATCAACCTCTGAGTGACCGCAAGCGGCTCCAACACAGCAGCGGCTGCTCCACCCCACCCCAGTATACCATACTGCAACACGGACTGCACGTAGGCGTAGTACACAGTCCTGCACTGATCCACACTCAACACTTCGCTCAGCTGAGTGAACGCGTAAATAAGTTTTCTTAAGGACTTCTTAACATATTGAACATGTGGCCCCCAACACAGTTTTTGATCTAATATTACACCTAAATATTTATATTGTTCCACACGTTCAACCATTTCACAGCCGCAGACACTCGAGTGCGGATCAGCGCAAGAGTGCATCCTCAGACACTCCAGCCTGGGCCTACTTGGTTCCGGCAAACTATTGGCAAGCATTTAGTTTTATCTACGTTCACAGTTAAAAAGTTATGATCGAACCAGTTTGTTATCTTTGCCAGATCAACTGAGGCCTCATTGAATGTATTCTCCCACGTGCTGCCTGCAGAAACCAAGACAGTGTCATCCGCAAACAAGAAAAGTTTTCCATTTAAATTCAATTTAGATATATTATTTATATAAATCAAGAATAATAAGGGACCCAGGGTGCTTCCTTGAACCACCCTGTACTTCAATACCACTGTACTTGTATGGATGGGCGGGTGGGTCAATAGCACTGTACGTGTATGGGTGGGCGGGTGGGTCAATACCACTGTACGTGACAGTATGTATCAAAAGTGGTTGACCCACCCACTCACCCATACACATACACCCACCCACCCAGACACACACAATGGTACTGACCCACCCGCCCACCCATACACGCACAGTGGTACTGACCCACCCGCCCACCCATACACGTACAGTGGTATTGACACGTAATCTACGTTTGTTATTTCGCTTGATTGTTTATTTATGTAAACACCCTGAACTCTGAGCTTTTAAACCAATCAAGAGCATTATTTTTCACTCCAACTGACTCCAGTTTTAAAAGAAGTTTGGACCTATCAACAGAATCAAAAGCTTTCGCCAGATTTAAAAGTGACACTAAAACATGTTTTTTTTAAAGCTATCTGATTAGAAATAAATTTTGTTATGTCAAAAAATGCATCTGATGTATTTTTGTTTGATCTGAATCCGAATTGAATATCTGCAATGAGGTTGTGTTGGTTTAAATAATCTGAGAGTTAGCACTTAATGCACTTTTCGATGATTTTAGATAGTGTATTCAAAAGAGAAATCGGTCTGTAGTTAGAAAATGCACTTTTCGAACCAGACTTATAGATTGGAATGACTTTTGCAACCTTCAATGTGCTCGGGAACTCACCAGTCCGTATACTCAAGTTAGCTATGTGCATAAGAGGTTGGGATAGACAAAAGAATTTAACTTTGTATAGTTTACTTATCTTACTACATAACACGGTAACTAGAACAGACAGTATCACGGTGACATGCAGTAGACTGTGAACATGGACGAAACAGCTGGTTTGATTATATTACTAAACACTGGTAACTAAATCTACCAATTACATGAAAGCTTTCAGTTAAATAATAACCAAGCTATTTACCCCTAATCAGCTGGAATGTTAACCACGGGAACTAGAACAGTATTTTTGTGTTTATTTGTTGTTTCACCCAGCTGACATCTTGCCCTTGTAATGTGATGTGAGATGCACGTGATACATACTGTCTTCTTTTCTGGGTACCGTGCTATATAATTTGTCAAAAAAATTAAATTTTTGTTTATAGTTTTTCATTAACATTGGATGGTTTGCAAGGATGTTTACATTGATTTGGACACAATGATTATTTGTGTAGATTCATATGAAATGTTTTACATATAAAGCTGTCAATATATTAAAAAAATTAAAGCAAGGTAAAGAGAGAATCTAGCATAAATTCAAGAACAAAGCACAGCCTTAGAGCTTATGCTTATAGGACACTTAAAACTGGCATATCAAAAGCTTATTATGGTAAAAATACCAGTCCCTATTATATATGTTTATAACTCAAGAGTTGTTTTTCTAATAAGAAAGCTTAAAACCTCCACATCAATTAACTTAGTTTTAAATGCCTACTATGCTTTCTTCATGTCCACTTTGTTGTATGGGATGACTCTTTGTGGTGACTCGGCTGGTGCCAAGAAAGTTTTTATGTGGCAATTAAAAGTTTTAAGAACCATTGTAGAGTTAACAATAGGGAGGCCTATAACAATTGTTTTATTAGCCGACATATTTTAACATTGAATTGTGGATTTATCTTTATTTTTTATTGCATGTTAAAAACCAGTATAACAAATTGAATTTCAGGTTGAATGTACATAGTTATGACACAAGAAGAAAAACCAAATTGAATGGAAATATGTTAGATTAGATAATACAAAATTAAGCTCTACTTATTCATGTAAGTATTAGACTTTTTAGTGTACTGACAATGCATTTAACGAATATGACTTTTAAAAAGTTCAATATGAAATTAGAAAATTGTTAAAAAGTAAAGTCTATTATTCTATTAAATAGTTTGAATAAGATTTTGTTCAATTGAGAATGTGATACATTGTTAGGCCTATTTTTCCTTTTATATAGGCAGCTTTTTTACACTATATCTATGCACTGTACTGTGTTTAATGACAATTAGGTTTCTTAATCTGATTCTAAATAAAACACACAAAAAACATGCACATAATAAATGTTCTAAAAATTAGTATGTAACATATAAACATTTGTTTTGTTTTTGGAAATAAGTCTATAAATATAAGGTTTTGTTTTTTCCATTCTGTCTATAAATATAAGGTTGTGCTACCAGTAAAATAAAAAAAAAATAAAAAAATAAAATTTCAGTTAAAAACAAAAATATACAAAATTTATTTTCACCCCAGAAACTGTGGCGATATTTATTTTTTAAATACATATTAGCTTGTAAGATAATTTCCACAAATTGTAAAATACTAGTTACACACTATCTACGTCCAGCCTTGGCCTATCTACAGCTGATTGTACCTCATTGTTAGAAGTGTCACAAGACAGCAAAAAGTCCTTGAACATTTTCGCACTCCCATTCTATAATCTCTGTAACTTTAAATTAAACTCAGAAAATTAAAAACAATTTAACAATAGAAAATTACTGATTTTACTTTGTTTAAACACTGGGAAGGTGGTGCAATTAATTGAATAGTAATTAAAATGTTACAAAACTTGCCAAATTTAATTCAACTTAAATTTAAAACACATACATTTAAAAAAATAACACAGAGGAAGTAATATAATAGAGATTAAAGATTTTTATTGTCATAAAACACATAACAGTGCATGGATAAAAGTCAAGTTTGTTACACTATATTACTATGTACAAAAAATTATGCTCTTGTACATAGTTGGGACACAAACCAAACTAAATGTAAATATTTTAAATATGTTTTAATTACAATAAAATTTCATATTCATAACAGCACACAAATGATACAAGGTTTTATGACAGGGAAGATGTTCAATGATTGTTATAAATGCATTAGTCATCTTTTGTTGTTTATTTCCCTTATATGATAATCTGATTTTGTTATTCTCTATAGATTTTAATGCTTCAAACAATTGGCTATTTTATTCAAATATCGAAAGAATCGATCGTATGTGATGGTAATCTGTCTTATATGACATGACAGTTTGTTTTCATTTGCATTATTTATAATAATGAGTCACAATTTTATTCCATTAGATGAATTACTAAAAAATGTATTTGGATTGCATACATTCTATAGTGGGAATACATTCTTATCAGTGCAGCGAATATAAAATTGTCATGAGAAACTAACCTTGCATCAAAATTTGCATACATTTTTGCATAAGTGTTGTATTTTTGTCAGTGTGAAAAATTTTATAAATATTTTTAAAAACTGTAGTTGAAGATATATTTCAATGAAATTGATTTTATTCAAGCCTTCCAAAAAATATTTTTATTTTTTGTTTACTTTATATACATATAGTGTGAAAGAAAAGTCCTGGAACAGATTTTTAATTTCTGAACAATTATAGATAAAGCAATAAAACATGGCACATCAATACTGCACCTATTAATCTCCTTTTTGATGTAACTACCATTTTCTGTCATATTAGGGGATGGTCCGTAAGGAGTCAGAAGAAAATCTTAAATGAGAGCATAGGTCGAGTAGTACATCAAATTAAAGGTCTATAGCAGTAGAACATAAAGCCACAAATCCAATCTCAAAAGGTTCGCTCCTTAAAAAAATGGTGCTGGTTTAAAGTTTTAAAAAGATACAATGAAAGTCCTGTTTTAGTTAGTTTATTCTTTTCTTAGCTCAGGTTGGGAAGGTTAAACTTTATAAATGCCTACTGGACTTAAGAAATAGTTTTTTAGGATAGTTGGTGACTCTTCACTTCCTATGGATGATGGTCCATAAAAAAATATTAAAACTAGCAAGATGTACATAATTTTAAAGGGGTTGTCTAGCACAGACAAATACCACAAACAGCACTTAAAAAGGGTGATCTAGTACAAAATGGCAGACGTTCAAAGATTTTCTTGGTTGTAGTAAGACATTGAATTAGTGGCTACAATTAAAGTGCACTACTAAATATAAAAAAAAAAAAAAAAAATGCTGCTGCATGCATCGTGACTGTCATATAAATGTATTTTATGAAGTTAGTCATGAAAAAGAGGTAGCAATTTGAACATTAACTCTAAAAGTATTTGATAAGCATCACTTATTTCCATTTAAATCATTGAACATCAATCATTTTTTACCGGATCAACCTTTTTAGGTGCTGTTTGTGGTATTCGTCTGTGCTAGACAACCCATTTAAAATGATGGACATCTTGACCTATGTTAGTTTTATTATTTTTTTATGGACCATCATCCATAGGAAGTTAAGAGTCACCAACTATCCTAAAAAACTATTTCTTTAGTCCGGTAGGAATTTACAAAGTTTAACCTTCCCAACCTGAGCTAAGAAAAGAATAAACCAACTAAAACAGGACTTTCATTGTATCTTTTTAAAACAATTAAAACCTTTAATATAGACCTTTAATTTGATGTACAATTTTACCTATGTTCTCATTTAAGATTTTCTTCTGACTCCTTATGAGTCATCCCCCTGATATGACAGAAAAATGGTAGTTACATCAAAAAGTAGATTAATAGGTGCAGTATTGATGTGCTAAGTTTTATTGCTTTATCTGTAATCATTCAGAAATTAATAATCTGTTCTGGGACTTTTCTTCCACACTGTATATACTTAGTATACTATATATATATATATATATATATACATATATTTAAATGACATGTATAAGATATATTAGAATTAAAAAAACAATGTATAATGAGCACAAATAAAAAAAATAAATAAAAAAACGTTCAAACGCTTTATCAATTCTTTACATTGATGATTAGTAAGTGAATTAAAAATTTTATTCATCTATAAAAACAGATTGCATTTTGTTACAGAGTTCAATATAACTAGTAGGCAGTGAGTGCTAAAAATGTAAGGTAATTATTCAAATGAAATCTTAAACTGGCAAATAAGAACTTTACTAAGTCTTTGATAAGATGGCTTTTTACATCCAACTGTCTATTTTAGTTTTTGAAAACAAACATGTGAAAAACAACCATCAGAGAGATACTGTTATTTGTACGATGCATTTTACAATTTCTCTCTCTCTCTCATGTTATAAACAAACTTCATATCTGAGGAAACACAGAGTTAAGTAAGCTTTGAGAGAGCTATCAGAGCTGACTCAATGTTAGAGAATTATGAGATTTTACTAAAATTATCTACATATCATCGTCTATCTTATCACTTTCAAATAGAAACTTTTCAAAGTCATAAATTTCATAGATATTGTCTCTGCTGAGTACAAATGTTCTTGTAAATATGATCAACTTATTTTTAACACTGCAACAACTGGGTTTACAGATCATTCTGATATGAGATGTTGAAACAACTTTATGCATATTTTAAAAGTAATATGGATGTAGGATGTGTGTGGATAACCTTTGTAGTCTGGTAACTAACTGAGTTCAGCTTGTGCTCAGAAAGGGCCATTAATTGCCCAATAGCAAGGGAAACTAAAGGGTCTTAAACTTTACACTGAATCTGAACCACATAGTATTGGTCTGATTTTCAGCTAATTGACAAGCCTGATACTCAGTTCTCCCCCTACACAACCTTCGAACACTGACTACCACCCAACATGGACACCCCAGATAGCAACCACCGAGCAGATGTGTCAGTATTAAGAGGCCCGAACAAAAAACCTATCGTCTACAATCTCCCAAATAGCTGGGTTACAGTGTTGGTGCAAGTACCAACTCTGTCCTTAATATGATGCACTAGGTATCAATGTCAAGCATTAATGCAGAAATAACAATTACAAAGGAAATTAATTTATTGGGGTGGTTTTCTAAATAGATTTCATGAAGCTTTAAATAATACATTCAAATGTTACTAGATTTTATAGCTTCATTTAGTTGTATTTTAATGAGTTTCATAATATCAACACCTATATTTATTGGTTATTATTTATTAGTTGGCATTACAGTGACTGTAATGAGTCTTTATACCTTTTTTTTAGTATTAATATAAATTATAGTTATACGTCATTAAGTTTATTGTTTTAGTTTTATTAACACCATGTCTGTATCATACTTTGCAACAGGGAGAGAGGACATTACCTATTTAAATACTGGTGACGTCAAATCACCCAATCCTTTACAGTCAATAGGAAAGCTACGATGTGTACCCTTGGGGTAGAAACTAGATTAAAATCAGTCTGTCTTTAGACTTGGTCGTGCCAACGCCAATAATTATTATTGCCGATCTACCTCTCATTGTTTTTGTGTTGCGCTTAAAAGCCCATATCTTTTTTCACCTCTTTGTTTGTACTATAAGTAACTGCATTTATCTAAATTTTTCTTATTTTAAATTTGTTTTTAAATCTTTAATCAGTTTAACTTCAGTGCTTGTGTTACATCAACCTCCAGAGGAAGTATGTTAGTGCGGTCAACTTAATAGCCTTCGGGTTCTTCTGAACCTTACAAATAATATAAACTTTCGTTAGCGTACGTTTTCAAGACCTTCCTATTCAAGATCTGCAAGATCTTCGACGCTCCCAGGGGACCTCATCGCACTTTCCAGCCATGCTACCTGCCACCATCAGCAATCAGTCACGCCGATGTAACCAACGGTCATGTTAATATGTTAATGTTAATAACGTTATGTTAATAATGTGGTCTTAACATTATTATTTCTATCCATTTTTTAAACGGGTCTAAAATTTGATTCTCTACAAATTCTCAGTCTTACTAGCTAAATTATTTTTCTGTAACATTTTAATTTTGGTTTATTACCTTGTCCTTTGAAAACTTGAATTTCTTTTACTCTGCTACTAAAGGTCTTTTCAGGCGGTTCGGCCGGCATTAGGGGCAACTGAAATCCGCTACGCATGCTAGCTGTACGTCTGACCACGAGGTATTCACACAAACATTCGACCCCTCTCCCTCACCTGGGATGGGTGGGGTATAATTGCAGGAAGTCGTTGAAGCGTGATCCTGCGGGTGTGGGTGTTGTCTTGCTGTACATGTGCATAGCAATTGGATTGTAATATAACATGGATTGTAGTAAAAGTACAACCACAAGTTCAGTAATTAAAGATAATCAATTTTGTTAACTGTGTGATATTAAAAAGCATAAACTTCCAAACACGACACTGTATTTCTCGTCATAATAAAATAAAAACAAACATTTAACATTAATTATTTAAAATTAAATTTGCTAATTTGCAGTAAAATTTTGTAATTTAAAATAACTGATGAGCATTGCCAGTCCTGTAAGGGTTTTTAAAATTTGGGAATAATCGGGAAAATGTTTCTTAATTCTGTATGTACCAAGAAAGCCCAAATTCACATCTTTGAGGTGATGGATTTATAGCTAGAAACAATTATAATGAAAGAACTACTTTAAGGAGGCATTTAGTAGCTGATATAAAGCAATTGCAATCAAAAAAGTAAAAAACCTTTTTACTAAACAGCCTTAAATAGTATTTATTTTCATGGTTCATATATTTTTTTGATCTAACAAATGATTTACATTAATAGCACGTCGTCTTTGGAGTGGTTTCTTTAACAACATCATAAACCTGCATGAGAGCTCTTGCTTCGGGGAGAAAATTAGAAATCTTTAGTGGCGAGATCTGTATGGGAGGTGGGCTGATGTTGGTGGGGGTTTGGTGGTGTGTCTGGCAGGATCATATGAATGAGGTATGGTTATTTATAATTATGAATATGGATTGTTTCTGTTAGCATTTTTACTGTAAATAGTATAATATAGTAATATTTCTTTAATACTGTATTTTCTGTAATATGTTTATAATTAGTTTGTTAATTAATTTTGACTAATAAAAGAATGTATTTTTATTTTTGGGGTTAAGTAGAAGTGAGGATTTTATGGTCCTAACTTTACCCCTAATAAAGACAACTTTCATTTCATTTGATTAAATTTGAAATAAAAAATAATTTTTAATGCCAGATATTAAAGGATTGTAATAGTCATAGTTTACTGTTTATGTTTTTATAGCATAAAGCTAACGAAACTGAAAAGATTGCTGTTTTTAGAGCGAATAACTGAAATATTTATGTATATGATTTAATAATCACTGTACATATATTAAGTGTGGGTTAAAAAATTAAATTTTGTAATTTAAAATAGTAATATGTCTCGAGATTTGTACATTTGCTTGCAGAACAATTGAAAAATAGTTTTAAAACCAGAGAAACTGTGTTTAAAACCAAAATATCAGAATGGTTTACACCGATAATATCAAAACTTTTTTGACCTCATAAATGAAGACTTCATCAACATATTTACAAAAATTATATATTTAATTGCTTTACCTTATCGTGAAATAAGGCTTAAATAAAACATTTTTTACTAGCACTAATTCCACAATACTCAAGATATGTATAACGCATTTTCAGATCAATTTTAGATTTTTACAACTGGGCAAAATACAATGAGCAACTGTCATAAAAATACATAGATACAACTGTTTTTATTATAGATATATTAAAAAACAATATAACATTAGCTATGACTTGTATATTCTGAATTCATTATTAAAGAATGTAAAGTCTGAGCTTAGATGGTTATCGTTATATAACAGAAACTTCTTCCTTTGTCTGAGGCAGTGTTAAGCTAATTTTTACGACTTGGAGAGCCAACACTACATTTAAAAAAAATTTCATCCATGATTCCTTTTTTTCAACTCAAATACCGTAGCTTAGCTTCACAAGTTATGTCAGTCCAACGTTACAAGTTAAAATAAAAAGGACAAAATCAATAATATATTAAAATATTATCCAAAAACGTTTCAATATAAATGTGTTTACCAATGGATAAATTTATAAGTTGTTAAATAAAGCCTCTGAAGTGTATAAAAATAATAATGAAATCTAGACTATGTTGACATAGGTAAAATGTAGAATATTGTAAAAGTTTTATGAAGAATTTTCTTTTTATAAGTCTTAAGATCAAATTTAATTTACTAAGCATTACACTAGGGGACACCCCTGCATGCTTCGCGTGCTAACCCTGTCACTCGCTGCGCTGGTTTTACCTTGGCCTTCAGTCTCGGATTGTGACTTTTGACTACAAATAATATTAGGTTAACTGTATAATGTAAAATTACAATATTAATTTAATTTACTGTATCTCACCCAGTACTTGTGTTGCTACCTTTTATTAGTATAAACACCCAATAATATTACTTTGCCTATTTCAAACGTGTTTATTTCATTTGTTTTTGTTTAACAGCTCAATATTAATTAGATACATGAAATAACTGCATTAGATTGCCATTAAAACCATGCGCTACAACCTTCCCTGGTTTAACATTATAGAAGATCTAACCTCATCAATATTACAAATACAAACACCAATGTTTACATTCCAACAGCTGTTAAAACTTGTTGTAAATCATTATACACATTTGAACAGCTGTTACTCTTTTATTCATTTAAATCTCTTTCAATGTTACTCTTGTAAACAAAAAGAGTAACATTGAGGGTTCCCGTGTATTTCAGGGTGAAAATGTTGAAGAATTTTTGTTGTTGAAACTTTATTGCACAACTAAAAACAGAGGAAATTTTGTTTACATCTCAAACGTTTAAATTGGTTGATAAATAAGAGAAGAGTTGCGTTGACAAAAAAAAGAAAAAACACAAAAAAAAAGACCACGTATAATATATAAGGATTTTAAGTACAAATTTTCATCTGCAACAGATAACCCACTTAATAATTCTGTGTGCAAAGCTTCTGTTTCAATTGATTGAATAGGCTAAATGTTATAATTGATCTATTTTTGTATTAAGTCAAAACTGCCGAAACGCCTGACTTCAATGAATAAATGTTCTTCTAGAATAACTGTTTCTTTAAATTGATAGATAAAAATATTAAATTAACCCTAATGCTAAGATAAATTTATTTACTTTATAAAAAATATTTTAAGTATAACTGTTTTTCTTGAATTTCAAAACAAATATGACAGGCACTTTCAATTATTAATGATGATTCATTTATATAAAATACAGAAATTAAGGGAACTGATTTAACATAGGCCAAGTATGTGTTATAAGATGATAATTTTGAAACAGAATTGGTGTATGCAAGAATTGGAAATCAGAAGTTTCTGTCAAGAATTGTCATTAAGCATATATAAAATATGCAATAGACAAAGTCAAGTTTCTTTAGGCACAAAAAAACTGGATAATATGAACAAATAAATTGTATCTAATCATTCTGAGAGTACCTAATAAACAAAACAAAATAGACCAGATAACGACATAAGCTTTTTTTTAAATACAATTACCAAGAAGAGGTAAAATGTAGATGTATTGTTTCTAAGGATGAACTATTAGAGGTGATGGGTCTGCCGCAAAAGATCTGTCAGTGACACAGTTCTTGGAGCTAAATGCTCTTGAGATACGCGAAACACATATCTGATGGTAATCTTGAAAACAAAAATAAATAACACACAAATAGGTATCTTTTAAACAATTCTTGTACAATACCTATACTGTCCCTGGTTAAATTTAATTATGTTTACATTGAGTTTGAAGGCTGGATGGTTAATAAAGAATTTTTATGTCAAGAAACTTGCTACATGGAATAAGTAGGTCATATCATTGATTTTATACACAAATAGATTTCCCATCCAATGTTAAATTTTGAGTCTCAAAATATCAGCTGTCTTTGTGATCCATTGTGGAGCGCTAGTGAAGTTCCATGTAAATGTAATGCAGTGGTTGCGGGCCATACAAACTAACAAAATTACCACCACAAATATTCCTATTAGATGGTTTATCTATTGTAGGTTTATATAATCAATGGTCATATGCTTACTTTGGTACTGTAAGTGATTATTTTCATTATCTGTAACAACACCAAATGCTGTATAATTATCTTTACATTTTAACTGAGTAAATATTAAAGAGTTCAAGCTAACACACTTATTTTAAACTTAGCTCATAACATGTTGAAACTTCAATAACAAAATCTTGTAAATAACATTGAACAACAACTTATCTATTTTGCAATCTCAACTCAAATGCACATAATTACCTTCACTGAGCAACATAAACCCTATAACTAAAAATAATTATTTTTTTATTGAAACATATATATGTTTAAGTTTGAAAACCAAAAGTCTCTTTTTCCCCTTCAATCAACATATAATGGAGGAAAGCTGTTTCATGATAGAAAATTAGTGTAAAAACTAGTTAGCTGTTACTTTAAATTTTAGGGTGTAAAGAGGTGCAATAAATGTTAAATGATTGTGGTTATAATAGAAAATTATAGATAGGCAAGCAAATAGTCAATCATAAAATTACACTACAAGATATTATTGACACTTTGTCAGTCAGTTAGGACGCCGTCAACCAAGTTATGATATGGCACAGTCAGTTAGGACGCCGTCAGCCAAGTTGTGATATGTCACAGTCAGTTAGGACGCCGTGAGCCAAGTTGTGATATGGCACAGTCAGTTAAGACGCCGTCAGCCAAGTTGTGATATGGCACAGTCAGTTAGGACGCCGTCAGCCAAGTTGTGATATGGCACAGTCAGTTAGGACGCTGTCACCCAAGTTGTGATATGTCAATCATTGTTGTTTATTCCTACTAACATTAAGCCATACCTAGGTTGATTATATGAATTATAAATGATAAAAAAGCAACTCCATGTTGGAAAAACCTGTTGTCGTTTGTTTTTCATGTTTATGCAAATAGTTCTATTATATTTGTTCTCCTTACACACGCACAGGCCGCATATGGCCTATGTGGGGAGGTATTTTTCATTTCATTTCAGTTATCTCTGGTTATAACAGTGTAATATTGTTATAAACCTTACTACACTTTTTCTAACACTACAACAAAATGGATGTGGCTCATCTACAATTTGTTCTTATGCTAAAATGATACTCAAACTTCCCCCAACCTTCCTTCCTCCATCATCCATCCAACCTTCTCCTACTCCAACTTTCCTCTTTCCTTCCATTCTAATATAACAAACAATAGTGAACCTCCATCTATTTTGTTTATTTAATGCTTGGAGGTTAGTAGTGTAAAAAAAGAATCAGGCCCTCTTTTAACTACAGTAGAACTCCAATTATCCGAATCAATTGGGACCAGACCCTATTCGGATAGTCAAATTTTTGTATAAAAGCAGTCCATTTTCTATAATTACTGCATGTAATTAAATGCATGTATGTTGAGATGGGATAAAAAACAATATTTTTAATGAGAAAGGGCATTTATTATATAGTTAATTACAGTTTAATTATATACTAGTTTGTATTTATATACCATCCTGTAAACCAATGTTATTGCTTGCCAAACATCTTAGTTAAATATGCTCTATATGTTTGATCGTCTTCTTTGTTTTTGGGCATCCAGGTCGCGCGTCCGCTTGACAGAGGGAAGGACAATAGCGTGACTAGACAATACATTATCCCTACCGCATTATATTTCCTGGCATATTTTGGATTTTTTCTTTTAAGACGGAATTTGTGCACAGTATTTATTGAGGCATATTATGTGTTATTTATTTTGATATATATATATATATATATATATATATATATATATATATATATAGTATTTATGATTTATCTTTCTAAGGATTAAAAACACTACTCTTTTTTTGTATGCTTTCAGTTTTTTTTCAGAACTAAATTTAAAAAACTGAAGATGGTAAGATTTTTTTTGACATTCTAAAAGCGATTCGGATAATCGGCAATTCGAATAATTGGAGTTGAGATATATGGAGTTCCACTGTACTACTCCTTCTAATCAGAACAAAACAATTCTGACCCTCTCTTTAATTGTTCTGTGGCACACTCTCCACTCTTAATACAAAAACAAAGTCATTATGGGATATTCTTTATTTCTTCTTTATTCCAGAGCTTTTTTTAGTAAAAATTGTGAATTAATATTCTACCATCCTTTTAAGCTAATACAAATGGTAGGAGATATCATTAGTAATTAATCTTAAAGATTAAAAAATATAAATGTGACTAAAGGAAATGCTACAAAATTATTTAAAACAACCATTACAGGGATTAGGCTAGTGAAAAACTAACAATTCTCTAAAAAAATTAATGTAAATACAGTTTTTGAGTCAAGTTAAGTATTGAAGAAGTTTAACAAGCTTGCGGGTATTTCTGACTCAAGAATTGAATAATGCAATGTAGAATATTATTTTGATAACAATCATTAACTATTTTGGAGAGTTAAAAATGATTACAATCTGCACTAATATCTTACTGAAAATGTTAATATGTTAACTGAATAGATGTCATTATATATTTAAAAAAAAGATTAATTTATTTTTAGAGGAAAATTTCTTATATAAGTCAATATTTTCATTAGATAAAAAATGTCATGT
Organism: Stictocephala bisonia; assembly: GCA_035578905.1. NCBI lineage: Eukaryota > Metazoa > Arthropoda > Insecta > Hemiptera > Membracidae > Stictocephala > Stictocephala bisonia. The sequence goes on from JAQJVL010000146.1 coordinate 961,293, forward strand.
CTCTTCAAATGACTGATTACAATCTCTAGTGACAGGTTGCATGTTAGAAGGCAATTTATCATTTGTGGGCAATTTTTCAACCATGCGACTTAACATTCCCTGATTAGGGAGTAAAACTTTTTTTTATACTCTGCTTGAACTCAAAAACATATAACACTTATAGTTTCCTTAAATGTCTTTCAAACAGATAAAAAACAAGATACTTTACTATAGTACGGGGGACTGCAATCAACAATAAATGAATTAACGATTCTACTGCTAAACAATTACTGGACTGCATCTACAGTAAAGTTGGCAAGAGCGTGACACATTAGTTTTACTTGACATACCCAACAGGGACCTTTTCACAGGCCTTATCACTTGAACACTGGCCCCACCTGTCAGCATGAAACATTAATGGAGGAAAGACACACAACATAACTTGTACAGTTATTACATTTGACAAATAATTTGCTTTCATACTTCACTAAGTTAAAATTGCCTCCATTGTACTTATCACATTATGCTTGTAGATTTATAATGATTAATAAGTTTTCAGATAAAAATACGCCGTCTTACGACTCACATTTTTTAAAATTATTGCTGGATACCTCAATCTAGCCAGGCTTTAATCTCAAAAATTTATATACAGTAAAACCTGGCATATCCGGGCCTGTAATATCTAGAACCTCTGATAACCGACCCGTGTAGGTCAGTGACAAAGAGAAGGAATATTGTTTCCAGCACGACCTTGGGAGAAGGTGGGTTGGGAGAACGTAATGAGGAATTTATCCACAACAAATGTCACCTATGCTATTTTTGGAAACATTACTCTGGTGTGTCGGTAGATCAAACAGTTGCTATTGACTGTGTCTTATTGTTTACTGTTCTTCATTTACTGTATATTCTAAAATAAAATCAAGAACATATTTCTTGTTCCTTTTTGTAACCAAGAAATATGATACTAGCAGATCAACAGTATTTTATTTTTGTTAAAAATACATACTATTTTATAAAATTATTACTAAATATTTTGAAAAACCCTTACAGCTCAGTTCCAAACAATTAAATATGTAGATCTTTCAAACCAAAACCGCAATACCCACAATGCATTTGCTACATGAAAACCACACCTTTATTATGGTAATTCAAATATCCGGCTTCAAAGTTATCTGGCCTACTGTGGCGCCATATGACACATTTTACTATAATCTGTTTGTTTCTCTTTTCATTTAATTCATATACATGAATATAATATGAATATATCAAATTGGGTTTATTTTTATTGTTTAAATTTTATTTGTATGTTATATATATATATATCTGTATTTAATAGTTTTTCCTTATTATTACATTGTTATTTTATGTTATCATTGAATAGTTGTGAGTTGATCATTTATGGCTTGTTTTATATTTCATACTATTAATGAGTAATGTCATGTTAGTTATATGGCAAAGTGAACTAATTTAATTGGTTTAGTAAATGATTCACCACGCCTGAGATTTCTAGGTTATTATTTGCATGTTATATTTATTTTTATAAAATTAATGCTTTTTAATGCTGTAATAAAGCAATGTTAAAATTTACAAATAAATAAATCAGACTAGTGGCTGGAATGACCAAATTTACAGTGTGTGGAAAGCTTTAAAGAAACTAGAGTGCGAGTCATTGTGGATACTGGATAGTGAGTGTAAATAAATACAACCAATAAGGACTTTGAATTATTTGATTAAATTTAGTTCCACTGATTACACCTAACTTGTGTTATTTAAATTGACTTAAACAGTTTTGGTTTTCATAAACAAGAATAATTTTATTGTTTATATGCCTGCCTTATAGCTTACTATGGAAATGCAGACACAATAACTCAGATCTGGTTTTAAAAAAACTTATATTCTTTAAGGAAATTTATTATGTGGTAACAAATTGCATCCATTAAAATTTTTTGCTGTATGTGTAACTATTTCTTTTGTCTGTTTCCAGGTTACTTACTTTTCGAACAGTTACTTATACCTTTTACTCTGAATAAAAACTTTAGTGGGCAGTATATAGAACCATATGCCAGTATATTCCACAGGGTGTATTTGAATTAACAAGCAAGCCGGCCGGCTAATATTGTACAGCATTATTCTTACAATGTAACTAACTACGAATCCACATTCGCTTTGTTTATTCTGCACTGTCCTAAATAATAATGGGTAGTCATGCATTTTTTCACAAAATTGTACAAAATTATATATACTATCAATGAGAATAATTAAGTTATTTATAAAAACTCTTTAGTTGGTAAAAAAACGAAGTAAGAAAAATAAAATAATGATAGAGAAATGCCTTATAGTTACCCAAACCTGCCTATAATCCCACTTCAGTTTTGTTGGCTTGTTGAATCACCACCTTACATCTCTTAAAATTGACGGGAGTGGGTCAAGGGTAAAAAAACTGTAATGGTCAAATCGGGAATCGAACATGGACTGGCTGCGTGGCAAACCACCACCTCAGCCCCATAGCTACAGCTGCTCCAAAAAAATATTAAATAATATTATAAGGAAGAAAATGGATGGTTATAAAGAAAAGAAGCATCAGTTGACAAACTGCTATGAACTCTAGGGAGAGGAAGCAAAAGTATACATCTTCTCTCTAAGAAGTAAATCTTTGAAAATGTGTTTATTTTATTAAAATATAACTTCTAAAGCCACTACATAAAACATATTATGAATTGCTCTTGATTAGTTAGATTTGTCTATTATGAGACAGCTGATTTGCAGTATTAAAGTTGGAAAATGTGAAATCAATGGTCCTCACATGGTTAACAGAACAGCGAGTCCAAGATAGTACAAATTTTTGAATTAGTCAAGAAGGCTTAAAATACTAAAAATACAACTAAATTCATATTTTAAATCCAATATTTATTTTTAGACAAAAAAATACTACAACAGTAATCCAACAATTCTGGAATATTTGAAAATTCAGAACTTCTAGCATAACATAAATATTCTTTCATTACTTAGTCTACGTGAATAAAAATAAAGTATTCACTTCCCGCCTCCACTCTTCCCTTCCCCCTAACCTCAATGGAATCAATAATGAGCTAAGTTCCACCCCTGATTGTGTTATTTTCTCACTCACTGGTGGTCCTATTAATGTTTCTATTCTAAAAGTATTGACATTATTTTTTCATATTATAAATCCCTAGGTTGGTTTAATATATGGTTCAGAAAGTACAATTGTTCATACTGACAAAGTATTTAATTTTAAACACATGAATTTACCACAAACAAGTAAACTTTATCAAGTAATTATTCTTTAATAAATGTGTTTGTAGAACAGATAAGCTTTGAAAACGAGACAATGAAAAGCACAATTACATAAGTGATAAGAACATAAAGATAAAAGGTTTTGCAAGGTGATGTCTGAACAACTAGCTAAATTTCCAACATCTCTTGTTTTTAAACAGTTAAAAACTTTAACAAAGTTTTTAAAACAATGATAGATGAAGTTCAAATAAATTAAACAACACACTTCATATATATTAAAAAAATTTTTAGAAAAATAAAACTAAACCTTGGTCTTTTACAATGCTTTCACTGTTTTTGGAATTAATATTAGAGCTTCAATACCTGATAATCAGACAAAGAAAATGAATTATTAATACTACTTGTTTGTAGATTTATTTTGTTTTTGTATTTAAATGTTTACATTTTACTCTATATCAAGCAAGTTATTATTCTAGAACATTTAACTTTGCAAATATACTGGATTAAGTCACTCTTTATTTATCCTCTACATTTCTGTCAGGTTTGTCCTTGTCTTAACAAATTAATTAAATTGTTTTTAACCGTCTATTACTGTATTTGAAAATATACAATTTAACATTAAGTACTTTTAATGTGAGACCACAATTTTACTTCTTTAAGATATAAGGACATTGTTGTATAAAAAGAAAATGTATAATCAGTGCATAGAAGAAACAAATAAACAGGGATCCAACGCCAAAGTGATATTGACTAATGACCCCACAAATCTCCTCTCACCCACTTCAATTTATCACTTTACAAACATAATTAGGTTGATTACATGCTAGCAGGTCATCCATTAAAATACTTCATGGATAAAAGACTATCACTGTCAGAGTTAGACATTGACAAGATAAAAAAACCATTGTCTGTTAAAGTTACAAACCATTGTTAAATATTTTCGGTACATAAGAGTTGTATTGCTAGTATTTTTAACAGGCGAAAATTATCCGACAGGGAACTTATTCAAACTAAACACATTTACTGTCGGCGCAGAAATTATGTGCACCCGAGTTTGAAGGTTGTTTTCTTAGAAACTATGAGGCCTATGAAAACTCCATTCAAACCATTGTTTTTCTTGTTTCATTGTGACATGCGAATTTCAAAATTGTATTTATAAGTACTAATAATTTTTATATTAGTTTGAACAAAAAAAGTACAAGAATTTTAATTAGTTTTCACTGTACATCAAATTGACCTCGTTATTTCTAAAAAATCAGTTAATGTATTGAATTTGTATTTTAAAATCTGGTTGGTATGAATGTTTCCTATAAGTTTTGTAAATTTTAGAGTTATATAATTTCAAGAAAAAATGTTCTTATCAATTACCTGAAACAATGTTTTCTTGGCTTCTGGAGGTCGTAAAATTAATTATTTTGTTTTGTTGTGATTCTTGTTACATATATATAGTTACGATACGTCATTTTCATACTGTAAGTAAATGAAGTGATTTTAAATCAACATAATAACTTTAAATTAATAAATTTAAATTGATTTAAATCAATATAAAATCACTGCATTTACTTACCCGTATGAAAATGAATAAAGTACCTATATAATATACAAATATATATATTAAGGATTACAACAAGACCAAATGTTACGACCACTAGAAGCCAAGAAAATAATGTTTCATGAATTTGATCAGAACTTTTTTCCTCAAAACATAAAATTCTAAAATTTATAAAACCTATAGGAAACATTCCTATCAAACACGTATTAAAATATAAATTCAATACATTAACGGGTTTTTTTTTAGTAATAACAGTGGAAATTTTATGTAAATTAAAAACTAGTTAAATTCCAGTACTTTTTTTATTCCTACTAAGATAAAAATTATTAGAACTTATAATACAATTAATTTTGAAATTCATATGTCACAACACACAATTAAATAAGAAAAACAATGGTATAATTGGAATTTTCAAAGGCCTCTCAATTTCTTAGAAAACAACCCTCAAACTCCGGTGCACATAATTTCTGCATCGACAGTAAGGCCCGTTTTAATTATAACTGGTTTTCAAGCTTTTTTGTACTATTAACTTTTACAACAATTTAAGGTCGTAAAAGAAGCTTACTTAACATGTTTTTGTTTCAATTCTCATTTATGAAGTTGAAATCTTCATAAAAATTGTTTAATAGTTTCTATCCATATAATTTTAATGGGGAGACATCTCTAACTCAGAAGTCCTGACGCCTTAAACCGCTTGCTCGCTGGCTTTCAACATTAATTAAACACATCTTACTAACTATTACACAGTTAATTAATTAACTAGAAAACATCACAGACAATTAGAGTAGGACCACTAATACACTGATAACCCACAGTTAAAACTATGTACTTTATAGAACAGTGTAAATATAAGTGAAGCTCTACGTTCAACCTGAGGGACAGGCATGAAAGCAAATTGTATAGCGAAAAGCGCTTAGATAAAACAATTTTCAATACTCACCCGTGAAGAGGCGATCGGGACCTCTGATGATTTGACTCTTACTTTTAACACTTATGCATACATGAATCATAAACAACATTGTTATGTTCATTACCATGCTTTGAATTAGGAGAGGTATCTCATACTTCTTGCCGCACCTAAAAATAACAATACACCCTCAGAGAATTATCTCAACTAATAAAAAGCATTGTGTGATAAAATGTCAAAGCATAATTGTTTATGTTTACACAATATTTTCTAAATAGAAAAAAAACAGTGAACTATGATATTTCAACATATTATTTGACCACTCAATTTTGGTTTAGAAACAAGTGATGTTCGGTAATAAATAAATTTCATTGCCATTGCATCTTGCATGAAATATAATTGTTCTTTTTTTCCAAATAAAATTAGTATGTTTATCAATTATTTTCTCTGTGGATACATTTCTCAGACTTACCAACTGACTATTTTATGGTACTATTCAGCATTTTATAGTTTATGTTATGAAAATAAATTGACATATTATAAACGAGATAAACTGACTTGATATATTTATATGGGCCTTTTTGATTTGATATGACATCTATTAATCAAATAAAATAACGTTTACTTTATTTTATGTTTGTCCTGAAACAAAAACTACAAGAAAATTGTCCCATTTACAACTACAACACAAAAAACAAGTCATATTTACAGTAATAATAATATAAAAGTTACGCCAAGTAATCATTCAAAAAGTTAGCTACCGGTACCGAATAATGTGTTCATACAGCAACAGAGCTCTTTCAAAATTTAATAATATTTTGATTGGCCTTGAGAACAAAATGACATCTTGTTTTTTTTATTTTTTTATTTTTTTTATTTAGCTATTTTATTATTATTAATATTTATTTTTAGTTTATGTTCCTGTAGTATTAGTTAGTTATTTCCTTACAACTTTTCAAATTTTGTAGCTAAGTATTTTAAACATACATACATAATTTTTATGATCAAAATTTAAGTAAATATTTTGTTTTCAGTAATACACCATATGTATAAACAAAAGTGATACATTGATGCACTCACCAAAACAGAATCCTTAGTATATTAGAAACTAGGAGTACAAGGCACACGTAGAGAGAGAATCCTTCCGCATCACCCTTGCGGCGTATCTCCCGGTATTGAGGTATAAACGGGACGACACCACCAAATATCATCACCCCCGAGGCCACCCAATTTACTACGTTCGTGAAGCTCAAATCTTTCACCAGATTTAAAATGTTGTCCATTGTGGATAACGTTAGACAAGCTGTAATTTATGTTTAGAGCCTCTTCTATTTCCATAGTTTACTGAAACAAGCATTTTTAAAACATAGAAACACTCAAGTATGACAGTTCCTATAAATTTAATTGTCATTAACTAATATTCAAAGCAAAACTTTGGTAGAAAAACACTAAAATAATAATGTTATTTTTATATGTTATATGTTTAGCTAAATAAATAAAAGTAAAAAACTTCTTAAAATCTAAGTAATGTACGGTATACCTAAAGATCGCAATAAAAAATAATTAGTAAATATTTAAATTCAATACTTAGAATGTTCATAAGCTATAAAAATAAGTGAGATGAAAAAGTAGGCACAAACATTAACATTGTTTGACGTTTATATTAAAATAAGTTAAGCCAATAAACAACAACAGCAACAAATATGGGGATGTGTTGGTTTATCATCTTCAAAACAACTGATTTACTGTTAATCACAGTAAAAATTTTATATATCCAAGTACTTAGTTAATCATCAGAATATCTTTATATTCACAAATAGCTTTATAAAGATAGCCAAAACCTGGGATTGAAAAGTACAGACTAAACTTTTTACCTCATAGAGTATTTGTTGTAATCATGTATAAAAATGATGATTGAAAATGATCCATTTTCAGATTTAATTCTAACTAATTGAATAATCTAAATGAATGTGATTTAAATAGTTTAGGCCTATATTTATTTTGTCCAAGAATTGACCTACAGTACTAAAATAAACAACAATTTAAGTATATTTTTAATTAATGTAAAATGTAGGTGAATGATATAATTGGTTTATGATTAAAAATCGTAGGTGGAAAATCCAGCTGATATGCAATACTAAATAATAATTGGCAGGTGCTCATCGTACCATACCCAAAAACATTACAGCAAGTTTTTATTCTGGCTTGAAATGTTATTACATGCACTCAAAAATTTAATATATTTTCTGCAAAATTGTGCCTGTCCTTCACTACATGGTAATTCTCTATGCCTGATTATCCTTACCCCCATAATACCATAGATAAAGGATAAGGCTATCAACTGTTCACAAAATATGGTACAAACAATAGCACTCTGGTCCCCAGTAGGTAGAGCAATTAATTTAAATAATTGGATACAACTATGAAAAAATATAGGTATTCATAAAACTATGAAAAAATATAGGTAATCAGATACTATCTTTTAAGCACATAAAAATTTCAGATGAAAAAATTAAACAGATAAAAAGATTTCATTGCAAATTTGTAAAAAACATCATAAGCTATAATTCTAAGCCAATGTTGGCCAAGTTTCTGAAATAAGTTGTTGCAATTACATATTATTTTTAAAATATAAATAGCGCTAAATAGAGGGTAGAAATTTAATATGAACCCCGTGTATTCATGCAGTTTCTAAAAACTTAGAATATCTTGACTTTATTGTCACCAGTAAGTAGAATCAGGTCTACATTTTCTTAGAAAATACTTCTTATTCAGCAAAAAACATGTTTTGTACAGAAAAATAGAAAATTATAAATAAATGAAAATGAAAAAATGCAATTTCCTTTACTTTGCATGATTTTTCCATAATTTTATATGCAGTTTGTATGCTGAACAGGAATTTGAAATCATATTTGGTTTATAACCATTATTTCTCAAGATTTTGCAGAAAAACTAATTTTGCGGCAAAACACCTATGATGGCCATATATGCTCAATGATATATGGGCTATGACTAGACAAAAAAAGAATTTGCATATGATTCCACTGGAGGACAGGCACCTGATTTAATTGAAATTAAGAATTTTTGTTAAGTATATACATAATTAAGGTTAGGTTATGTGTGGGAAAAAGGGAGTCATTTTCAAACTAAAAAATTGGAAAAAATTCGGAAAAAAAAAATCATTGCAAAACCAATTATATTCATGTTCATCAAAAACTATTTAAATTAAACGTACAGTTTTTGAAAAATAACATTTTTTTAAAAATAGTTATTTGTACTAACAGATAAAAAACAAACTTTTAAATTTTTTTGTAAAAATGAGTTTTCCGCTGTTGAAATCAGCCTAATTAATAATAGATACTAATATCACACTATTTTATCAACAAGAAATCAGATTTTCATAAGCATTTAGAAAGTGTTTAGTGTAGAAAGTAATTAGCCTGCAGTTAACATTTTCTGTCAATTCATTACCACTTTTTTTTAACTAATAACTATGTAGTTTCACTAACCTAACGACATTTGAAAACTAAACCTGAAATTTATCAATAAATGGCTAACTTATATTTTCAAATGTGATTCTTTTAACTTTCCAGCAAGCAGTTACTTTTTCCTAAAATGGCTGACAATTTTTGGCTAATTTGCATATAGTTATTATAAAACGATTTAAAAAATGTTATTAATCATGAACCTATTTATACTGGTACATGAAATCATTATGTTGGCAAGTTGTAAATATGACCCAAACAATTTTTTTTTGCGATATGGAACATTTTGAAATTTGTTTTCAGAAACCACAAAAACGGGGGTAATCCTGCGAACAATATTGTGATGATAAAATAAGAAATGTGAGAAAGCCAAACAATTTTAAATGTTATCTAGTTTCAGGAAATGTACATTATACATCATGCGGGCAAAAATAAGTAATTTATTAAGATAACTGCAAAACGTTGCAGAATTGAGGAAACAATTCATTACAATTTTATAATTTATTACAATAAATTATAAAATTATAATTAATTGCTAAAAACTGTTGTATAAACACTGCATAGTTCATATTTAGCATGCATGTTTTTAACTAAATATATACAGACCAACATAAAAACAAGCTATAATATATAATTGAGCAATAAACACAAATAATACCATAAAATATTTACTACAATTCTGTGGATTGTAGAATAAATATGGTATTCAAATTTAATACACATCTCAAAATTTTTTAAGGATATGAAGACTCATTCAGTGTCAACGTCTGCTCAAGACAAACTGGTTGTTCATTTAAATTATATTTTACATTATAAAAACACATAAAAATCATTTATATGAATGCATTAGTATTGCCATGGTCGCTGACACATTCAAAAATTGTTTGCGCCAAATGCTAGCTTATTAAAATAAGTTTTATTTTTGTCTACTTTTAGTTATATTATTTGTTAGCTTTTTCAAAATAAATGTAGAACTGATGGATGAATCAAATGTACAATATGGACAGCAAATCTTGAAGTGTAGTCTTTTTTTTTAAGTAAAACTTTTTGGTTTACGAAAAACATGTTTTCTTACTGTTTACACCAGTGGCCTTTTTAATATGGTATTCTGACGTTGTTAAGAGACAACGGTCCAAACCCCTATGACAAATTTAAGTGAACCTCCCTGGATTTGAACCTGCATATGAAGCAGAAATGGTAACTACTTGGCTTGCAAGAAGTCTTAATTATTAAATCAAATCATCATTTGCTTAAACATAAAATTTCACATGTAGTAGTCTAGGCCTGTAGAAAATTAAACGTGTTTTGAGTAATGTATAAAGATGTATGGCAACCACTTTAATGTGAGTAGAGTAGGCCAACTTGCAAAAATAATTCTTTAAAAGAGCATTTAAAAATATAGACTATTCAGAGGGCATGTTAATTGTTGGCTATTTAGCTATAACATGGTGTAAAAATTTGTATTATGACCAATCAAATAAAAAAGTTAATAGTTTTTTCCCAAACTCTTACAAATATAGCAAAAACGCCACAGCACTATTTGATACACTCAATGTAAAAATGAGTGGCACTTTTATAACATCCTTAAAACATTTCGGCACTAAAAGGGTTAATTATGTTAGGTTAGTGTGGTGAAGTGCTTTTGGAGGTGAAAATCGCACATTTTCATATTAGGCTCTTTGAGTTCAATAAAAAAAAAAGCATACACATTTTTCAAAATTTCAATTTTTTTACAATTTTTCTTGTAAACATCAAGTTTACCATGAAATGATCTCTTCTAATCCAATTTAAACTATTATGAAACAGTTAATTTTAATTAAATATTTTGAGATGAATGGAAACTGTGTAGCCTAATTAGGCTACTACCTTTTTTCCCTCTTAGGGCTATATCTACACCTTCAGAGCACATATATATATATTTTAATTCCTAGTCTGGGTTTATATCTGACAATATTCTGAATTTTAGAGTAATTTATGGAAATAGAAGGAGCAAATTATAAGGAAAGTTCAGTTTATAGGCTAATATAAGTTACTTGCCTAAGCAACTTGGCCAACACACTGGAGAGCTATTAATGATAATTTAAAAATTGTAATAAGATTTACCAACCTCATGACGCATACAATATATTGCTTCCAGATCAGCTATCCTAAATCTCAAACCCGAACAAACAACTTATAATTAGACAAGCCAATTCCATGAAAAGGGTAGGCTAGGCCCTTGTTCAGAAAGAAACGTCACACTTATATCCACAATGGTATTCATCAATTATTTCATTGAACTGGATTCTTCTTTGAACTGACTAATCCCAAGATTCATAACTAACTAAAAGTAACAGCAATTAATTGACAATTTATTTCAATTAAAAAAATTAACCAACATGATATCTCTAAGAACTTGACAGGTATTAACAAATACAATACAAAATCAAAACAACTGTTATGTATAAACCCTGACGTGCAACAAAAAGTACCAGCTGCATTCAATACCCAAACGAACAAGCAATAGTACCAAAGTTATCTAAATGAAACAAATTCAAACTTAAGTGCCTATATAAAAAACTTCATTAATATTATGGCGTGACACACTATAACCATAGACCATTTATGAGTAGAATGATTTTCAGATCGTTTTGACATACAAATGTGTAGGCCACAGTCATATTTGCAAAGCTCGTGTTCTTCTAAATATATAAATCAAATCATTTTTATTTATGTATTTGATAATCACCTTTATCTTCCTGGGGGTTTCCGTGCTATAGTACTTATCCGTTTTATTGCATAGAGAGCTGAAGACAATTTTTTAATGAGCTACTGGGTGTGAATGTTCCATGTAAGTGAGTTATCTATTTGTAGTCCTAAACATTTTGTTTTATTTACTGTTGCATTATTTTGTTCATTGTTTTCAGGTTGAAGGATTTGTAATGGAGTATGTTTTGGGGTGAAATTAATGTTGTATGTTTTTGTGTGATTGATTTCGAGTTTAATGGATTTAAGTTCTTCCTCTGTTTTTTTCATTGTTGTTTTTATTCTATCTTGTGTTTCTTGTTGATTTTTGCCTGGTATTATCAGGGTATACATGATGCATTCAGAATATATTGGTAGTTTTGTCCGTAATGAATGTATGTATATTAAAAAAAAAAAAGAGCGGGCCAAGGACTGATCCTTGTGGCACATCGTTTGTCATGAGTTTTTCTTTGGATCTGAAAGTTTTCCCAATGTTTTTATTGGTTCTTATTCTTATTCTTACATATGAGACCCCGACACAACGTTGTTGGTATTTTAAGGCGAATCTGAATGGTTATATGAGTGTAGGATGAGTGTGGATGAGTGTAGTCTGGTTACTATCTGAGTTAAACTGTTCCTCAGAAAGGGCAATTTATTAATAGCCCAACAGCCAGGGCAACTAAGGGACCTACAGCTTTACGTGGAATCCAAACCAAGTAGTGCTGGTCTGATTTTCAGCTAATTGACAAGCCTGATACTGAGTTATCTCCCCCACACAACGTCCGCACAATGACTACCACCCAACATGGACATCTCAGACTTCTCTAGTAGTATTCACGCCGATAGCAACCATCAAGCGGACGCTATGTCGATATTAAGTGGACCGAGCATTCAACCTATCGCCTACAATCTCCCAAACACTTTGTCCCCATGTAGCTGGATTACAGCACTGCGCCACCAGTACCGACGGTTTCTATTTGGCTTCAATTTGTCAAATAGCTTTGTACCCAGCTTTTAGCTTCTCCAGTAATACCTATTTCAGTTAGTCTATTGAGAAAAATGTTCCAGTTTAGGCAATCGAAGGCCTTTTTTAGGTCTAAAAATATTGCTGAAACGTGTTGTTTTTTCCCAACTTTCGGTGATGAAATTTAAAAAGTCTGTGACTGCTGTATTTATGGATTTGCTATTTCTAAAACCATGTTGGTGAATATGTAATTTGTTGTTTGTATTTAGATAATTCATTATTTGACCATGGATGGCTCTCTCTAGGTATTTTGATATTGTAGGTAATATTGCAATTGGCCGATCATTTTCTATGTTATGTTTGTCAGATTTTTTGTACTTAGGGTATACTAGTGATGTTTTTAGTATTTCTGGTACTGTACTTGTAGATATGGATGTGTTGATTAAGTGTAGTAATGGTGGAATTAATTGGTCAGTGCAATGAAGTAGTAATTTTCTTGGTATTTCGTCTGCTCCTGTTGTGGCATAAAACTGTTGGGCATAAATATTGATAGTAAATTGTGTTGGAAAGACCAAATCAATAATATCTGTAAAAAAAAATATCCAGAACGGTTTTTTTATTCTGGAAGCTAAAGCCACTTGTAAATTTAGAATACTTAAGAATTGCATACTTTGGCTTGTTTCAATCGCATTTCACCTATGGGTTGATACTGCAGAGACATTCTCATTGTGTGCATGAGATATTATTAATACAAAAGAAAATTGTTCGCAATATGGCAGGGGCAGGGGCCCTGGAGCACTGCAAACCACTTTTTGTTAACCTAAAAATCTGTACAATTATTAACTTATACATTTTTCAGGTCTTAATGTATGCCAAAGATAATTTAAATTTATTTCAACAAAGACAAAACATACACAATCATAATACTAGAAATAGAATCAATCTGGATATTCCTCATCATAGGCTTACTCTTACAGGCAAGTCCTATAAAATTAATTGTGTGACATTTTTTAATAAGCTCCCCGAGATTGCTTGGACCATACCACGTAATAAATTTAAAACTGTCATTTATAACTGGCTTCTCAATAATCCATTTTATTCTATTTCCGAGTTTCTAGAGTCTGACTTGATCACAACTTTTTGAAATATGTAACTGTAATGGTCTTTTCTGTTTTAAGTACGGTATGGATTAATTTAAATATGTGTATGTTGAAGAGTAATTTATTGTAAAATTTTAATATATAGTAATTTATTGTTGAATTTTAATATATGGTAATTTTATTGTTGAATTTAAGAATAAGAATAAGAATTTATTTCCGCAAAATGAGTACAATACATAAACAATTCATAGACTTGGAAATTGCACTGCCACGTTGCAATTAATGTGGCAGTGTTACAAAAAATAAAACGAATAAAATAAAACAAAAATTAATGAGTCCAGTTTCTAATTTAATTGTCTTCTGCTCCGTGCTTTGCCATCATTCTGCTTATAGCAAATTACATTTTAGTAATATTATTCAAAATTAGCATACCCAAACATACTAAACAGGATAATAAGGTTAATGTAACGTTATACAATACAAACAGTTTCGAAAATAATAATGACAATAATATAGTAATAATGACAATAATACAGTAATAATAATAATAATGAATATAATAAGAATATAAAGTACGAGATAAGTGATGATAACAAGTTATTCCTCTTTTAGGAAAAATACAACTTGACATGTTTCGAATTTAAATAAGAAAATTATTTAAAAAATCAACTTCTCTGTACAATAATAACCACGATTTTAATTTAAAGGAGAAATATATGAGTTTTGGACATTCTTTTAAGTACCAAGGCAATTGATTGAAGTATTTCGGACCGACATACTGATAAGAAAATCTATATAATGACTTGTTTACTTTGGGCAATCTAAAAGTTCTACTATTGGTACTTCTAGTGCTATAAACCAAATTATTAGTTCCTGTGTTTCCACTTCTTATATAAAAAAGCTTCAAAACCTTGTAAACAAATAAATGTTGTATTGGAAGTATTTTTAATTCAGTATATAAGGGAAAAGAACTATCTCGTTTGTTTTTATGTAAAATTATTCTCAGGAAATGATTTTGAATTACTCTTAATTTCTGTATGTTATACTTGTAAGTTCCACCCCAACAATGAATTGCATACTGTAATCTTGAATATACTAAAGCGTAGTATAATGTTCTCAGTAGGTTAGTATCACAAAAGTTTCTTAAAAAATAAAATTTTCTTACGGCTGATTTTAATTTTCTACTCATATCCGTAATATGCATCTCACATGACAAATTTTTATCGAGAACTACACCAAGATACTTGAAGGAATCTTGCTTTTCTATTAACTGACATTGGCAGTTAATTTGATCAAGACAGTCGAAATCGTGAAATTTTATTGGATAAGGCAATTCGAAAATTTTGAAATTGAAATTTACATACTTTGTTTTTGCCACATTGACAACCATTCTGTTTAAATAACACCATTTTTACATTTTATTATGTAATTATTTATTGTTAAATTTTAATATGTAGTGATTTTTTGTAGAGTTTTAATATGTAATGATGTATTGTTAAGCAAATTTTGACAGAGTGCAACTGCCTAACTGCCTTGTTTTAGATTAGAGTTGTATTTGTAGATTTATACTTGACATGTCCTATTCAAACTTCATGTTTGTCAACGGAATAAACGATTCTTGATTCTTGTGTTATTATGTTTGGTGTTTTTGATTATTTGTCTAAGATCTTATATCTGAAATGCATTTAAAAGAGTTCAAATTTGCAGTAGTAATATGGTTTAGTGTTAAATGATGCTGAAAGTTAGGCTGTTGTGTTAGATTGTCGACTTAAAGTTGGCCCATGGCTAAAACATATGTGTTGAAGTGAATAGCTATGGTTTGAGGATCTGTTTCTAATTTTTTATTTATATTAAGTATTATTTTGTTATGTTCTGCAGATTGTCTTTTTCTTTCTTGGTTTATTACCTTCCATATTGCTTTAGTTTGGTTTGAGGATGTTGATATTTTTTGTTCAGTGTGAAGTTTTTTTGAGTAATGTATCTGTTGGTCATACGTTTTTTTTGAGTGTCGTGTAAATTATTTTGTCTAAGTGTTGTCCCGTTACTAAGTATTTGTTTTTTGCTTGCAGTGTACTGTCTCTTAGATGTTTTAATTGTGTTGTCATAGTAAATTGCTGGGTTAATTTATGATGTATAGTTCTGTTCTGAAGTGGGCTGATTATATTCAGTCAATAATCAGCTAGCTATACATATTACATAGTATATTGTCAAAATTATCAACTTGCAAAGTAAAAAAATATTTATATTTGTTAAAATATTACAATCAAGAAACCCCTATAGCCTAGAAATAATAAAATATAGGGAATACATAAATGTTCAGATGTTATTTTAAATAATGCAACCTAAAATAGAAAATAAATTTAATTATATAGTCATGCATTTGCAATCAATCTTAAAACTAAAATCAAACAGTAAAAATACAACTATATACAAATTGTCTTATCTCTGCCGGTCAACCATGATTTAAATGATTTCAAATGATTCAAATGATTTATTCAGCCATTAAATTTTACAAAACAATAGGCCAAGTCATATAAAGTAAAAAGCATACATCATGCAGCATTACAAATTCTAATTGCTAAATAACCTAGGTTATAACTATTAAAAACACGCAAAATCATAACAATAAAAAACAAACTTGCAAATCATCATGTGCTAAACATTAAAACATGCAATCATCATGCCAAATATTTGTGGTAACATACCTTCAGAAGTTTGCTCTAACCTTTGAATACTCCCCCAAGCATTTGTGGTCTAAGTTGAAATATTCATCAAGACAGTAAATTGGATTGTCTATGAGCCAATTTTTTAGCACCTTTGAAAATTTTGAATTTGGAAGAGCCCTTATGGATAACGGTAGTTTATTATACAATCTAATACATGTAACAGGAAAACAAGATGAGGATCTATGCAATCTAAGTCTAGACATAAAAATATTGTTGTTACCTCTAGTGCGCTGGGGGTATACATTATTGTTTAGCATTAGAGATCCTTCTCTTCTCTTTATCTCTAAAATACAATCATGCACACATAGGTTCACAACAGTTAGGACTCTATTTTGTACAAATAATGGCCTACAGTGGTCCAACCAGCCAGCACCAGACATAAGGCGAATTGCCCTCTTCTGCAGCAACAGAATTTTGTGGGTACAAGTGGTGTGACCCCAGAGCCTGATTCCATAAGGAAATACAGAATGAAAAAAGGCAAAATATGCCTGCCTCAGGTAATGGCTGGTCAAACCATCCGCAAGCCTCCTGAGAAGATACAATGAGCGAATCAGTCGCCTACAGACCGCATCAACATGGGGCCCCCACAGTAACCCAGAGTCCAAAGTAAAACCTAATAGTTTAACAGGATCACACTTAGGGGGATTCTTGCACAGAGTAAAAGTGATTTCCTAAGTTTTTGCTTCATTAAGTGAGAATTTATTGATCTCAAACCAGTGAGAAGCAATCGTCATTAATTCATGCACGGCTGATTGAGAACAAAAAGGATCAGGTCCACAGGAATAAAGTGTAGAATCATCAGCAAACATTTTAACTTTACCCGATACATCAAAGTACAAGTCGTTTATATCGATAATAAACAACAGGGGGCCCAACACTGAACCCTGGGGAACCCCACGTTCCACGGCCCGAGACTTAAACAAGATCACATTCCAGCTAACAATCTGCTGGCTATGAGCAAGATAGGAGCTAATCATCTTGAGTTCGTCATCTCCCAGATACAGATTAAGTTTCATGGCCACACTGCTTGTTAAAATTTCACAAAAAGTGGCTTCTAACAAATCAAAAAAACTCACTGACATTAAACATAGGATTTTTATTAAAATAATTATAAAACCTAGATTTAAAAACTTTAAAATCAAGGCTACTTACATCCACTGGTAATTTGTTAAAGAGTCTAATACCCATCACAGTATGGCTTATCCTAGTTTTCTCCAGCCTAACGTGAGGTAAGTCAAGCTTAGTCTTGTTCCTCGTTAGATAATCTAAGGTTATCTAAGTGTGGAACCCAAGATATTTTATGATCCAATAATATACCCAAAAACTTGACATGATCCTTAGCATCTACAATATTATCTAGCACATGCTTGAGACTAAAAATGACATTCATACTTTCATCTTTATTTAAAAGAAAATTATTGGCTGCAAATCAGTCACAGGCAGTATTCTTAACATGCTCAACTAGGTCATTTAATTCTTTAAAATCTACTCCATGCAACAAAAACGTTGAGTCATCAGCATATAAATAGGCGTCAGAATCTAGATATTAGACAAAGGAACGCCCTAAGGACCGAACCCTGAGGCACGCCACAATGTACACTCACCTGAGCAGACCTCCTACCATTTACATATACACCCTGCTTTCTATTGGCTAGATATGACTCAACAAGTTTTAAAGCTGTACCTAAGATTCCATAATGTTGAATCCTAGAAAGTAACATCTTATGATCTGCACAGTCGAAGGCCTTGCTTAAGTCACAAAATGTGGTCCAAACAAATCTCCTACTTTCTAATACTTCCTGAATCTTAGTGACCAGAGCCTTAACAGCATCAATTGTACAAAGCGACCTTCTAAAACCAAATTGAGAGTTGGTAAATAAATTATTGTTCTTAAAATGTTTTTACTTACTTGATGGAATATAATGTTCTCCAACACCTTGGTCAGCATCGGAACCAGTGATACTGACCTATAGTTAGCTGGATCAGACTTGTTTCCCTTTTTGAAAATTGGCGACACTTTTGAAATTTTCAACGAATCAGGAAATATTTCCTCAAGCAAACGCATGTAATGAATGACCTTAGCAAGCGGGTAGGCTATACTTTCTTTTACTCTCTTAACAACACAGTTGAAAAGTTTGATGTTTTTTATCTTCCCGGTTATGTTGCAAGTCAACTTACTATTTAACGGTCTGAAGTAAATTATTCTGATAAAAAATTATACTTTATGGAACATAATTACTCGAAAAATCAATTTATCTATGGGAAAAAAATAAGTTGTTGTGAAAGCGTTTCCATTTTTGTTTCCCACACCGTATATTTGGAAACAATTGGTATTATGATGAGAGTATGACAGTAATTTAGTTTCCATAATGAATGGCAACCATTATATATACATAGTTTAAATAATTGTAGTAAGTACATAAGTATATAAAAATGTTGTTCCAAATAACTAGATTTTATTAATATATTATTTGATATAAATTCGTTGAAAATGTAAACAATGAATAAAGTTTACGTTGTATTAAAGATTATTGAATAATTTGGGAGGGGGGGGGAGCACCATCACTGTTGGGGTGGATGGGCACTCCTGTTAATTAGGGAATGTAATTTTACAAATCCATACCATGAGTCACTTATAACATTGAACACCGTTAAGTATTTATGCTGCTGGTGAATTTTCATTTGAAAAATGTTAGCGAAGACTGCATTCAAACTAATGTGCTGGTAACCACTTAGAATGCCTGTTGATCTTTTTTTATAAACTGTCACAGCTCTCGTTATTATGAGATACTTTGGAAATTCACTTTGTATCATATATTTGTTTGAATATGAACAGTTATCAATGAATCATCGATAAATAGTTTTCAAGTGTTTAAGTAGCTTACTTGCAGTTACATTTCATTTCAATATATTATCATGAACTTTGTCTCCAGGATTTATAAAATATTTATTGAACTCATTTGGTGGGAATTAAACCAAAATATTAAAACCATTTTATTTATTTATTGTCATACTTAGTCATATTCTCCCTAAAATATAGATAATTATAATTTTAACAGCATTATTAAAGAAAGAAAATTAACAAAAATAAAATAAAAATAAAATATTACAGTCGGACAAAAACAAAAACTAGTTCTAATGTCTTTGTAAGGTCAAGATCCCTTTCACTTCTTCTTCTTGTTTTGTCTATTTGTTCTTGTTCTGGTCTTTGTCATTCTGAATATTCTGTCAATTTCAGCAGTTAGTTCGGCTGGAAGTATAGGTAAAAATAAAATTGCGTGTTTAGTTAAAAGAGCAAAATGACGGTGATTACGAAGCCTATTTCTGAGAAGAAAATTGACAAACTTGATCAACCACTAGTTACCGCTGAATGCTTGGTAAGATAGTACTCTGTATTGGTGAAAATATTATTAAAATATTTTAGAATAAAGTAAGTTTAATTTGTTTTATTAACTAGGTAATTTATATAGTGGGCCTATGATACCATTTTATAATTCTTCGGTAAAACATTAACTCGAGAAAATCAGAAATTTCCATGTTAATTGATATAGGGTGAAAAAAGAAAACCAAGTATCACTAAACAGTTTGACCTATTCTTTTTTTTTCTTCAGAAAGAGTTTGAAAATTAATAAGGCATACTCGCTGTTGTTTATATGAAACAGAATAGAATTAAGTCCTCAAGAATACTTCCTACAAGAATTATAATATTATTATTATACATATTATAATACTTCATTTAAAGTATAAGATTATTTCGGGAGGTCAACTAAACAAATTTGGGTATTTATGCAGTTTCTTGCCACCAAACAAATTTGGAACATTTTGCTGGAAAAGGGTTTATACTTGGCTGTATTTTTATGAGAAATGCTTTTTATTCCACGGAAATAACGTATTTTACCGAAAAATTCGAAAAAGCCTATATCACAACTTGTAGCATTTTTGTCATATTTCTGTTAATTTAAATGGTATTTTAATCATCATTTTTTATGTGTTTTTTGCGCTGATTACAAATTTGATAATATATTTCGGTCTATTACAAATATTTCTTCAGATATAACAGAAAAACTATTGCGGCGAATCACGATTAACGGCCATTACGCGATCATTATATACAACAACTATTAATCACAAAAACTGAATTTACCTATATTGCCGCCGGAGTGACGGCCGGCAAGCCGTCACGGAGGCCAAACACTTGAATTTAACGCAAATTACAAATATTTTTGTTGAGAAAATAGACAAGTAGGACAAGTTAGGTTATGTCAGTAAAAAATGCATTTTTCAAGTTGAAAAAAATTTTACTACAAAACCAGTTATATATTTGTACTAGCTGTGCCCGCCCGCTTCGCCGGTCATAATATTGAATTTGATTTAGAACCTAATAGCTGAAAGAATTCGAGCATTTTTGCTTCTTCTACCAATATTAGATTTTTTAGGAGGTATGTCATAAAAAGTAAACTGCAAAACAAATAATTATTTATTTTTTATTTTCACGTTTCACCGCATGTTTTAATTACCGAGGAAAAAAGGTTAACACCAAATACAGATCACCTGATCAAGTAAAAGTAGTGTGTGCTACACTCTCAAGGTGAAATGTAGAACTACAATAAATCAAAACATATACAGTACTGTTGTTGTGAGAACTTCAATCTGCTTATGGCATGTGAAACTACATTAAACCACACAGTCATATGTTTTTTGTAAACAATTCAGATTCTCCATTTGAATAACATGGGATCTTTAGGAGCCCGTGGGGCGGGACCCTGTAGACGGATCTGCATCAAACTTCACAGAAAACATCTCGGGAGTATACAGGACAACATCCTAAAGTTTCATGGCGATCGGTTGGATGGTTTGGCAGCGCATAAACTTCAAACATATATATATATATATACAAACATCCTCTTTTATAAATATAGATTATATTAGGCCTATTGCACACACACCGATTTTGGACGGCCGATTTTTTACCGACCGTCCAAATTCCAATAGTAAACCACAGGAAGGAACGGAACCTGGCACACACGCCGACCACTGATCGGCGCCGGTAAAATGCCGGTGAGCAGCCGGCCACTGCCACTGCATGGGCCGGTGCCGGGCCGGTGCCGGGGACACAGTGGCGTACGTGACTAGACACAAGCTTGCGCACACACCGATTTTATGCGGACCGTCCTCAGTAGTTTTCGCTTCGCCATCTTCCATTCCAGCCGATTGAACTGTTGATAAAGACGTACATTTTCGCATTGAGTGTTCATTTTAGTAGTGCGTGTTAATTACGTTATTATTTGCAATGGGTGACTTGATAGACAATGACATCCTTATTTCGTTAGTGGAGGCAAGACCTGTTTTGTGGGATAAAAGTTTGGACACATTTAAAGATAGAAATCTTACATGGAGAGAAGTATGCTGAGGGAATACAATTCCTCATTTTAGTGTTTTGATGTTTGATGACATCTTTTAACTTCTCGTGAAGTTCATCAAACGAAGCCGTAGACATTCTAAAGAAATTAAAAAACTTATTTCCTTCACGTCGAAGTTCTTCGAAAAGGGTGTAAAAGGTTCCCACCTGTTCCCTTGTTTCATTAATCCGATGAATCCAGCACTTCCGCTTAATCCTACGACGCTTCATACGGCGGTATAGTAACCACATAGCCACAACACGTTTCGGATTCATTACAGATAAATAAACACTCACAACACTGATAAATAAACACTCTACAACACTCACTACAGTACACCATATACTCGAACAACTCTTTAACTGGTAAAAATTCGATGTGTGTGCAAGCGGTACTCAAACGATAAAATATCGGCCGATTTTTTATTGGCCGTCCAAAATTGGTGTGTGTGTGCAATAAGCCTTAGTAGGATGAAAATTATTTTTATTGGTATGAACAACTAAAATATTGGACATTGAACTTCCGGACAATTCATTAGAAAACAGTAATGACGATTCTTGTGAAGAAAGTGATTGAGCAGTAATAAACAATCATTGTTCAGTAATAGTTGTCTAATAATAGTTATCTTGTGATAAAATGTTAAAATATTTTTCCTTTACTTAATGACATATTTGCATTAGGGAGATTTTGTACTAAAAATAATCTCATAAACCTAATTAGTTTTCTCACTCAGCAAATAGTTGAAATTGGTCATTAAAAAACATTAACATATAAGAAAAGTAATAATAATAATAAATGTTAATTTTAGTTTAAATCTCAGAACATCTTTTCCTAATTATAAAACAAACAATTATGTATCAAATAGAAAATCAACATTTTAAATGTTTCTAAAAATCAACGAAGTACTCCAAATATTTTATTTAGATTAATATAAATGTAATGTAATCTTTTAAATATATATAGGCCTAAATATATTGGGATTTAAAAATTGATATAGGCATTTACAATCAATTTTTAACAGATAACAATTATCAATCATAACACTTTTCCCTATTGTTGAGGCCTATTTACATTTAAAATAATTAAGTGCCCAGGCATTTGCCCAGGTATATTCCCTGGGCATTTGCCCTGACTTATAAATGGCCGGGCATTGTACATCATTTTACAGTCTTGGAACTGTAAACCTACTGTAATCTGATTCACTAACTTATATTCTGTTCAAAAGGAACCTCTTACAAGGATACCCATGTTACAAACATTGTAAATGATCTAAATATTTATACTAGAAACGTATATACTTTATTGACCGTATACTACTAACAGAATGAAGTGTTGTTTACAGTGTACTAACCATGCTACTGGAGATCTTTAGTTTCTCGTGCAATGCAATGCTGGCCTCACATTGACACAAAATGATTGCTTTTGTCGAATGATAAATATACATATTATCAGCCTGTGCGCAATGACTGCTATGAAGTATCTATGTCACCTGCAGCGAATGTGTTAAATATATTTTACCATGTGTAAAGGTCAATGCTTTTTGATATGTTCTAAAAGAAATTAATAAGTTACATTTAGCTAAAAGAAACAAATTATCATATCTTTGTCTTGTCCTGTCAGTATAATTTTATAGCCTAAGATACTTAGGCTATAAAATTATACTGACAGGACAATTAAGATACTTTAATTTAATTTTTTTTAAAGGAAAAAGTGTTGGGAAAATTATATTTTTTCTGCTTTGAACCTTCATAGGCCCTTCATAGCTTGAACCTTCATATAGCTAAACTGGTGATTTTTTTTATCTTATTCTACATATATTTGTTAGTCTAGGGTGAAAACCCCACAGCCTTATTATAATCAGAAAGGTAGACATTTAACACGTTGAGTGCTGACGACCCGGTTCCGGGTCCCGCGTGGCCGAGCGCCGAGTGCGCGTGCCCCGGATCCGTGTCGCGCTGCAATGTTCTCTTATACTAGGCAGTGTGAGCTCAGCTCTTGTGGAGGGAAGACTGTATGTCGCCCGCTCCTTCAGTGCAACACGTGCTATATTTTTGTGTTCGTCGTTTCGGCCTAGCGATTTTTTGAGTTTTCTTATACACGTTATTGTTTTTATAGTATTTAGTGAGTAGTTGCTTATATTATATTTGTATATAGTTTATTTTTATTAGTGTTTTATATAGCTTATTATCATTTAGTGAAGTAATAGTGTTAATTTAAATAAAAATGGCTGATCGTAATGAAAGTGATGATGACCTTGGAAGTGACCGGAAACAGGAACAAATATTATTGGATGGCGTTGTAAATATTGTAAATGTATAACAATTAGTTTTTAGTGAAATATAAAGTGTTTGTGACATTGTTTGGGTGCATTTTGAAAATGTTGCCATAAATTTGCCTTCTTGGCGCATCCCCAGGAGCTGACGACCCGGATCCGACCCATGGATTTTTACTGACAGGGAATGAACAATAAACCATCCCACCGACTTCCTGATCTCAAATTAGCATCTGAAAACACTAATGCTGAGTAGTTTTTTTGTTTTTAACTTTCAGATATAGACGTGGTATAGGTCTAACATGTATAGCAGTCAACGTGTTAAAGCAAATCTTCAATCTGTTGACAAATTCTCTGATTTTGCCACTTTTACCATAGTAAAAGTTCATTCACTCATGAAAAGATCAAGAAATATTTTTTGCTCATTTAAATTAAGTTCTAAAATTCTTCCCTGTTGACAGAAACACAATTTACAATAAGAAAAAAGAAGTTCATTATTTATGATTGTTATAAAAAATAAATATAAACACCAACTATAAACACTGAGGTATTGACAGCTGGAACATCTTGTATCAGCCGTTTGCTAGATCGCTCAATTTTTTTTCCAAAGACGTTCAAAATAATATTGAGAGTTAAACAATGAACTCAAATTCTATTAAATAATATATTCCAATGTTACTGACGTAAATTTAGGAGGCAGTAAAAAAAGCCGACAGTACAGACATGGGCGGTTTTTGCGAGAAATGCTGATTTCCGTACAGTACAGACATCGGTGGTGAAGGTGTTATAAAAAAAACTTCCAAGTTCCATTTGCTCTTCATTGAATAAGGTGTTGAATGAGTGATTAACCCTAGATCAACGTTTTCTAAACTACCTAATGATTTGCTCAATTTAACATATTGTTTTGTAAATTCATACCAAGTCACATAATTGGAAGAGGCTTGTTATTCCACGTAAACCATAAACTTTGCAAGTTTAGCTTGAGGTTTTTTTAATTCCATTCAAAATAATTAATTAAAATGGATTAAAAAGTCAAAGGTACTAATTATGCAGTTCTTATCATCTAAATAAATTTGAAAACTTTGAAATGGGTCAAGCATTGGCTATCTATATTTTCACATGAGGTATTTAAATGCAGCAGAAATTTTAGTTTTTAACAAAATATTTAGAAAAACAAGTATGTTTAGTTGATATATTTTCAATAGCCTAATTAAACGATTTTTAATCATCTTTTTTAATATGACGTGTCTTTTACATTGAAAATTTTTTTTACATTACACTGACAAGCTAGGAGCTACATCAAAATTCGTGAGAGGACTGACTGTAGAAGATCCACAAGAATACCTAAAATTTATGAGAATGACTGAAATAAAAGTTGAAAAACTCTTGGAGCTTATTTCATTTTTAGTCTAATTAAAAGTTTGATAAATTTCAAGTCCGTATGAACTTAATGAGGTGCAGAGTTCATCAATGCAGAGTTTGAAATTATAGGCTATATCCACCTGATAAAGGTAACGTTTTAGTTTTTATTCCCCTTAATATTTGTGGACGCTGTTCATTATGCCAGCAAGACTCGCTTAGCATTGGGTATTTTTAATATCCATCTTTTGTTATCTAAGGAGTGTCTGACATAACTGGCCCTGTGCTGTTCAACTGGATTTTAATAACTGGAGAGTTTCCTTCTGTTCGGACACTAGTAACAAGACAGCACTAGTAACAAGATTTGAAAAACAGGACCAAGGAATCTTTCTAATTGTAGTTCAGGATATCTGTTCTGTGTAGCACCTAAGATATTTGAAAAGGTTGTTCATAGTGTTTTTATAAGAGAGTCTGCCTCCTTATCCTTACATCAGCATGGCTTTATAGAAGATCGTTTGACTGTTACAAACTTGTCGCTTCTTGCAGTTATTGGTCTTGCAGTTGAGCAACGAGCACAGATTGATACCAATTATTTAGATTTTCAGAAAGCATTGAACAAGCTTCCTCACCTTGTATTTTTAAAGAAGCTTCCTTCTTTATGATTATAACGGAACCTTATTCTTTGGATACAATCTTACCTCTTGAATAGGATATTTAAAGTAGGATGTAGTGGTATGTATTCAGAGAACTTTGTTGCCATTAGAGGAGTACCACAATGGTGTAACACCTTTGTTTTTTTTACTTGTTATTTACTTACGACATTAGATCTTTCCTGAACTGTGCTGTTCAACTCTATACAGACAATATTAATATACTTGCTATTCAGATCGCTAATATAATATACCATTTGGCTCATCAATCTTGTATCGTTTCGGCTGTGAGGTGGACCAAAGACAATTAATTACATAACACTTAACCTTAGCAAAACAGCAAAGGTTTCATTAATTCGTAAAACTAATCCTTTCTTCTTTTACGACATTAGTGGCCAGTGGCGTAACGAGGAAATATGTAAGGGGAGGATTTGGACATTTTATCAGATGTGTTTTCAAGCAATTTTTAAATGTCGAATTTGGTCTTGCCGATTGTAGGTTCATTGGAACATAATTTAACCTTTAATTAGTTGCACAAAAATGGCGTTATTTATCATGCACGGAAGAGTATACTGATTTATAAACAAACATGCATAATGAAGAGAAAACATATTTTAATTATTATATAGTGTTACTTCATGAATGCTACCGAAATTAACAACCTCTCCAAACAAGTTTTTAATAAAAATATGAAATATTATAAAGACAAAACTTAATCTTCTATTAGAATAGCACAACAGCATATGCTAAGTTCATTAAGTGTGATCCCTCCATAAGGAAGTGTAAGCATATCATCTTTTGACTGTTCTGAGTCTGTGGTATAGTCATTATGTTCTAAAATATATTCTTCATCACTACTCACCCTGGTCGCTGGATGGCTCCAATAGCATAAGCTGTATTCTTTCTTCTTCTCTCGAATCCATTATTCATTGAACATTTGAACATTCATAAACATATACTAAACTTTTATAACAAACTAATTTTCAAAAAGAGCTGAATTGTACAAATAAAATTAAACTATTATTCCTTAAAACCAGATGCTAAAGTAGTTGTAGTCACACACGGGACTTGGTACCGGGTTACTTTGCAACACTCTTAGTTGCGAACGTTAGATTCTACCAGGCGTTCAGAAAATTAACTATAGCACCTGATGGTTCGAGTTAGACTGATCAAAACTGAAGTGGTGTGTTTAAAATGAGAGGTTTGACAGCTGTTGTGAAATTGACGGACCTGAACGGTCTGGTCAAAATATGAGTGACCCGGTAGAAAATACTGTGACGCGAATAAGTAAAGCTTTTAAAAGTACTTTTTTAGCAAGATAAATCTTACATTGCTTGAAACCTTAATTAATTTGAATTCTTTGATTTTGTTTGCTATAAATAGGACTAAAATTTACATAAGTTTTGAATTTTGAATAAGGGCTTTTTAATATATACTGAAATGAATTTATTCATTATATGCTACGAAATATTAAAATTTAGATTAAAATATACCAAATTAATTCAGGTATGAGGTATATTTTCAGGATGTTAAGTTTCTTATGAGTAACGTAGTAGAAGTGAGTAGTCATAAGTTACACCTCTGCAGTGAAAGTAAGAGGATTAATTGTTTCCTTAAATAAAGTTTGAAATTCAATTTACGTGTTATTTTACAGAATAAATTCAATTTTTATTTTATAGTTTTAAGACTTGTTACAAATTCAACACTACAGGCAGATTAATTTGTGAAAAATATATAGTTTATAGTTCAATTACAACTATTTTAATGATATCCAACCAACCAGTTATTATTTTGAAAATTATTTAAAAATCCAGGACTAGAATATTATTGTTGAAAATTTTCATTATCCTTTCTGTTACATTTCCTATTCTCTCAGATTATTTTTAAAACGAAAAACAGAATCATAAAATTATAGGAAACTTAAAACATTATGGGAAGGATAGATAGATATAGTGTTTTCCATTATTTTCAAAAAAACAATGCTATAAGCTTGGATTATGTTAAATAAACTCATTATGTGATTTTGTTCATTAATACAATTTATTTCTATACCTGGGCAATCTGCCCATTTTTAGGAGAAGCAAATATTTAGTCAATGGATTAATAAGTCAAACAACATAGTTGACTTATTAATAAATCAAACAATATAGCTGACTTATTAATAAGTCAAACAATATAGTTGACTTATTAACCCTTTGCACTCTGGACAAACATTTTGGTCGGTGCCAAAAACTCCAGTCCATGTTAGTAAAGTACTAGCGAAAAACTCCAAGCCCATTTTGCCAATATTGTAAGGGTTTTATAAAAAATTCATAATTTAGTTATTTTATAACTTAGAACTATGATTTACGTTTTGTTGTTTCTGTTATAATATTCTGCATGTAAAAAAAATAAAATTATAACATTAAAATAATTTATATATTTTTTTATGTTATTAAAAATGTATACCTAAATGTTTTTTAAAAAGTTAACTTTGAACCCTTATAACTATGAAAAATTGCATTGACCTATTATAAATCATTGTTATAATTATGTTCCTTGTATAATTACAAACTTTTATGCAAAATTTCATGCTCTTAACTTCATAAGTAAGTCCTTGGTAAGCATTTGTTGAAATCTTGACAAATTCTAAATTTTGCATACATACAGTGTATTATGTTCTCTGATCAACTTTGATTCTGCAGCACTAGTCTCATTTATTTTATAACTTCAAATGATGTATAATGTATCAGTAACAATGAAAAATTCAAAAAAAATATATATATTTAATTTTAAAATGTTTGTTGATAAAGCCACAAGGTCAAAAATCGTAAAATAATAAAAATTTTCAAACAGCTGATAAAATGAAATGTTATAGAAACTTGAAAACACACAGATGAATAAAGATATATATATATATATATACAGTATTTACAAATAGACTAGGAAGTATTGATTTATTAGCATGTGTGTCTGACGGTTCCCGCGCAAAACCATGCAACTGTGTCGGTCCCAGTCGTTCGCACGCGCCAAAACAGCTGTAAAAACCGACTGCTGAAAAATAATATTCCATAGAGTACACTATAAAGTACTACTACGCTAAACTATAACTATCGAAGTTTATTATATCGTAATTTGAGTGCATTTTAAAAGTATATAAAGCCAGCAAAAAATATATTTTGAACGTCCGATCGATCGGACGTCGGAGTTTTTGGCACATTTAGTGATCGTCCGAAATTTCGGACGTCGGAGTTTTTGGCATAAACTCATTTGTCTGAAATATCGGACGTCGGAGTGCAAAGGGTTAATAAGTCAAACAATATACTTATTAATAAGTCAAACAATATAGTTGACTTATTAATCGTAGTCTAGTGGGTTGTACTAAAAAATGACAAAATAAATATTATTATTTAATAAAATAACAATACTGTAAGCTATATTTAATATTTCTATTTAAAAAAAAATATTTCTCTAAATCTCCATTCAATTGCTATATCACGCAATTTTCCATTAATTTTAGACTTGCAAAATAATTTTTATGTAAAGTCATATTTGAAATAAAATTACTTTTTATCTGTCTAATATATCTATATTACATTTACAATATTAGACTGAAACAATTTTTCATAAGTTATGATTGTAAGAAAACCTAATGTATAAAAGCTGTTTTGATGTAAAACATTTGATGACAAATCCATGTTGTTTGAGCCATTTCCTGAAAGTTTAGTTTTTAATGTTCTGTCTCACAATAGTGATACCTTTATATCTCAGAAACTGATAATGAAAACAACTTCAAATTTTTTCATCTTTTTCTACAAACTATTCTCTAACTTTTGGAATATTTTCATTGCTATAAATTATTATTTTGTTGTTTTAAAAAAATAAAAGAACATTTATTTCCCAAATTGTATATATGTGCTTAGGTTAAAAAAAATACAAATTTCCTAATAATATTTTTATTAGTTTTTGAGCTGTTCATATTATATTCAAGATTGATCTAAAATTTGTCTAAAAAAACCAATTCATATACATAATTAAAAATTTTCAAAAACTACTAGAAACTATTTTTATTTCAACTTATAAGGTTAAAAAAAATCCAAAAGAAATATATAAAAATAAACAAAAAACCTCTTATTTCACTAGAGAACTCCCTTAAGGGGTGAAAATATGTACAATTTTAATATTTGAATAAACTGATGAACTGGCATTGAAGCATTTTGAAAGAGCTGCAGTCAGCGTTTGACTCATAACTAGATAGCTTATCAGCAAGGTTGTGATAAACACTGAGTTGAGTATGATATCTACTGTGAAATTATCTGTCATTTATAGTGACATTTGCAAAACAATGGCAACCTTGACAGTCAACTTAATCTGATCCATACAAAGGAATATTTTTTCTGTTGCAATAATCATAATTGTAAAATAACAAAAAAATAGAGTATTTTTTTAATAGACATTGTATGAATGGGTTTGTAGACGTATTGGAAAAACACAAACCAAAAATGTTAAGAAATCTGTTTCTTTAAGTATTTCTTGTCTATGCAGACAGGTTTTGGTTGGAGACTTTCATGGCTTTTGTATGGCTAAAAAAATGTTGTTTGCTTGTTGGATAAGTCTAGTACAGTTAAATATAGTTATATCAACTTGAGATGTAACAGTAAACTAATTAAAAAAATATTATTTACGCTTTTTTATAAATTATGTAGTTTATATATATATAAATGGATTGTGAGTAGATCGTAAAGAGAAGGTACTGTCTGTTATCATATTTGGTGCAGCTGTGCATTGAATTGCGTAAGGGGGGATGCGGAGCTGCCTTGCCTGGCTTGGCAGCATGGCTGCACGCTTACATATTTCCACATATTGACAAGTAAAATTGATTCATGTGGAATTCATACAATATTTTAAAGTCATATGTTAGGTATTTATAATATTTAATCCCTTCAGCCCAGGTCATTCCATTCTGGTCTATTATTAGTTATCAGGAGCCATAATAAACAAATCTGAATCGCCCGTTATGTCTTGGATAGTGATGTGGGCCGGGCAAATGTCTAGTGGGCAGGACATTTATTAATGGGCATTTGCCTGGGTATGCCCAAAGCAGTTTTAAGCGCCCAAAAACTGGGCATTTATAAAAAAAGGTAATTTTATCCTTTAACTGCCGTGATTGTTTATTTGAGTGCTTACTGCCTATACATTTCTTCAAGACCACTCTGAGTTCCTAAAACTTACTTTAAGGCCATTATCAAAGGTGTAGTTATTGACCAATCCTTGAGCTTGTTAAAATATAGTCTTTAAAACTTCCGTGTAGTATTTGCGAAACCTCCATATCATAACCGAGTACCTTCATATATTGTGGGATTGTTAAAATATATTTTCTTACTACTACTTTATATTTGAATCCTATAAATTCTAAAAATGTGACTTAGGTTAATTTATAATAAACTAGCTGAACCTGGCGGACGTTGTCTCGCCTTTCATTTTTCATTGACATACCAAAATAAAGCAATAATAAGAATTATAGAAAAAAACCATTATTTATTAAATGAGTGCAAGAGGGTAAACAATATTTTTGGTCTTCTTATTTGGTGTATAAATGTAAAGGTTTTATGTAGTGTGTGCTACACTCACAAGGTGAAATGTAGAACTACAATAAATCAAAACATATACAGTACTGTTGTTGTGAGAACTTCAATCTGCTTATGGCATGTGAAACTACATTAAACCACACAGTCATATGTTTTTTGTAAACAATTCAGATTCTCCATTTGAATAACATGGGATCTTTAGGAGCCCGTGGGGCGGGACCCTGTAGACGGATCTGCATCAAACTTCACAGAAAACATCTCGGGAGTATACAGGACAACATCCTAAAGTTTCATGGCGATCGGTTGGATGGTTTGGCAGCGCATAAACTTCAAACATATATATATATATATACAAACATCCTCTTTTATAAATATAGATTATATTAGGCCTATTGCACACACACCGATTTTGGACGGCCGATTTTTTACCGACCGTCCAAATTCCAATAGTAAACCACAGGAAGGAACGGAACCTGGCACACACGCCGACCACTGATCGGCGCCGGTAAAATGCCGGTGAGCAGCCGGCCACTGCCACTGCATGGGCCGGTGCCGGGCCGGTGCCGGGGACACAGTGGCGTACGTGACTAGACACAAGCTTGCGCACACACCGATTTTATGCGGACCGTCCTCAGTAGTTTTCGCTTCGCCATCTTCCATTCCAGCCGATTGAACTGTTGATAAAGACGTACATTTTCGCATTGAGTGTTCATTTTAGTAGTGCGTGTTAATTACGTTATTATTTGCAATGGGTGACTTGATAGACAATGACATCCTTATTTCGTTAGTGGAGGCAAGACCTGTTTTGTGGGATAAAAGTTTGGACACATTTAAAGATAGAAATCTTACATGGAGAGAAGTATGCTGAGGGAATACAATTCCTCATTTTAGTGTTTTGATGTTTGATGACATCTTTTAACTTCTCGTGAAGTTCATCAAACGAAGCCGTAGACATTCTAAAGAAATTAAAAAACTTATTTCCTTCACGTCGAAGTTCTTCGAAAAGGGTGTAAAAGGTTCCCACCTGTTCCCTTGTTTCATTAATCCGATGAATCCAGCACTTCCGCTTAATCCTACGACGCTTCATACGGCGGTATAGTAACCACATAGCCACAACACGTTTCGGATTCATTACAGATAAATAAACACTCACAACACTGATAAATAAACACTCTACAACACTCACTACAGTACACCATATACTCGAACAACTCTTTAACTGGTAAAAATTCGATGTGTGTGCAAGCGGTACTCAAACGATAAAATATCGGCCGATTTTTTATTGGCCGTCCAAAATTGGTGTGTGTGTGCAATAAGCCTTAGTAGGATGAAAATTATTTTTATTGGTATGAACAACTAAAATATTGGACATTGAACTTCCGGACAATTCATTAGAAAACAGTAATGACGATTCTTGTGAAGAAAGTGATTGAGCAGTAATAAACAATCATTGTTCAGTAATAGTTGTCTAATAATAGTTATCTTGTGATAAAATGTTAAAATATTTTTCTTTTACTTAATGACATATTTGCATTAGGGAGATTTTGTACTAAAAATAATCTCATAAACCTAATTAGTTTTCTCACTCAGCAAATAGTTGAAATTGGTCATTAAAAAACATTAACATATAAGAAAAGTAATAATAATAATAAATGTTAATTTTAGTTTAAATCTCAGAACATCTTTTCCTAATTATAAAACAAACAATTATGTATCAAATAGAAAATCAACATTTTAAATGTTTCTAAAAATCAACGAAGTACTCCAAATATTTTATTTAGATTAATATAAATGTAATGTAATCTTTTAAATATATATAGGCCTAAATATATTGGGATTTAAAAATTGATATAGGCATTTACAATCAATTTTTAACGATAACAATTATCAATCATAACACTTTTCCCTATTGTTGAGGCCTATTTACATTTAAAATAATTAAGTGCCCAGGCATTTGCCCAGGTATATTCCCTGGGCATTTGCCCTGACTTATAAATGGCCGGGCATTGTACATCATTTTACAGTCTTGGAACTGTAAACCTACTGTAATCTGATTCACTAACTTATATTCTGTTCAAAAGGAACCTCTTACAAGGATACCCATGTTACAAACATTGTAAATGATCTAAATATTTATACTAGAAACGTATATACTTTATTGACCGTATACTACTAACAGAATGAAGTGTTGTTTACAGTGTACTAACCATGCTACTGGAGATCTTTAGTTTCTCGTGCAATGCAATGCTGGCCTCACATTGACACAAAATGATTGCTTTTGTCGAATGATAAATATACATATTATCAGCCTGTGCGCAATGACTGCTATGAAGTATCTATGTCACCTGCAGCGAATGTGTTAAATATATTTTACCATGTGTAAAGGTCAATGCTTTTTGATATGTTCTAAAAGAAATTAATAAGTTACATTTAGCTAAAAGAAACAAATTATCATATCTTTGTCTTGTCCTGTCAGTATAATTTTATAGCCTAAGATACTCTTGAAAATAAAGTATTCAGTGTTTATTAGTGATTCAGAAGTAAGAATTCTAAATAATCTTGATTCCAGAAATTGTTTACGAATAAATGCTTGATTATAATGTCCTTATATATTTACAAAATTATCCTGAACAATAAGAAGTTATCCTGGAATATTTACACACTCCGCTCTATAACAAAATTATATGGATATTTTTTGCTATACAGATAAAATATCGGCGTAATTTATTTTTTATTATAGAGATAAAACCTAACAGACAAATTTTAATCTCTAAGGTTCTTTTAAACACGTTATCGCACCATGCTCCTTGCATGCGCATGGTGAGGTTCTGCACCAAATGTTCAGTTTGGTGTTATTGCATTAGTGTTTTCAGCATTTGTAGAAGCGCTGTGATTTGTTGTGAGTACTGAAACATTCTGTAGAAAAAATATTACCTTTAGATTAATTTGAATGTAGCCTAAATTGTTCAGATATTCTAATAAACCAAATATTCGTTATATTTCACCGTTCCTAGGAAACATATCACTTGTTGTAGGTTAGCAGCGAAAGTGTTAAGGTAATTAATTTTCCGATCACTTTACACATAAATGTCAAGCTACATATAAACTTCAATATATCCTTTTTTCAATTTAAAAAAAAAAAATTCATTCTCTAAAAAATCAGTTCCAGAGAAAACTACGGAAATAATTTCTGGAGTCATAACCTGCAACAACCTGGAACTCAGTAGGTTGTTGCATTTGGAATAAACATAATTAGTTGGTAAGATTAAGGGAGAAAGATCTGGTTTTGGAAAATCTTTGTGTGTTCTATAGTGTCCCATAGCACTTGATTGAATCAAAATAAATAAGAAAATGTGTCTTAACATATAAGTTTTTGAAGCCAATTTTTTTTTATTTCTTTAGGTTTTAAACAGAAAAATTCACAATGTTTTGTTAGAAAATACATTCTACATATCGGTTTACGTATGGATGACGTAATTAATTAAAAACAAAAATTAATCGTCAACAAAAATCGTTAGGGCAAGTAATTTAATAACAAGCTAAGAATGAGCAAAACTGATGCGTTGACTCATGCTGTTAACTTAAACAGTCAACATTACATTAGAAGCATCTTACTGCTATTCTAACATGTCGCCACATTGATCTTTAATGTAAGAGCCTGAGGCTCGTCGGGCCATGTATGTTTGTACCTCGGAAAGTTGGTTCCAATGCAATTGCACCAATCACCTTTTTGCGCTCTGACTGGGATTCGAACCAAGGCCCCACCATCTCCATGGCCATAGGAGACGATGTATTTATGCTCTAGACTACTGAAGCATGACGTGGCATGGGACAAAACCAGTACAAAACAGATGAAATCTTAGCAGGAGAATTTTGTACTGTGGTTTTGTAGTATATGGCTGTAGTTCTTTTATGCTGCTCTTTGCTCTTTACAGGTAGTAAAAATGTTGTCTCTGTACAATTTTTAACAGATGTTTTGGTGTGTATATTCACTATTTAAACAATTACAAACACAAGAATAGCACTGCGCGTGTGTTGTTGCCAATAGGTTTAAGAAATTAGAGATAAAGAATTGATTGACTGCAATAAAATAGCAGTGGAATTGGCTCACAGAACAATAGACCAATCCATACACGAACATCACCACTGGACATGAATGAGTGGACAGGGTGTTTAGAAATAAGATTCACCCGCTCACCCCTTACAGGTACAGTGGTGATGACCCAACCTACCTATAAACATATAGTGGTGATTATATGAATTGTTTATTTGTATTTATTCTTGCACAAGATATTATTAAAAACATTAAGCTGCAAACACTTTTAATTCTGTGGTGATCAGCATTCGTATGTACAGCTAGAGTTAAATCTTGTCTGTAATTCTAATCCATATCTCATTTGTATAGTGCCTCCATAGTTATTCATAGCAACTCAGCACTGCACTGTTTGCCCTAAGGAGAATAAAATCTACAAGTACTCTGGCAGCCACCAGAACAGCTTATCACGCACTGTTTGAAAGCAGAGTACGATATGGAATTATACTTTGGGGAGCATCTTCTAATAACAACCTCCAGAGAGTAATGATTCTACAAAAACGGGCATTAAGGCTGATGGCTGATATTGCACCACGGGATAACTGCAGAGAAGCATACAAAAATCACAATATACTCACCATCACATCTCTCTACATTCAAAAGTCATTATGCATGCTGTTAGTCTAAAATTGGTTCGCAACAACCAACATGGCCGGACAACAAGAAATGGGCTAGACTTCAACCTACCTGCGCACAGGACCGCTCTGTTTTCCAAGAAGCCATCGTACGCTGGGGCAAGATTGTATAATGCGCTTCCTATTCAATTAAAGAGAGTAGAAGACAAGAAGCTCAAGAAAGAACTGCGTTGCTGGCTCGTGGCAGGATCCATCTACACACTCGATGAGTTCCTGGTCCAAGCAAGTAATCGTGACAACATTAGACAACAGACAGGGGAATGAAGAACTGCCGAAACCAACTAATTTACCAATTTTATTATACAGATTATTGTATACTTATATTTATTTGTTTTGACACTCATTGTACTGAAATTGACGCCTGTTCTAAACTTGATGTTTAAGAATAAAGCTTTCTGATTCTGATTCTGATAGCAATTACTCATCAATCTCCTGAAAAAGAGTGGTTATTGCATATTTTTTTGTGACCTGTGACTCTTATCTGTTGTATCCTAATAAACAAAGTTTTTTCGACGTTTTGTGTCTAAGAATAAGTATCACTTTTTGCTATTTTCAACTTAACTGTCTTTATAAACTTACTGTATATTTCAGCCACACCAAGATGTTGAATCTGGTAGTACCACAGGCAGCCTGCCTCCGCAGGATCCTCGTCTTTTGGTCCTGCACGCTCGTGCTCGCAGAGCCTCTTCTATCACCACGGCCTGTCTATTGCTAATGGCATTGCTTGTGATGTGCTGCGGCGTTCTTGGCGGATTTTATCTGTACAAGCAGTTTGCCCATTCTCAGGTATGAAAAAAACTTGTATGGTAGTTTGAGAGTGGTTTTAAAGTGTATTTAAAGATTTGAGATACTTTTATAAACCAGGAAACAGTAGAGGTAAGGTAACAGAAAATGACCTGAAAGTCTCAGACAAAATGCCCTCAATGAGTGTTTACCTTTCTCTACTCTTTTCCTTCTCATCTTTGATATTACAAGTCCAATAACAATTTTGACAGCTAGCCTTCTAACACTATTGACATGAGAGTAGGCCTATCAATTATTACTTGTATGGATATCATTATATTGAAATACCGACCGTCAATTGTATTTTTAGTTTTCAACTTCTATTAATAGTCAATAGTCAAAATATTTGTATTAACAATTTTAACTGCCTCATTTGAATGTATTTATTTTATTTTTGATCTGTTGTAAGCTTAATTTCTCTGTAATTTGTTGACTTAAAAAAAATAAATATATATATAGGCAATTCTTTCTTCTATATTTAACCTGTACGATAGTTATAAAAATAAAAAAATAAAACTTTTTATTGCTTGTATCTAAAAAGAAATAATCAAAAGAATGATAGTTAAAGATGTCCTAATTTATTGTGTTTACCAAAAATGACAATGGTTCACCAACTTTTCTATGTATTTTAAGTTTCCCAATTTAAAACGGGAAACCGTTTTTATTCCACTCCAATTTCTTTTATAACTTTCACTCATTATATGCTAAGCTATCATGTGAATTAGTCTGCTTGAGAAGAGTCTAGCTCCTTTTTATTCAGATTCCTGAGCACACTTTATGTTAATTTCTATTTCTATCTGTTTTCAAAGTAAACAATCAATTATTGTTTAAAATTAGTGACTAAAGTTCAAAATTCTTATAATTTGAATAATTAATTGATTTATTTTATTTTAAGTGTTTTTTATTTTCTTTTTAGGAAACCTGTTATTGCAGCCTACATAAATCAAATTAATAATTTTCATTAGTTATTAATAGTCATTTTCTTTTATGGATGTTACTTTGAAAAATGTAAAGTGGTTTTAATATGTGCTTTAATTAATACTAATGTTCTCAAGGTCTAGTCTTACTAGTCTTGACAAATAAAATATACTCGTATCGTTATAGAAGGATGCGTTTTTCGTTCAATTTAAGGTCATTAAAAATAATACTAACAGTAAAGCGCTTGTTATGTTACTAACAAATTAAAAATGTATATTCTTATCAGACCAATGTACACAGTATACGAATCTGTTTCCAATGTTTTACTATTTTTAATGACTTTCAAATAAAGCAATACACACATTTATGATATCAAGAGGGTGGTTACATAATTTTTGTTGTCAAAACTTGTTCTCACCCGGAAAACGTCAGGATATTTTGAAGATTTTAAAGCCACTTTAATTAATGTAATTTACAAAGGAAGTTTTTGTAATAGTAAGAGCAAATTGGAAAAGAGCTACCAAAATGTGGGGTGAGTTGAAGTTGAAAGATGCTATTTAATGATAATAAATTGTAATACCCGAATAAATTGAATAATAATTATAATGAAGTACCCTTTTATTCATTTTATTAAACTAGTAGCCCTAACTCGTGAACTAGCTTATACATGTAATACCCGAAGTTAGAAAAACAATTAAAGACAAAATTAGTTATATTTTAAATTTGCATTGCATCAGATATTAATAAATCTAATAATAATTTACACTTAACCCTTTCCACCCGATTATTCTTTACCTGTTTGCCCCCTCAGCTCGTAATATTATGATGTATTTTCGGTAGTAAGAAGCGGTTCAGTATTTGTGAAGTTTATGCAATACTTAAAATGTTATAAAATAAATTTAAACACTTAAATGTACAGGGTGTCCCAAAAGTCGACGTCCAAACTTCACAGGCTTGTTATATGGATCATTTACAACAAAAAATGTCCTTTATATATCTATCGTATTGTTAATAGTTACCGAGCTATTGACTTTTTTAATATTTAAAAAAATATGTGTATTGCAACAGAAAAAAATCATTTTTATGCACGAAATAATGCACAAAGAGCCTTAAAACTTTTTCAATATAATTTGAATAAGTATATTTGCATAGTTATACAGTTTTAAGGCATTTCAACAACAAAATAAAACTATTGTATTTACTGTATCTGAAGTACTAGCTGTTATGAAACAGTTAAAGTCAAAAAAGTCCTCTGGTCCCCGGATGGTATACCTGGATATGTTGTTAAGGGGTGTTCTGAAGTGTTGGCTGAGCCTTTGACTTATTTATATAATCTTTCCTTATCTTGTTGTGTTTTTCCTCATAAATGGAAGGAAGCCAAGGTGGTCCCAATTTTCAAATCAGGCAAGAAGGAAAACGTTGAAAATTATCGTCCCATTTCTTTGTTAAATGCATTCACAAAGGTGTTTGAGTCACTTGTATATAAATATATTTATTCTTCTATCAGATCTAAACTATCCCCGCAACAGCATGGCTTTATTCCCCAAAGGTCAACAGTATCTAATTTGATGGAATTTTCATATGATGTCTCTTCCGAACTGGATGTTGGTGGAAGGGTGGACGTAGTCTACACGGATTTTTCTAAAGCGTTCGACAAAGTTGACCATTCGATACTCCTCAAGAAGTTATTAACCTTTGACCTTTCCAAAGATTTTGTTTGTTTTCTTGAATCTTACCTTAGGAACCGCACTCAATTCGTAGTTGTTTCAAATTTAAATTCTAAACCTTACTGCAGCACTTCCAGGGTTCCACAAGGTTCTAATCTTGGACCCTTACTTTTTCTAATATTTATCAATGACTTGCCAGGCAAAATTTCTGATGCTAAATGTCTTCTTTATGCTGATGATTTAAAGTTGTACAGAATGATTAATAGTGATAGAGATGTAACTCTATTACAGGCTTCTCTCGATTTACTCGCTCTGTGGTGTTCAGAAAACAAATTATGCCTGAACATAAAAAAATGTTTTGTTGTAACATACTCGAGGAAAAAGGGAATACATCCCTAAGATACAACATCGATGCAATCCCATTGGAAAATGTTGCACACATAAAGGATTTGGGTGTAATCTTTGATTCGTTTTTCAAATTTGACATTCACATAAACTCAATGATTAATAAATCACTCCAAATGCTAGGATTTATCACCAGAAACACCGTTATTTTCTTCCATAGAAACTATAATCGGTTTGTATTTTTCATTTGTTAGAAGCAGACTAGAATACTGTGCCCCAATCTGGGATCCATATATACATTACCACATATCATCAATAGAGGCCACTCAAAATAGATTCTTAAGATACC
Source organism: Stictocephala bisonia (assembly GCA_035578905.1). Classification (NCBI taxonomy): domain Eukaryota; kingdom Metazoa; phylum Arthropoda; class Insecta; order Hemiptera; family Membracidae; genus Stictocephala; species Stictocephala bisonia. The sequence continues at coordinate 1,002,022 of JAQJVL010000146.1, forward strand.
TATATTTTAAACGATTTAATATTTTTTGTCCTAGAGATCTCTCAACAGATATATTGAGAGTTTTGTTTTCATTTGAATCGTTAGCCAGTAGAAGAGCCAAATCAAATATCATTTTGGTGTTCAAAGTATTACACAATTTTGTTGATAGCTCTTATTTATTAGATAAAATTAAGTTATATGTCCCTAGAAGTAATTTGCGTTCATCCATAGTTTTTTACATACCTCGAAGTGTTTCTGTACAATTTTATAATTTGTCTTTGTTTAAAGCACTTCGCCTACTGAATAAGTTTAAAACAGAAATAGATGTTTTTAATTCAAAAATGAGTTTGTTTTTAATTGAAGTAAATAAATTTCCTTCACTTTCATAAAATGGATATTCACTGCAATATTTAACTTCTTTTTGTTTCTAAAGTTATGTTTGGATAAATATTATTTGTTAGCTCGCGCTACATAGTTGATTATTACTGTTAAGCCTGTATTATATATTTTTAGCATAGTTTACTTATTCTTGTACTGAAAATAATTGTTGTGTAGTTATAGTTTTGTCAAAATGGCTGTATTAGGTTTTTACCTGTAGCTGTTATGTAAAGAGTCATAAATAAATAAATAAACCCGTATTAACAATAATTATGATGAAATAATTGTAAATATGATAGAAGAAGGTCAAACTACAAGTGTCCGCCGTTTATTCAGACAGACTGCCATACCAAGTTTATCAGTTCACTGGAGACTTAAAAGTTACTAGTTATATCCTTATCATATACAGCGAGTTTAATCTCTTCTACCCACAGATTATTCTAGAAGAGCGTGCTTTTGTAGAGAAATGCTTAGAAGAAATTAAGTTCATCCTGGGGTTTTCAATAACATTTTGTGGACTGACAAAAGTTTTGTCAAAAGAACAAGAAATTACAATGATCACAACACACATTATTGGTTATATGAAAACCCTAAAGTAATAAGAAATGATTACTTTCAGCACTAGTTTGGAATAAACATGTGGGCTGGTATCGTTAAAGGCAAATTAGTTGAGCCATTTGAGTTGCCAGGTAGATTGAATGGAGCGAATTTTTTTTTAACTTTCTACAAAACAACTTTAGAGAAATTCTTGAAGATGTTACATTTGGCATATGTGAAAATATTTGGTTTCAATGTGATGGCACTCCAGCCCTTTATTCTCATAAATTTAGGCTCTATCTAAATGCCGAATTCTTAAATTGCTGGATTGAAACCACAGAATGGCCACCCAAATCACCTGATCTAAACTCCAAGGATTTATTTATGTGGGGATACTACAAGGAATTACTGATTTCTTCAGATTCCCATACACAAGATGAACTAAGATGACGAATAACAGTTACCAATACAATTAAGAATAATGAACAATCCTTTCATTCCCTAAGGAGAAATTGTCGTCGTCGTCAGCTTTGTATCAGGGAAGAAGGTCGGAATTTTGAACTTTTATTGTAATAGGTATATATTTTTTAAATGTACTGTAATTTATGTAATCTATTTCCTTATTGCTTTGTTTGCTTCTAACAAATAATTTTACTTAAACGTTCATCAACTTTAATCTTACTGTATTACACTAAATATTTATAAAATTATTTACTTAAAAAAATTATAACGTCAGCACAAAATGTGAGTTTCAATAGCAGTTACATTATTGCTCTAGTCATTTCGACATTTTTTGTTGGAAATGATCCATATAACAAGCCTGTGAAGTTTGGACATTCCTTCGAATTTCATTATCACCATGCAATATTTACAGTATTGGCATTATTAAGTAAAAATGTCACTTTCTAGTATTTAATGTTAAGTAACTGTATGTGTATGGTGGGTGTGGCTATATACAGTAACAACACGTACAGTGTATTGTCTATTTTTTTATCCTACATTATAAATGACATGATAAAAATCTGTTATGTATAACAGAACATTCTGTATTGTGATCAATTAATGCTATGACAAACCGATACTTAAGTGTACTCCTGCCGCATACACATACTTACTGTACATACACATACATGTATTATTTATGGTGCCAACCATATTATGTTTGGATGAATGATAATGCCCCGTAAGTGATTTGATGGGCGGTGGTTAATGCACGTACGTTAACAATATCATTATAACATTGACATTTTTATTGAACATGATAATCCATGATTGTAATCATACCTCAGTCGAAGTTTGGATACTAGTGTCGATATTTGGTACATACTGTATATTTTATGTGATAGAATGGAAAGAAAACAACAGTTAAGTAAAAATTGTGTGATATGGTATGATATCCTTCAAATATTATATATCACCATCACCACTATTTACAGTTTGGCTTACTTAGTACAACAATGTCACTTTCTTAGATATTTTCAAATGTTAGTACCACTGTATGTGTATGGGTGGGTGGGTGGGCTTATTTATACACGTACACCCATACACGTACAGTGGTATTGTTCTAATTTTTTTCCTACATTTATAAATTGACATGAAAAAAATCTGTTATGTATAGAACAGAACATTCTGGTCGATTGGGGCGGGTGGATCACATACAGTGCTACTGACACACCCACCCGCCCATACACTTACAGTGGTACTGACCCACCTGCCCGCCAATACACATACAGTGGTACTGTACCCACCCACCCATACACATACAGTGGTACTGTATGTGTATGGGTGCCACCGTACGTGTATGGTTTGGGTGGATGGGATAATGCCACCGTAAGTGTTTGGGTGGGCGGGTGGGTTAATGCCACCGTACGTTAAAACAAATAATCATTATTAACACTTGATCATTATCTTCACTTGATTCACCATCTGATAAATCCATCTGTAATTGTAATATTACCTCAGCATCCGTAAGATTTGGACTACTAGTAGTCGATATTTGTACAGTACTGTCAAGTGTCAACTAACGAAACATCGAACTGAAGGTTAGAATAAACAAGAAAAAATAACAATAACATCACGTGACATTCCAGTTGTAGTTCATTTAGTTTCTGCATGATAGCAGCACAAATTGGGAACAACGATAACCAAACAACCAAAAGAAACTCGCGTCATTGCCGTGTCAGACGCTGTCCGACATACGAGTGGAGCGGCTAAATTACGATGTCAGACAGCATCCGACAAACAAGTGGAAAGGGTTAATAGAAGAATGTTTCCTGTATCAAAACAATTTTTATTAGTACACATTATTATTATTACTTATAACAATAAACTGATTCGTATTGTTAACTCCTCTAAGTGCAACTGTAAAAAATGTTAAACTTAATCAATATTACTGAAGCTGAATTATTATAAAAAAACAACTAAAGTATTTACCTATTAACTTAGAAAATATCATTGTTGATTTTACTCCACAAGCCTTTCCAAAGGGTGATACCTTTTCCTTATTCCTTCTTTCCAGTCAAGAATAGCTGAACTCCTGCAAAATCAAAATGAGGTAAGAACTCTTATATCATTACATATATTTAATAAGAAGTTTAATTAAAATCAATTTGCGGATGACACGTCCCTGACAGTGTCCGGCTCCACAAGAGAAGACCTTGAAATGAATACTTTTGTTCAATATAATAACCTCCTGCAGTGGTTTGATGAAAATTTGCTTAAATTGAATACAGGAAAAACTCATTTCTTGAACTTTTCAATCAGAAATAACGAGTAAATTCAGTTTAAGTTACTTTTGGGCGATGTTGAGCTAGAAGCTACTCACCAAACTAAATTTTTAGGCTTAACCTTAGACGACAATGTTTGTTTCCATGCCCATATTGACACTGTCTGTAGTAGAGTGAGTTCATCAGTATTTTTATTACGACAGCTTTCAAAGATCGCAGGAGTTGATGTTATGATGACTGCCTACTATGGCTCACTCTATCCTCACTTGGTGTATGCAGTGCCAATGTGGGGATGTGAAAGCAAAAGAACTTTGTTTGTAAAAGAACTTTGTTTGTACTTTGTCTTCAAAAAAAGGCTGTTCGAGTGATTCATGGTTTGGATTACCGACAGTCTTGCAAAAACGCATTCCGCTCATCAAGAATTTTAACTTTTCCCTCAATTTACATATTAGAAACACTGACCTTTGTTGAAAATAATTTACACCTTTTTAACAGTCAAAAATCTCATTCATACTTACTTCGAAATATTTACACCATTAAAATTCCAGCTCATTCAAGAACCTTTTTTGAAAAACAATGTTTGTATGGTGCCATAAAACTTTATAATCTTCTTCCTTTAAAGCTTAAGCTGGAAGCGAACCCTGCAGCGTTTAAGAAACAGCTCAAAAGCGTCCTCATTGAGAAATGTTACTTCAGTGTCCGGGAATGTTTCACTGATGGGTTTGCTGTCTAAGACACAACTTTCATTTTACTCTTTAAGTAGGATGTTAATTTAAATTTTTTATGATTCATTCGACTGTATAATTTATATATTTAGATTTAATTTTATATTGACATGGCTAATGCATGTAATTGTCTCTTGGCTAAATAAACAAGTTATTGAGTTATTGAATTAATTAAATTGATTTTAAGTCTTTAATTAAAATCAATTTAATTAAAGACTTTCAAAATCTGTTCTCGAAACAATTTTTATTATTGTACATAATTATTACTGATGACAATAAAGCAGTTCAAACTGTTAACTCCTTTTAGTGCAATGTCAAAAAGTGTTACACTTTTAAAACTTTAAGGCAATTTTACATTAATTAATATTATTGAAGCTGAATTATTGAATAGAAACTATAAAATAACTACAGTATATTTACCTATTATTGTAGAAAACATCAATTTTAGTTTTACTCCACAAGCCTTTCTAAACTGAATCCTTTTCCTTATTCCTTCTTTCCAGTCAAGAATACCCGTATTCCAGCAAGATGTAAATGAGGTAAGGCCTCTTCTTATATGATTACATAGATTTAATAAGAAGTATAAACAAATTAATACAAAAATTTAAAAGTATTCTATTTATGACTTGGTAAGTTTCTTTTATAGCATAGATAGATTTTTTTTAACATTGATGCTGTAATATTTTGGAAGTGTTATATATTTTTAATGATTTGTATAAATCCAAATTATAAATAAAAATTATTATTACTATGTAAAAAATCAAGCATAGGAAGTTATTAGTCTTTTACTTTCAGTTTAATAGATAGAGTTTAAAACTCGTGTTTTTAAAATTTTTCTGTTGACTTGGTGAATAATGGAAATATATCCGCGTAGAAGCCAAGTCACTCTCGTGCCAAATTTTGCCTCTTGCTCGTAACTTTTTTAAAAATCAACAGTGTATTTTAATAGGTACTATGGTTTAACATTGAATTAAAAAATCTACAAGGATTTAAAAGAGATTTCTTTTATCAAGTATTTTGTTAGTGAGAATTCACATTTTTTACTCTACTTTGTAATAAATGCCTTAAGATGTCAGAAGTACTTTCGTATTATTTACATGTGACAATTGTATGAACATTTTTCTGTCTGAACAGTTGTTTAGTTTTGCTTCTTCATTTGGTTTATTTTTGTCCATATAATATGCTATTTTGTATATAATTCACTTAATTATTAAATAACTATTTATTGTTGTACAATATTGATTTTTAATTGTATAAAAAAGGAAGGAGGGGGGAGGGTGAGAGAGACCTAATTCCTGGCCTAGTGCCCTTTAACACATTCGCTGCTATGATTTTGTACTAACTTCACTTAGGAGCTGATGTTTTGTTTTTATTAAAACCTTACCTTTTGTTGTTGTAATCACTCCTGTGTTGTTAAAAAGTTGATCTTGAGCAGGATTCTGCAGAATGGTGACGTTATAAAATACGGCACGGATCCGTGCCGCGAGCATTTGGGGCAAGTTTTATAAAAACTTTTGTTTGTTATTGTTTTGATATATTTTACCTTACACATATGTATATACATTATTTACAATCACTCCAACCTATTTACACACTGTTCACACATTATAAACTCTGATGAAATGTGTCAAAACACGTTGTTGGACACATCCCAGGCTGCTCTGGACAAGCGGGTTCAGCTAGTATTAGTATAAGGAAAGAACTATAAATAATATAAAAAATTCTATAGTTATTATATTTTTAACTATGTTGATATTCATTAATACTGTTTGTAATTAAAGGCATTTCTTTAGTGGAATCAGTCTTATCTTTGATTCAGATGACTGTCCCCACAATCGTTGTTTTTTTTATAATATGACATTTGTGATGATCAAAATACAGTTAAAATGAGGTGGGATAAAGCTTGATTCATTTTGGAACATGAATCACTATACATTCCCTGTACAGAGTTTGTAAGGAGGATCAATTTTACATAATTTGTTAATTTAACATAAATACGTTTTGGCTGAATTTGTTGTTGAAGTTTGCAGTACTGAGGTATTTCAGATTTATTTTTATTTATATACTTTGATTTGAAATCATATACTTGTTTTCTTGTGAGTAAACAATTTGTTTTCTTTTTATTAATAGCTTTATGTTTATTTTTCATCGTCCGATGACTAGCTTGCTTAGTTCTGGAGGCTCGGTTAATCGGGGCTCGAATAATCGAGATTCTACTGTACCTCACAAATGAAGAATTCAACATAGATGGAGTTTTGGAAAGCTCACTGTGTTGTCCGTCTCCTGCGTATCGATATCGTTCCTTGCAGGAGTAGGCTTAATTATCCTCGTAGCACTGTAGGTGATGGCATGTTGTTTGCAAAAACTAATTTCTTTATCTAATATGAGAACACATTGTTTGTCTCAGGTGTTATGTAGTAACTCGCTAGAATAAATCAAGTAGAACTGTGTTATTATACTAAACAATATATTTATAATTGTTGACTAAAATTTTTTTAATAGTCCCTCAGTGTACATTATCGGTTTTTAATCACTTTGTGAGTTGGATTATCTGCTAATAAGAGAGGCAAATGAATTAAGACAAAGTAAAACAGAATTTTTGGATCAATAAAAAAAAAATTTCAAAAGCATACATATAAATTGAATATCATCAAAGTTATATAGTATCTATTTGAAAGACGACAAAGGTCTTCATTTTAACTTCACACATATAGTTTTGTTCTTTTCATAAGGAAATTAGTTTAGATATGTATACTTTGTTAAAGATGAATCGTCTACGAGGATGGTGCCGTATTCCTTATGAAGTTAATGAGCAAGCAGCCCTAATGGGAGATTACAACAAGCAGTTCCCCGAGGTGAGTGATAATTGTAAAATAATTATGTCTGTAACCTTATCATCAATCTGTTAATCGGTTTAATTTGTATTGTCCGTTCTGAAGAATCCATTCTATCACATGAACCAATGTAGCTTGTATTCATGTTAAACATAGGGCCACCACAGAGCCATGCTTCCTCTCCGTAAATTTGTCACCTCTCATATATTTTACTCATCCTTCTCGTCTCTCACTCCACTTTGCATCGCATCTCTCAATCTTCCTCTCCTCTAGTTTCTTCGCTAATTTTAATCCAAGCTCAGTCGTGCTAGTTTCTTCGCTAATTTTAATCCAAGCTCAATCGTGTCTCTTTGCTCTTTTCTAAGGCTGTGTCCTTTTCATTGCCTACTCCTTTTACTAGCATGCTCCTAAATTTATTCGCAGGGAACTCACCACAAATCGCATTAAAAAAGAGATCTTGCCACCAAAGTCTTAACCGTTTTACAAATATATTTCTTACAAAATTGTCTACATCTACGATTATAACTTTGTATACAATCATTAAACCCGTGTACATCCTTGAACTGGGCATATTAAGAGAGGCTGGCTGAGCGTTATGACCTTTGTTTCAGTTATCTTTGTTAACTTCTCTACTATCTGTTATCACGTCACTGTGATAACAAGCCCTTCTTATAGTACCAAAATATCTACAATATTTTAGTACAAATCAATAGCATAGTTTGAAAACCAGTAGCATTTGATATTGTCAATGCAAATTATCATAGGTACTGGCATCACTTGATGCCAGAGTTGAGTAAAATGTACACCAACCTATTCAAACATTCTGAAATTTCAGTCTAATTTTTAAACTGAGCTTTTTTAAATCAACAAGCGGCTAATGAAGATTAATTACTTCTTTTATGTTCCGTTACTTCCTGGTTTTTACAACTTAACGGTGTTCGTCCGACATAAAAATGGTTCAAAATTTATCCTTGATACAAACTAAAGGTGATATCATCTACTCAAAACTGCAAATTCCTGTATTTTCAAATTTTTGTCCGTGGTTACTCTTGTCAGTGTGCTGAATTTCAGTTAAAATTGGACAGATTTAAGCCTATTTTTCATTTGTTAATAAGTGGCTCATGTTTTACACTGTCCATTCAATTTCATTGTTAAGACCTTTATCGCGACTTGGTCAATGGTGAACATAATTGCTATTGTACGCGAAAGATAAATCATAAAAATATAGTCAATGTCACATGCAAGGTTTGTTTATTTGAACATAAATATCATGTAAGTGTACAATAGATTCATATGTTTGAGCAGCGCATATATCATTGACGACTGCATGTATTAATCAAGTCCTTTAGATTTTGAGCAAATACTTTGCAATAAGCCATAACATTTTTATGCAGTTCCAGGACTTGCACAAGTTTGACAACACACACTTCATAAATGAAGAGTTTGACATTGACGGAGATTTGGACAGTTATGAGAAGATCACTGTGCCAACCTTTGATGGTGGTCGAAACAGCCGGTTCATTCATGACTTCAACTCTGTATGTATTTGTCAGTGATTTATAACTTTTACCAATTGTAATATTTTGTATTTGAATGAATGAATTGAACGTTTATTTCCATATTAATAATGCAAATATTGAAAAGCTTAAGAAACGAGTTTACAACAAAAATAAGCTTAGTCTATACAATATTACAAAATAAATAAAGTTTAAATTTGAACATGTATGTATATATAATAGATATTATTGAACATGTATGAATATATAATAGAAATTATTTAAGCTAAATAATAATAACAGGAAATGAGCCTACATGGGCAGATAGCCTGTGCGTAGGCTCAGTTGTTGAAACATTATATTTATTATATTTGCTTGACATGAATAAATCAGATGAGTTCAAATCTCATAGGTAAGTGGAAAAGAGACTACACTTTGAAATGCGAGAAACAGGAGCAAAATTAGTTGAGTCAAATGAACAATGAGGTGAGGGAGGGGTGCGTCAAGGTTATCTTCTCCCGTAATTGACCACGATAAGCGTCTCTACCTCGTCCATTTCTAAAGAAAGTAGCTATTCTTTGGTACGTTTGATAAATATTTCGTCAAATTCTGATATTTTGATTTCATATTTCGGAATAAGATATGAGAAATATAAAATGAATTTGTATTCGAAAATGATTTTGTCAACTGAATAGTATTAATACCAATATTACTGAAATAGCGGGTTCTGTACGTATGAGTAGTTTTGGGAAAATCGTGTGAAAATGTTTGTATGTATAAGAAAGAAGGTGATGAATCAAAAGCTGTCGGACTGTAATCAGTGCAGATTCTCTGAACAGAGTGTCAGTAGGATAACCAGAGTGTCTACTAACCGGGAAATCGGGAAAAACCGGGATATTTTCGGGAATTCAATTTGCCCTTGAAAAACCGGGAAAAATCCGGGATTTCGAGTTAAGTTGGACCGCGGAGGGGAAAATTTAAAAAGTGAAAACAGGTCTCACCTCGCGCCAATATCCCCGTTTCGGCTCTACTGGGTACAGCCTGTATAAAGTCTATATCACGGCACTGTGCGTAGATTATATGAGAGATTACTGTTTTGAATGGCATTGACTGTACCTCGCGCTCTCGTGTTGAGAAGTGAGGAAGGAAGGGTGGCTTGACTGGCTTGTACGCAGGCGCTAGCCACTGCCCTGCCCGCCCAGCTGCACGACTGGGAATTTGGAACCAATGAATTTGTTATTTTCATTTTAATTAGTATGATGATGGCGAATGGCGATACATCGTCACTAATAGTTCCTTTGTAGCTACGACTACATACAATTCCAACAAAGAACAGCAATATTATTAGTGAACGAGGAAGTTATTAATAAATAGATATTTTAAATAGAAAACAAATACACCATTGTAGTTTCGTTTCAACGCATGCGTCATCATTTGAGATTTGGTCACCTCAAGTCAGCAGACGACGGCACTTGAAGACAGTAGACACTCGCATTCAACGCAGAATGGGAGCGGCGGATCAGGATTAAGTGCTAATATGCATTATTTAATTATATTGAATAAGTCTCAGTTGTACCTACTGTCACTGGCTCACCCACCCGCCATTTGGTCTTTTCTTCTGTTATTTACCATTTGGGAGACAAGTTCATGTGTATTGTGTAGTCTGAATTTTAGTGAACAAATCATAGGTTATGGTCTGGTCGATAGGAGCAGAACTAAAATCGAGAATGCTGATAATTTTATTCTATATCTAACATTGATTTGGCACGTAATAAATACTCCCTAACAAAGAACATACGTTAAACTGTTTTGGTATGAACTGAAGCTATTTTGATGGTGATATGTGGTGATTGACTGAATTGCAGATAAGTTTTAATTTTGCAACTTGTAGACTAGGTTAGTTAGTGTGTATATTAAACACTTTCTTGCCACCTCTGAAAATACGATTTCATGTCAAAAAAAGTATTTTTTGTGAATGAGGAAAAAAGAGTGTATATGTCTTGAGGAGTTTGATTTCATCCGCGGAAAACTCGTTTTTTACTGAAAAGTAGAAAAACTATTTTTTTATCTAATAATGAAAAACTAACTTTTTTAAAAATCGTTATTTTTCGACTTTTTTTCATTTCTCATGTTTTTTTTATGCTGAACTCAAATATATAACTGGTTTTGTAGTAAAATTATTTTTTCAGTTCGAAAAATGCATTTTTTACTGACAACCTAACTTATCCTAGTTGTCTATTTTCTCAACACAAATTCGTAATTTGCGTTAAATTCGGGAGTTTGGCCTCCGTGACTGCCTGCACGCCGGCGGGAAAATAGGTGAATTCGGTTTTTGTGATTAATAGTTGTTGTATATAATGATCGCGTAATAGCCGCTAATCGCGATCCGCCGCGATAGTAGTATTTCCGGTATTTCTCGAGAAATATTTGTAATAGACCAAAATAGTTTTCAAATTTGTATTCAGCGCAAAAAAACCCATCAAAATAAAAAAGATGATTAAATTACCAATTAAATTAACAGAAATATGACAAAAATACTAGAAGTTGTGACATTGGTTTTTTCGAATTTTTCGGTAAAATACGTTATTTCCGCAGAATAAAAAGCATATCTCGTGAAAAAAAATACAGCCAATTCTAGACCCATTTCAAGCAAAATGTTCCAAATTTGTTTGGTGGCAAGAAACTGCATAAATACCCCCTACTTTTTGCTTGTGTAAAAAAAAAAACTTGTAAAGAATTATCATCATATGTTACATCTCTACTTTTTGCATAGCCTGCAGGTAGAATATGCTGAGTTACTGGTCAGTTTAGGTCAATCTAATTTTAGAAAATTTTCATGTAAGTTAATAAAAAAATTTCCTTTTTTATATCTTTTTTGAGCTTCTTTTTAAGACTGAAAGCAATTTTTTGTTGTGCTTAAAAAGTTACTTGTATTTATCAATATTTTTGTACATTCACCTGACCAAAGTGTCTGTTTTTACTGTTGTACAATTTAATTTTGCTAAAAAAGTTGCCAATTAATTGTTCTTTTTCCTTTATTAATATTTATATGTGATATTGTGTTCCATTATTGTTTATCTTGATGTAAGATATTGAATTTAGTTGTTATTATCTGATATCTTGTTTAATTGCCACCATTGATCATTTCAATTGTTTGGTTGTATAATATTTTTGATTTTTTAACTTAGTTTGTCTTTTAATTACCTGCTAGTTGATTTTGTTCCAAATTGTCTCAATTTTTGTTATTGTCTTTTTTTGGTCATGTATAATATAATATATAGTCAGTACAGTTTCAGTATGAAAGATGATTTTCAAGTTTTAATTACAGTTGTTGGGCAGTATTCTTGTACAATGTAGATACATTATATTTTGTCCATATTATATGATAGTTAAATGTACACCAGTACTGTAATTACCAAACTGATGAAATGTATTACCACTTTTCTGTTAGTTGCTACTTTTGTATTTATTAAGAAAGTTCCTACATAAAGTTTTTTATGTCCTTTTATTATTTGTTTCAGCCATGTTTTAAAATGATAAAGTATTGACCTTTGACTGCTATCTCTTTAATATTTTAAAGTTTACCTGTAATTCTGTACACTATTGCCTTGGTTCCAGCAATATTTAAAAAAAACTGTAAAATAAATTGTTTTCTCTTGATATTGTTCTTTTGTGGCAACATAATTAAAAATTATAATTCTCTATACATTACCATAAATATTTATATCATAAAAAGGTTCCATTATAAATTATGCAGTTTGCTAATGGATTTGCTTAGTTTCTGAAAATGTCGCTACAACTTTATTTTGAAACCTCTAAAATTTCTCCTAGAAAATCCTTGAATTTTCCTGGAAAATTCCTTGAATTTAGTTTCTTAAAATTAGTAGACACCCTGGATAACGATTTAACCTTAAATGTGCATTTAAGGTTAAATACACACAAGGCAGGTGCGCAATGTGTATTTTTTAACGAGGACTTAAAATAAACTTGCTTTTAATTTATATTAGGAACTACAATTTATTTACCTTCATATCTGGGATTAAAAAATAAATATTTTGATAGACTGGGTTTTGGAAGATAACATTACTGTTAAAATATTGTTTAGCACTTTCATTGGTTTTGTTAATGTAAAAGAATTTGTCTCACAGAAGCTTTTTGTTAATAGACGACATTTCAATGTAGATCTTCCAAGTTCAAGGAACGACCTGATTAGTATGTTTGAACATGGTTAATTCAAATTCATGTTACAATCTAGCACAGACCTTGAACTTGCAGATCTAGACTTTTACTTTACAACATGTCATTAAGTAAATTCATTAGTTACTTATCTATTGGTTGCAAATTCACAAGAACTCAAATTTTCTGCAGATAAATCTTTTATTAATAGCTATTAAAAACTGATTTTATGCTTATTGTTTGATTCTGGTTGTACTTGAATAACAACATTCGATTTGATGTTTAAAGTTTAGGCATTTATTTTATTGATGGTAGCTTTGCTACTTTCCTATACTCAACCTGAGGATATATTCTCATCTGTGTGTCAGATTTGTTTTGATTGCTTTATAAGTTTTGTTAAATTACTGGGAAATGTTCTGAAAATTTCACAATCATACGAGTAGAATAATATTTGCATTGTTTTCATTAAATGTTCATTAGTTTCAAGACAGGTATTGGTGTTGCCAGTTTTGCTCCTCTACAATAATGTCTTGTACTCAAACTTAGTGACGTCAGTGGAACGTTCCTTAAGTCCTTAGTTGTATGAGTGAACGATTTCCAAACATATTTTTCATTGATTTTAACCAGCTGTTCCTAAGACTTACCTTACCACTGTTGTAATTTCTATATTGTCAACATCAAATTGTGTTCATTTTAACTGGGTTAGCCATTTTTGCGCCTGCACATTTTCTATGCACTTAAGCTTTCTGAAATTAGTAGGAAACGTTTTGAAAGTTTTGTAGTTGAACAAGTTAAACAAAGATTTTCACAAATTTGTTTATTGATTTTAAATTACGTTTTACTTTGATTCATTAGTCCCAAGATTATACTGACCACTGCAGTCCTCATTGTAAACATTGGTTTGGAAATTATTAAATAAGTGTATCACTCCCTGTTTTACTAACTCGTTTCATTTTTAGGCAAAATTGGTTTGTAGGCTTATCACTGAATGAGGCCAATAGAGATGGTATTTCTATCACAGGATTTATTTAACAGTTCAAAATTGAGCAAAATAAAAGGCACAGGCTACATGATAAAGCAATAAGCTTGATGCTTGGTGAGTGTGGTGATTTCTGCAACCAAGATGAAAGCTGTAGCCATTTGACATCCTATACAGAACACTGCTGTATTACTCTAAAATATCTGTTGCTAGCTGGAGAGCCCTCGTTAATCAATTCTCTTAATTATAATAATATTTAGACGCAACTCTACATTCTGACAATAATTAAACTATATAACCTCAAGTAAGCTCAAGATAAACATTTATTTTTATTTTATACAATGGTATCACTATATATATATATATGTATATGTTAGCCAATTGCTAACGTAATGACTTGTATGTGCCTTATATAGTGCTGTTTATTAATAGTTTTGAATTTGTTAGTGTATTTTCTTTATCAAATTGAATTACTCTTCTGTACATTGTTATAGAACAAGACTGGTATAATAGACATGGAAGCCCACCGCTGTTTTGTATTGCCTCTCAACCGCACTCAGGTGCTTCCTCCCAAGGATCTCATTGATCTGGTGCGGAAGATGTGGCAAGGTTTGTATCACCAATAAAATTAAATCAATATATCAGATTGAATATAATAGGTCCTTGAAAATTCATTGATTAAAAACTGTTTAGTTGGTTAGTCGTGACAAATTTTACAAATATTTCTTTTTACTCTTGACCTTAATTAATAACACAACCATAGTTATTAGCTATCGTTGTTTATTTCTTAACCCTTAAAACGAATCCGAATATATGCTTATGTGTACAATTGTCCATAACGAGGTATCCATATATTTATGCTAGTCGATATTTATAAACTTAGAAAAAATTAAATATGCAGCAGAGAGCTCTACCGTTCAAGGTCAACACTATTTTTAGGTTGTTATTCGGTTATGAATCATATGAACTGGTTACTAGGTAATGACTGTAATAAATATGATGTTTTTACTAATCACTTAAGTTACCCTTTCACGTTTACTACTAATCACGTTTTTATTAAAAATGTGAAGACAGACGACGCGCCGCTCAGAGCTGTCGCTTGTTATGTGTTCTAAACGTAATTACTAACCTACTTTCAGTAAACAACTTTTATAATTTGCCCTTTACTTTATTTTTTCCAGTTTCATTTATTTAACCCTCCAAGTGATAACGACACGGTCCGTGTCGTTGTTACGCCCTTGTGAAGTGATAACGACACGGAGCGTGTCGTTTCGTAAACGCGCCCTACCGTCACTATTTATAGTCCGATCCGGTTATTTTTTATACTAAACTAAAGCAGAATAGTTATATTTATCATTCCTCTATGCCGTTCAAACACTAACAGTGATGGAAAATATGGAAAGGAAAATTTATTTACATGAAGTCACATTTTTCTACATTTTCTGACTTTACCATTTTTTGTTTTGTCATGCTATAGTAATCACTTTTTTGTACATAAGAGCTATTGTTATATATCATTCTTTTCAGTATGAAATTTGAAATCTTTTGTATATCTTGGAATTTCTATAATAACTTATTATAAAAAACTGTGGGAGCTCAAAAATGAAAAAAAAAATTGGAAAAAATTTTTTATGATACTTACACGGTGATATCTTCAAAAAAATTTAAGGTAAGGTTTATTTTATTTTTGCATCTTATAAAGAATTTAATTTTGAACATTTTGATATATAACATGTTATATATAAGGCCTTGTTTCAATTTATTATGTAATTATCAAAATAAGTCTACGCGACAGCGAAAAATGGGCTATCACTGAGGAGAAAAATGATCATCACTTGTAGGGTTAAGTTATAAATTATTTTATTAAATTACATTGTCTAGTTGTATTCTGTAGGATTGTAAATATTTTCACAATGACTAATGATGAATAAAAATGTAGATTTATCTCATAGTTATATTTATTTTTTCAATGTTGCAATAAACTGGTTAAAATAGAAATAATATAACTTTAGAGAAAACAAAAATTATATAAATACAAAAAATCGAGCGTTCATTGGAAAAAAAAAAACTCAGCGCTTTAAGGGTTAACTGATAGATTGACTGAAATGAAAATTAATGTAACGTTAAACATATTTATACATAAATACATCTTATATAACATAACATTTTTAAGAAAAAGCTTAATTTTGTACTCAAATATGTTAAAATTAATAAAACAGTATGAATATATCCAATAAATTGAAATTATTTTACACATTGAGAATTTTTATATTAATTAAAAATTTTAAATGTTTTACAATAAAAAGCTTTAAACCGGATTTTAATACTTATATATATATATATATATATATATATATATATATATATATATATATATAATTAATTAATCAAAATATAATGTAACTTTATCAAAATACAAATTATTCTGAATAATTTATTTTAAAACACAGTGCTGATGGTCAAATGGAAACAAGAATTGCTAATTGGGTTATCAACAGCCAGTGGGACTATCAACGATGCAATACATATGAATTATTAAAGGAAAACTAGATAAAATTGTGTTTTGTGTGGAAAATATGTATGGCAGGTGCTTATTATAAGTGATAAGATGGGCCGAGATAACAAGACTCAAGACTGAGATAACAAAACTCAAAACTGAGATAACAAGGCTAGCTATCATAGGTATTTGTAAACGAAAATTCATTAGAAAAACATAACTTATTACATTATTCAAGATAAAGATGTAAAATTCTTCTCACATTTTTGATTTATCATGGATCGAAAAATAATTACCTACTATCTGAAATAGACGACTCATCTTTATGCATATTTTCGTTCATATCAATAATATCGCTTAATCAAAAGGGTCCCGAGAACGGATCACTTTACATCCCCTTGACAAAAGTCCATCTCAATCTCGCTCTTGGTATACGTACGTGCAAGGAACCGTTCAGCTCCTTTTCAGAACTGAAATAATTGTATATTTCTTGCGAGTTGATTAAGGTCTATTTTGTTTCGTAATCTGAGTAGGGAATCGTCCAATGGTTGATGTAAGAAAATACCGTATCATATCATATAAAACATGGTAATGACATTTTAGCAGCATGTGACACAACATTATTGATTTATATTCCGTCAAATAAAAAATAGATATATATATCCGTGGCGAACGTCTATTAACTATTATTCCGTAAACACCTTAGATGGCCAAAACTGTGTGTAACATTTGCGCATACGATATTTTTTGCTGTCAAATTGTTGAACGGTTTTCTGACTAGGTTAGACAATAACACAGTTGGACTGTAAAAGGTAGTAAAGTATGATAATTTTGATTCGTAAACTCACTGAACTGTTTCCTGTTCACATTGACGTAGATGTCAATGTAAACTGTTAAAAAATAATCAACCCAAGTGAGCGAGAAACATGTCGGAAGACCTTTTCTAAACAAAATATGACGAATTTAGAGTCGGAAAATAATTGTTATTGAACCGAAGCCATATCACACGTCTCGGTTTTGGTTTTTATTCATAAATTTATAATTTAGCTGCCCACAATCTTCACTGTTTCACTAGTTGGCACTTGGCTGATATTTCAGACTGCATCTTATCGCCAATATCGTCTAGTCCTATTATATTAGCCGACTACGTCTATGGTTTTCATTCGATTACGCCAGGTTTTCATGAACTTCTCATTATGAAATTATTATTTATCTGTTGTTCAGTGTATCCTTATGTATCAAAGTAGTTTCTAGTTGCACCTGCCCTTGACATCTTGAGCTTGCAGTAAAAACAGACTTTCGAAAACGTTTCCAATTTGTGGCTGGAAACGATGATTGCTACAATTCTAAACGAAACGCTTAAAAATCGTTTTACTATTTTAACACATTGTGGATTTATACATTATGAATTTAAAAAATCAAACAGATGTATCAACAAATTCAAATCCATCCTGATGAGTTATTCGCCTTGTTATCAATAACTCAGCAAAACGAATGCCGTTTTCGAATTCAGCGTAAAAGTCTACATAACAAAGTGCATTGAAAGTAACATTTTAGAAAAAAACTGTTTAACCCATCCACCTAACTCTACACGTGCAGTGGTATTTATGTGGTATTGGTAACAAAACAATACCACATAAATATATCGGAAGGCAGGAAGTAAAAAGTTTTATTTAACAAATGTTACAGTTACAAAAAAATCAAAATTATTGTGTTCAGTTTAGATGTATATATTTACGAATCTGGCAAAACTTAACATAGGCTTAGGATGGTGTCTGCCTTTTACAATTGTCTTAGGTGAACAGGAAATCTTTCTGTAAATACTCGCTCAAAAATACTCGATACTTGAAAAAATGCCAACTACTTGACTCGACTCGAACTCAAAGATCACTACTCGCACACCCCTACATATAATATATATTCTTTTGATGCATCAATATTTCAATTAGTTATGCAATGGAATTTAATTACAATCTTTCGATGCATCACATACCCCTACAAATTTCATGTTTTTTATGTATATTGGTTTATGGTAAAGACTAGAAATAGGAAACTAATTAACTGATATTGAGATAGGTGAAATAATTTTTAACGAAATTCTGTCAAGTGATGTCGAGAAGGAAGACTTGGGCCTACCAAAGACAAAGACAAAGACAAAAGTTCTTTATTCACACAGTCATAGAGAATGGTGTTGGCGTCAATAATTTAGATTTAATAGGTATAAGTGCATAAGGTAATGGCAACTTAAGTCAAAAAATAAGAATAATGAGTCGTTATATTGCTAAGGGATGTCTATTTCATTTCTTCGTTCCAGGAACTCCTTTTCCGAGTAGAGTGGGTGTTCTTCAAGCCATTTCAGGAGTTGTTTCTTGAAACGCTTCCCAGTGAACTGTTTAATGTGATCACTCAGCTTGTTAAAGAAGAGTGCTCCTTTGTAGGTTGGCTTTTTCTCGGCAAGACTGAGATGGTGTATGGGGAGTGAGAAGTCAGAAGCGTTTCTGGTGTTGTACTGGTGGTAGTCTCCAAGTTTTGGTTTGTCTGATGACATCACCAGCAGAATTACCTCACTAATATACAGTGCCGGTACTGTGAGTATTTTGAGGTCTTTGAAGGCTTGCCGACAGCTGTCTTGGTTTTCCAGGCCACCTAGGATCCTCACTGCCTTTTTTTGTTGCAGAAATACTCTCTCCATGTTTGCATTTGTTGTTCCACCCCAGACTGAAATGCCATATCTTAGATGGGCCTCGAACAATGAAAAGTATGCTGTTCTTGCTGCAGTTGGTCCACATATTTTCATTATTCTTCTCATGACATAGATGCCTGATGCAAGCTTTTTACACAATGCTTCGATGTGAGCATTCCATTTCAGGTTCATGTCAAGTGTAATACCCAGGTATTTTGTACTTTCTTCTGTTTTAATGCTAGGTAGACCATCTTGTTCATTTCCTCTTATACTGTATTTCATTTGAACAGTTTTATTATCATTTAAGACTAGGTCGTTTTTACTGCTATACTGCTTGGCTAAGTCGAAAGTCTTGAGTGTTTCTTTTTTAAGATGTTCTTTGTTTTTGTTAGCCAGCGTAAGTATGGTATCGTCCGCATACATTACAGTTTGGCAGAGGCTATCCATATATTGGGGGAGGTCATTTGTCAATAACAGGAAAAGGACTGGTCCCAGAACCGAGCCTTGGGGCACTCCTCGCTTCATCAGAATTGGTGTTGACTGTACCTTGCTCATCGTTCCATTCTGATTGCATTTCAGTTCCACTAGCTGTTTTCTCCCGCTAAGGTAGCTTTTGAACCATTTGCCTGGTATCCCCTTTATTCCGAGGGATTGTAATTTCTTGATAAGTAGGTGGTGGTCAAGGCAGTCAAAAGCACGACTAAAGTCAAGGAACAGGCTGATAACTGAGTTGCCTCTTTCTATTTGATCAATAATATGTTCAACAAGCTGTTTGATTGCTGTTATGGTAGACCTTCCTTTCAAGAATCCATGCTGGTTATCTGTTAAGAGCTTGTTGTAGTTTAGATGTTCTATAAGTCTCTGCAGTATAACCTTTTCAATTACTTTGGAAAAAGTTGATGTTAGAGATATGGGACGATAACTACTTGCTTCTGTGGTTGAGCCGCTTTTGTACTTAGGGTATACTTTGGAAGTTTTCAATTTTTCCGGAAAGATGCCCTCCTGTAATGAGCAGTTTATAATGTGTGTCAAGGGGATAATAATTTCTTCTTTGCAACTTTTCAATAGCTTTGAGGAGATTTCATCTAGGCCACTTGATGTTTTTGATTTCATATCTTCTATTATATTTTGTACTTCATATTCTGTTGTAGGTGTAAAATGTAGCTGCTTTTCTATTGAATGATTTTGTGTTAGTTCTGCTATTTGTTGTGTTGCAGGTGCTATAGAATTCTGGCGTAAAGTTTCTTCAGCAATATTGGCAAAGTAACGGTTGAGGTGACGTGCAATTTTTGTTGAGTTTCCAGTAATTTTACCTTCAATATTGAGTGTGAGCTGGTTGTTAGCTTTTATTTTGGCTGTCCGTTCCCTATTGATAACTTCCCATAGGGCTTTTGACTTATTTTCTGACTCTTCAATATGTTTGCTTGTGTTCTGTTTTTTTAAAGTTTTTAATTTAAGATCATATGCTTTTTTTCTTAGGGCTGTGTCCCTCTTGTCACTCTCAAGTCCTGAGCACAGTTCTTTTTCTAGGGCTTTGGTATATTCTTTTTTAAGCTTTTCCGTTTCTTTATCCCATAAAAAGGTTTTTCGTTTTCGTTTTGCTCTCTTAAGGGTGTATGGACAGGCTGAATTTAAAGACGTTTGAATTATTTCATCAAAGTTTGCATATGCTTGATTTGTATTTTGTTTATTTATGACTGATTCCCAATTCTGTTGCTGTAAAAGAAATTTAAGATTACCTAGGTTACGATTACTGAAGACACGAGTTTTTTCCTTTTGCATTATGCTGTGCTGTTTAGTGAGGTTGATACTAACTGTTTGTGATGTATGGTCTGAGAGGCCAGTGATAGCTACCTTTACTTCCAGGTTTTTTCCGAAGTTTGTGCACACCCAGTCTATTGACCTTTTAGATGTAGGTGTGATCCTCGTTGGGGGTAAGCACAAACGTTCAATGCAGTAGCATGCTAGGAGATCATTTATTTTAGTTGTTTCACTTTTGTCTTGCTCTTGGTCAACATTAATATCTCCCACTATAAGCAACTTTTTTTCATTTTCTAAGGATCTGTCCAATATTTCTGTTAGTACATTAATGACGTCATTAATATTTGAGTCTGGTGGTCTGTAGACTCCAAGGACCAAAAGGTTTTCTTTTCCACTTCTGAAATCATATAGTGCAGCCTCACATGTCATTTCAGATGTCGTATCACTGGTATAAATGAGCTTGACTTGGTCCACTAGGTCTTCCTTTACATATGCAGCTACCCCTCCTTTTATGTGATTTCTCCTGCAAAAGCCTCCAACAAGTGAGTAGTCAGTAAGGTAGGTAAGTTGTAAGTTCGCCTGAGTAAGTCCATGTTCTGTGAAAATGATGAGGTCTGGGTTGTTGTCTGACAGGAAGTGGTTTACTCTTTCAATTTTGTTTGATAGCCTGTCTATGTTTTGGTGTGTTATTATTATGGGTTTCTTGTTGTCAATCTTGTGGAAAATTTTGAGTTGATGAAAATTTTTGTTTTGAACGTTGATTTCTTGCGTACTTTCCTCCAAGCTTGGCTTACTTCTAAAAAATAATCATTCTCTGGTGAGTTTTCTGTAACTTCTACAATTGTTTCAGAGATTGATGGGGGCAATTTTTGGGTGGTTCCCACTTTGTTATTTTTTGCCATTCTGGCATATTTTCCTTTGTGTGAAATTGGCGTGCTGTCAGGCTTGTGGACTTGTGCTTCAACAATTAATATCTCTCCTGGTTCGTCAGGGGAGGGAAGTTCAGTTATTGGTTGTTTAACTTGAGTCTGGTGTCCACTGGTGGAAGGCCTGTTTGAGGAAAGTGGTACCTGAAGATTTTTGGTCATTGTTGTCAATTGCTGTGTGTTTACTTCTGGTAGATTTTTAAGATGAGATGCCAGTTTGTCTTCATTAAGAGTGTTTATTTTGCTGACCCATGTGCTTAGGGTGTCACCGCTTACTGGAGAGTAGTAAATAAATGATTCGGTGTGTCTAGAGATAGCTACGATGCAGTGTGGTCTGGACTGGTAAATATCGTCAGGGAGCTTTGATGTGCGCACCACCGCAATATGGGGAGCCTGCTTGCCCTGGTATTCATGGATAGTGGAGACATCAAAACCCAGGTCCTTCAGAGTGCGCTTTTCAGCTTGTTTGAAGACGAGAATTTTGTATAGGTCTTTGTTTAGTTGAAGCCCTTTGACATCTTCCAGGTATACAGACCTTGCTTCATTTTTTGTGGGGTTGCTGGACGTCATGCCTTGGTCATAAAAGGGTGCAAGAAGTGTTGCAACACTATTGGTGCATCTGTAGGTGTGGTTGAGTGTTTTTATTGTGTTTGATATGTCCACTACGTTGCTATGTTTATTTTCAAATTTAGTTCTATTTATGTGTGGAATTTGGTTTTTGTCTCCAATTAAGAGAGCTTCTGTTACTCCAGCAAGTGTGCATGCAAAAAGGATTTCTCCGCTGTGTAGCATAAGAGCTTCGTCCACGATCACTCTTTTGTAGTGTCCTCCTGCTTTCATGTGTTTGGTCAAGTTTATTAAGAAAGAATGTACAGTTCTACAAAAGTCATTTACTTCTTTCTCAGCTAGACCTTGTCTCTGCCTGAGCCTCTTCCTGAAGTCTACTGCTGCATCCTTTGTTGGGAATAGGATGAGGTCACCTTCCTTGTAGTTGTTAAGGATAAAGGTGCTCTTTCCACAGCCTGGCACACCCTCAACAAGGTTCAGTTTGATCTCCTTGGTACTGGAGATTTCTATGCGTTTCACACTGTTGTAGAGTCTGATATCATTCATTATTTCTGTTTCGTCGGAGACAAGAACTAGGTCATTTGATCTGGTGATGTTTTTGGGAACCATGTATTTCCGACGTTTGTATTTGAGCTCCACAAAGTGAGATCCGTCAAAACCCATACTGTAGTGTTTTTTATGTTTTCCCAAGAGGAGGAGGCCTGTGTTAAGATCAACTATGTCAAAGTTATCTTTTGAGTTAAGTAGTATCTCTTCCAGGCTAAGAGTTTTGGAGTTTCTGTGTCTGCAGACATAGGTCTTGTAAAAATGTGAGAACTTTTCCAGCAGGCAGCTTTCCGAGATCTTCCATAGTTCCCTCTGTTCTTCCATTGCAGCTCTCTCCAGCGTGCAGATATTGTTTTCAGTAGCTATATCTGATGTTGTGAGTGTGTCTCCAATTGTGGAATCAAGTGCATTGGTTGTTTGGAAAGCAGCTCCAGCTCTTCGCCATGTGCTGTAGAAGTCGTTTGTACTTCCTTTGGGTGTCATGCGACATAGTTGAAGTTGTTGCTTATGGAAGTTGTCCAGCTTTTTATCAATTATTCTTTTTAGTCGTTTGTCTGTTGTGTACAGTCTGTACCTGTGGATATTGGCATTTGCATTAAATTGCAGTAGACCCTGGATTAGTTCCCCCACCGCAATTTCATCGTCAAGGGGTTGTAGTGTCTTGTTGAGTTCTACTGACAGCAGGAGAGGGTATTTGATACATTCATGAATTGTTTCCATGAATTTGTATAGCCTCCGTTTCCAGTTTTTTTTCTGAGATGAATGGCATATAATGAAGTAGTTTTTCCCTTCTTTGTTGATGGTGACAAAGCAATTATAGGATAAATCTCCAACTTCAACTCTTTTGGAGATTTCTTCGACTGTTTCACTGGGTAGTGAGAAAGAGGTGGTGGTTTTGTTTGTGTCAAAGAAACCTATGCCCGCGGATTTGGCCCAGTCCACGTCAGTGTTGAGTGTGGTTGTGACAAGCGGTGTTTCATCAGGCACAAAAGTAAATGATTTCAGGCTACTGATCCTGTCTTTATCACTGCAAGCCAGAAAGGAGACTCTGCCAGTGTTTGTGTTGACTGCAGTTTTTCGGATAACTCTTCTGCATATTGCTCTTGTTTCGTGGTCAGTATAGTCGTCGTTATCACTCACTTCCTGTTTTTCCAGATGATGTATTTCGACTTCGTCCATGAGTATTGTATTTTGATTTGGGACATGTTGCTTTCTTCCTGGGGCACATCATAATAAGATGGGAAAGAATTAGTGCAATAATTACTTGCATTGACGTGGTGCTTACGAAATACACATTTTCTATATAATTAGCTAAGTGTACAGTTTTGATGTTGTTTGGTTTTCAGTACATCAACATTTTGTAACAATTATATTATGTATTATTTGTAGGATACTATGACGTAGATACTGCAACAGTGAAGGAGACAATGCGTGTGGTCCTTCCACCCGTCAAGGATCCCCGTAGCTTGTACATCGAACGTGAGTGTGCTGGATACCCTATCTACAAGTTGGAGAAGATTGTATCTGGAGGTGGGTAGTCGCAGTGTAATATTATTTACCTATTTAATATTATAGACAGATAGGAACGAGAGTATGTGTAACTTAGTTTACATAAACTCATTTACCAATAGCGTATGAAAAGTGCATGTGTGACAGATTCTATCTCCCGCCACATACAATCACCCAATGATGTACATTCTCAATTTTCTGTATATGTTATGCTTATGTTAGGTCTTCTATTGTACTGTTAAAACATATTTTATAGAAAAAATATTCCCAATTTTGTACAACAATCACACTTTTCTATTAATAGGGTAACTCACAGACAATGACATAAAAAACTGGCATTGTGACAACTGCAAATCAAATGACAGTGTTACCAATATTGAAAGCCTAAATTCCAAGATTTGTCTACAGGGAAGAATTTCGACCCAGACGAATCACTGACTCTAGCTGCTGAACTAGGTAATGCTTTATTAACAGAAAATAACCACCTTAAACAACAGATTCACGAAATTAAACATGGAAAATCCCAACTCGAACTTGCATTAGAAGATAAACTTAACTTGGCAGAAGAGGCTATAAGTGACCTTAAAAATGAGAATCAAAATCTACGTTGTGAAATAACATCACAGCAGAGTAAACTCGAAATTGAAAGAGAGTTAAGGGAAGAATTCATTAAACAAGCAGAGATCGAAAGTAACAGCTACACAAGACAAATTAAAGATCTGTCATCCCTGAACTCCACCTTAAAAGACCAAATAAAAAATATAGAGGCAACAAAAAGTGCAATAAACAGGGAACTAGATGATCTTAGTCTTAAAAACTCAGCCCAAAAAGAAGAAATAGATACCTTATGTTGTACTCTTAAAAGGACAAGACTTGAAAACGATAACCTCAAACGTAAGCTGTCGGAATATGATGAAACAATTAAATCATATATAAAAATAGTTTTAGAAAGCTTCAAACCTTACCTAACAACTGACAACCCGATATCGTCTAAACCACAATCATCTGGGCCAACGCCAACATCCTGCATTTCAGAGAAGCTGACAGAAACAACCACGCAACATAATACACAAGAAAGCAACATCAACCAGCCACTAAACAAAACCCAAATTCCCAAAACATCTGCAACCTACCTCTCTGGATATGCCACCAATTCCAAAACAGCAAAAAATCTCTCAGAAACACGGAGAAATAACATCCACAGTATCTCTCTCCAAGTTGCAAGAAGCCAGAAGATCAAAGAAGCACATGAAGCAGGCAATGGAACACTGTTTGCCCCACCAAAACCAACCCATGAGCCAAACATAAATCATGAAAAAAAAGAGTGCAACAGAAAATTCAAGGTTGCAAAAACCCCCCCGCACACTGCCACAAAACTTGGACCACTCGAAACAATTGAAGAGTTTTTTGAGAAAAATGTCAGGTACTTAAACTCCACAACATCAAAGGAGACCAACCTCATAAGAAGTAGAGTCTACCATACACAAGACCTTTTTTTAGAAATGAACCCCAAGAAAAGGGCCAAAGAAAAACAAACAAACTCAAGCACAGAATAACAATACTGCACCAAAACATCCGAGAAGTAAAAAATAAAATTAACAGATTAATCCACTTCATAGAGTCCACAAACCCAAAACCAAATGTGGTAATCCTCAGTGAACATGGACTTAAACCCAATCAAATTGAGAATGTTGAATTAATACCTGGATATTGTCTTAAAGCACATTTCAGCAGAGAATAGCACAGGAAAGGAGGCGTGGCAATACTGGTGGAGGAATACTTGCTGAAAGATACAGAGAAAATAGAAATAACACAGCACTGCCAAGAACTGCTCTGTGAAATGGCTATGATACAAATAACCCTAAATAAAACATGCCTTAACATCATGGGCATATACAGACCACCAGATGCAGATGTCGACGAGGCATTAAATAAACTCTCAACTGCCATTGAAGAAACCAAAATAGAAAACTCACACACAATCAATATGGGAGACATAAACATAGACATCCTCAACCCAGATAGGAAAACCATTAAACTAAATGAAACACTTGTTTCTCACAACATCCACAGATTAAATCTACCAGCTACAAGAATAACTCCACATTCAAGATCATCAATCGACTGTATTTGCACCAATATCCCAGATGAAAAAACCACAAAAAGCATAGTAATAGAGGGAAGACTCTCGGACCACACCGCACAACTCCACACACTCTACTCAGAACCACTGGCTCAACAACCAACCAAGGTATGCAGAGCCCTCCGAGAAGAAAACCTGAACCACCTTAAATTCCTTCTTTCAAATGAATCATGGCAGAACCTGATTGAAGCCTCAACAGTCGAAGAGGCATATAATATATTCAATAAAACTCTAACAAAGGCCCTAAACACTTCATGTCCAAACAAAAAAAATAGACCTAAAAAAAAGTACAAGCCAAAACACTTTGTAGATGAAGAAGCAATCAGGCTTAAGAAAGACTACTTAGCATCTCAAAGTCGATACGAAGTGACAGGGAATCAAAATGATAAAGTGGAGGCAAACTTAAAAAAGAAAAGCTACGACCAAAGATTAAAATGGCTCAGGCAACAAGCATCCACCAAGTATATAGCTAGGGCTGAAAACAAGTCAAAGGCTATTTGGGAAGTGATAAACAATACTCGAAATAAAAAGAAAATCCCATCCGAGATCAAACTTCACATAAATGGCAAAATAATAACAAGCCCCAAAAAAATAGCAAACCAATTTAATACATATTTTGTAAATATAGCAGAGGAAACCCTCCAAAAAATCCCAGCCTCCGAGAGGAAACCAACGCATTCCGAAACTTATGAACCAACAGGAAAACTCGACAACATCACAGACACAAGCATAGATGAGGTCAGGGCCACCATTACTGAAATGAAGATTACAAATTCAGCCGGCATTGATGAAATATCCACAAAAATAATGAAGCACTGTTTAGATGAACTTACACCTCCTCTTACTGTTATTTTCAACAGATCATTTAAAGAAGGGAGGTTTCCATCAAAACTAAAGGTTTCAAAAGTCTACCCAAAATTCAAAAATGGCAAAAAAATGCAAATTAGTAATTACAGGCCTATTTCCCTCATCCCGACATTCTCAAAAGTGTGTGAAAAAATTGCCCTAAAGAGACTTCTAGACCACTGTGTTAGAAACAACCTGCTCAATGACAATCAGCATGGTTTCTCTACTGGGAAATCCACCACCACAGCCATAATAAAGCTGATTGAAACTGTAGTAGACAACTTGGAATCAGGAAGACTATCAACCGCTATACTACTTGATCTGAGTAAGGCTTTTGATTGCCTCAGTCACAGTCTTATCTTGAATAAACTGGGACACCTGGGAGTGAGAAGCACAGCAAAAAATTGGTTTCAAAGCTATTTAGAAGGAAGACAACAACTCATTGAACTGAAGCATACACACAGAGGAATCACACAAGAAATACGATCAACGCCTCTCCCAGTTCCAAGAGGCGTGCCTCAAGGATCAGTTTTAGGTCCAGTACTCTTCATCTTGTTTGTAAATGATCTGCCTCACTTTATGGGAGAATCCTGTTTACCCCTCATGTACGCGGACGATACAACCCTGCTACTCAAAGGAGAAACTGCAGATGACCTGGCAGTATCATCCTATGTCGCCCTCAACATGGCCTACCAATATTGCAATGGAAATGACCTAGTTGCAAACCCAACCAAAACCAGCCAGATAGCATTTGGAAGAAGAGCGACTGAAGTTCAAGCCATCTCAGACTTGCGAATGGAGAAACATGTCAAGTTTCTAGGCATGACTATAGACGAAAACATCACCTGGACCCCACACATAGACATTGAGTAAAAAGCTAAATACTAGCCTATTCATGATAAAACAAATAAAATCCCTCAGCAATGCAGAAACTGCTAAAACAGCTTATTTCTCTTTGTTTGAATCCCACCTACGATATGGTCTTTCTGTATGGGGCAGTACATCAAAAGTCAACCTGAAAAGAATCCTGACGCTCCAAAAGAATTGCATCAGAGTCCTGGCTGGCCTGCACCACCTGGATATCTGCAGGGATGCTTACAGAGAACAGAAAATCATGACTATAGTCTCCCTATACATCCAAGAAGTAGTGATGTATGTGGATGGTAAAGATCTTAAAAGGAACAAGGACACTCACCATCACAACACCAGAAATGGTGAGTTATACATTCTACCAGTACACCACCTAAAGCTGTTCGAAACTAAACCATCCTACATCGGCAGAAAACTTCACAACTCACTACCTCAAGAGATGCACACCAAAAGAGGGAACTCACTGAGATCAGCACTGAAGGCATGGCTGCTGGACCGACCATTTTACTCACTTGAAGAATTCAATGAAACTCATATCCAA
The DNA here is from genome assembly GCA_035578905.1 of Stictocephala bisonia. NCBI lineage: Eukaryota > Metazoa > Arthropoda > Insecta > Hemiptera > Membracidae > Stictocephala > Stictocephala bisonia. The sequence continues at coordinate 1,030,741 of JAQJVL010000146.1, forward strand.
AATTGATCACAAATTGTAATCTTGCACTATTGTAATCTGACACTATTTATAATCCCAATGATTGTAAATAAAGATGATTCTGATAATAAACTTGACTGCACTTTGTAGCACGCTTCCGCTGAGAGGGAACTTTGGTGAGAGAATTTCTCCATCTCACACACTACCCGCCCTACGTACCATTTAGTTTGTGTTTGTTTACAAACATTGATTTTATACATGCAGATAGGTTTCTTACCTAATGCTAAATTTTAGTCTTATAAGCTGTTTTGGAGTCCAGTAGGGGAGTGCTGTCGTCCCTTGTAATAGTAATGCAGTTTAAATTAGCAGTAGATACAAATCTTACTAACTGATCGAAGATTGGCACAAATAATCTATTACATGAGAACTCTATTTGTAAGTAAAATAATCAAGAGCATTAAATTCATCAAATACATTTATAAATCTTTTTTCTCCTAATTTAGTTCACTAAAGCTGAAACATAAATTAAGTTTCAGATGTTTGAAAATATGTGTTTGTAATTGAAATTTCTCTTGGAGTACCACATTTTTTCTGATGAGTTTAGGCAGTAGTTATAATAGTAATACAATATCTATAGTACAAATTTACTTAAAATGTCAATTTACATCATCACATTCATACTCAAATTTGTAAAATAAATTCAAACAGATAAATTGCAGATTTCTTAAGATGCTGAAACACACAAGTATTGACAGTGAGACTAAGCTTATTGCTTGTAAGAAATGTAACGAGATTTATAAATGTAATCACATTTCTAACAAGCAATGAGTTTAGTCTCACTGTCGATACTTATACTTGTTTCAGCATCCATAGAAATCTGCAATTTATATGTTTAAATTTATTTTACATTCAAATATGAATGTTATGATTTAAAATGACATTTTAAGTAAATTCGTATTGTAGATATTGTATTAATACTACTGCTTAAACTTATCACAAAACATTTGGTACAAACACATATTTTCGAACATCTGAAACTTAATTTATGTTTGAACTTTTGTTTTGATTATTATATTTTCTACCAATAGCTCTTGATTGAGTTTAATAATTGAGTATTTCCAGTACATACTTGTGTAATACTTTTTCCAATAAAGATTCTAATCGATGCTATATCTAGATATCAAACAATCTGTGTGCATAAGGACAAAAAAAGCCGAATTAACATGTCAGAAAATCTAAATAAAAAGAAATGTCACAAAACACTATATTAATAAAATAAAAATAGAAGCTAGTATATAAACAAAGTCTGTCCAAAACGAGATACTGACCGTCCTATCAGTAGTCGGCCGCGGCGCGACCATCCGGCCCAAACCAGTTATTGGAGGGAAGAGGGAGTCCCCTACTTCTTTGCTTAATCCTTCATTGAACCCACTCCGGTCGCTCAGTGAGTCACAGCGCTCTGTTCCATACAGTACTGCCATGCGTACGCGTCTCATTTCACTATGACTGAACGTGTTCAGCAACGCAACTGCATTAAATTTTGTCAAAAAACTTGGCTGTCCAGCATCATAAACGGTTGCCATGATATGAAAAGTTTATGGTGAAGAACCTATAAATTAAAGTGTGGTTTAAAACTAGCCGCAAATCATTGGAGAATGATGAACGATCTGGCAGACTTTTAACAGCTAGAAACGCTGAAAATTTTGAATGTGTTTATGCAGCAGTTAATGAAAACCGTTGATTGGCGGTTGAGGAGCATTGGAATAAGGTAGTAGCGTGTTCAGGGGAGTACTTTGAAGGGGACTAGATCGCCGTTGGCGCTGAGTAACTCATTTTCATGCCAGACGTCAAGGTCGGATACTTTTTGGACAGACCTCGTATATACATACACTAGCAGTGGCAGGTAAGTCAAGAAGTGCATCGAGTACTACTGTGAACACTGGAAACTTACCAAAGAAGACAAGTCCATTAGCACAGTCGTATTCACGATACAAATATACAGGAACAACACGTTTTCACAAATTTTCAGTGCCTCCTCTCGTCTCTACTTACCTGAAGAAACTGCCAGTGGCACTGAAATGTTAAACTATGTGTTATTTCTGTATTGGTTCACTACTGTGTTTGTGGACTGATCTTCTTGGGTAAGATTCCTGGCCTAGCGCCCTTTAACGTAACCTAAAATATTTGTGCAAAAAATTGGATGAAATGTATCTACCCCACCAGTCACTTTCTATAATTTATCAAGGTATAATTATTGGTGTTGAAAAAAAATTATTAATTGATTTGTTTCAGTATACAAGAGGAGCATCTCCGGAGAGCCTGTGGTATTTACTCATTTCTCAGGAAAGAAGGTGCTTGAGGTCGCTATTGTAAATGAAGAAGAGTTGAAGAAGTACGAGATGGAGCACAACCACACGTAGAGCTACTCATTAACTCACAAGTTTCATGTAAATTCAATTTCATAACCGTACTAAAATTGTAACCACCTTTTTCGCATTTTAATGTTACTGTAGAGGAAACTTTATACACTGGATAAATCTCTTTAACTTACTGACTCGAGTGTTTTATTAGAGAAAAAAACATGATAGTTGGAAATATATTTGCAACTTTACGCTTAAGTTTTTATTATTTAAAAAAAATTATTTATAGTTTATATATAGGTATTAAACTTAGTGTAGTTGGTGTATTTGTTAAGGCAGCATAATATTATAGGATTGTGTCATTAAATATTGATGTATTATTAATGTCTTGTGAGAAATATTTGTAATGCAATAAATTGAACCTTAGTTTAACTTAATATATTCTTATTTGCTTTTTCCTTGCAAGATCTTTTTGACAGATTTGAACAGTCTGTAATTGGAAGCAATGTAAATTCGTATCCGATGGTCCACTTGAGGTGTTTGTCGTTTCTGGTCTTATATGCTCACAACAATGCTGAGTCAGCCATGAGTGATGTGGAATATGCTGTGGATGTTAGTAGATAATTTAATACGACTGCCAGCTACAAAATTGTCAATTTTGTTCATTCAATATACCAAAGGACAGCTGGAAAACAACTATTTTGCCACATACCTAGATTACTGATGGCAGACAACAGCACTTGTAACCACAAAAACAGATTTGGCAATGCTGATAGTACTGCTTCATTGCAACTACCTTATCAACAAACCTTCTTTTGCGTAGTAGTGAGAGAATGAAGTATTTGATTTTTGAGTTTGAATGAATATTTCACTACTTAGTGATGTGATTGTGTCTCTGTCTACAGTTTACCATGTATGCTGCCTTCCTTTCCTTTCATTACTATTGAAATCCTCATAGCCTAATTTGGACAAGCCGAAGACACACATATAAAAACTTGTAACTTAAAATTAAATTCATACATATTGTTATTATACAATTTGTGCAATCTCTTAATTATAAATTAAAAAAAAAAAGATTGTATGTTAAAAAAAAGTTGGGTGTTAGTCAGTTACCAGATGTTGTGTAGGGAGAGAACTGAGTGCCACTGTCTTGTCATTAGCCTAAAATCAACCAATACTATGTGGTTTGAATTCCATGTAAAACTGTAGGTCTCTTACTTGCCCTGGCTATGGGGCTATTAATAAATGGTTTTGAGAGAGAGACTTTATTTACAATCATAGAGATTGAAATTGTGTCAAGGTTTACAATGCTATTCTATTACATAAACAGATAAGATAGTCATATATATCAATGATCTTCCATCGACAATTGATTCTAAAATTATTCTTTACGCCGATGACACAACTTTCTTTAACGTAAGCAAAAACATTAATGATCTGGAAATTATGGCTAATGAGACTCTTTCTAAAGCTTTAAATTGGTTTAATTCGAATGGATTTTTGCTAAATTGTAATAAAACAAAAAACATACTATTTCATCTTTTAAGCCTAGTTCTATTTCATTGGATGAAAATTTTGTGGATTCGATTAAATTTTTGGGGGTTTATATTGACAATCAGCTAACCTGGAACGATCACATAGACTATTTAAATAAACGACTATCAAGGGTAATTTATCTTTTGAATAGATTGAACGATATTGTACCAAAAATTTATATAAGAACAGCCTATTTTGCATATTTTCAGTCTGTATTCAGGTACGGTTTAGTTCTTTATGGTAATTGTACCAGAATTAAAGAACTATTAACTTTACAAAAAAAAGCTCTAAGAGTTCTTAAGAAATGTGACTCCAGAGAACACTGCAAACCACTTTTTATTGATTTCCAATTTCAAACCATTATAAATCTTTACATATTTGACTTGGTTACTTATACTATTACAAATTCAGAATTCTTAAAATTCAAACAATCTTTCCATAACTATAATACACGTGGAAAGAAAAATGCTAAAATTGACTTTTATCGTTTGAATAAGACTCTGGATAGTCATATAGTATTGTCCCTTAAAATTTACAATTTTTTGGAACCTAAAATTAATCAGTACTCTTTTTCTGAATTCAAAAATAAATTTTACTGCTGGCTTTTAAAAAACCCATTTTACAATTTAGATGAATTTTATAACGCAATTGACCTTAATTTTTAATTTTTAAAGTACACATTTTTTATTACTAATTTGACTTTAAAGTCTACTGGTAGATTCATAAATAGTCTAATTTTAGTAATTAGTATGTATGACACAAGCTATTGCAATAGCTGCTGCTATGACATTGTCAATGATGTAAAATTTGTGTGGCAAATAAAAATTATTATTATTATTATTATTATTATTATTTCTTGCGTCATTATTACCAGCCAGCACTCCAGTTCAAGAACTCTTCCACACTGCAGAAGGGGCGATCAAGAAGCCACTCATTGATCTTCAACTTTTGTGTTTTAGGTGTTAGCTTGAGTTCTTTTGGGAGAGCGTTCAGTTGTAGGAGCGTCATACATAGGAGCGAACAGTTTCGCTCCTATGTATGACGATTTTTTCTCAAACCTTTTGGTGTGGTGAGCGGGAAGGTTGAAGTCCTGTGCATGGCGTGTAAAGTGCTGGTGTATGTCTTCGTTTCTAGATGGGCCTTTTACACAGGAGTAGGTGATGACTTTGAGGATGTAAATGTTCACTACAGTTTGTATCCTCCATTGCTTGAAAATATCTCTGCAGCTTTCCCTCCACTCCAGGTCGGCCATGACTCTTAAGGCGTTCTTCTGAAGGACAAGCACACGGTTGATGTTATGCCGAGAGCCACTTCCCCAAAGTTGAATACCATATCTGAGATGACTTTCAAACAGAGAATGGTACGACATCTTCACTGCATCTTCATTACTAATAGATTTCACCCGTCTTAGAGCGAAAATTCTAAGGTTCTTTCTAAGCTAAATTTAACTCAGTAACAAAACTGCACAGGTCATTCATACTCATCCTACACTCAAGTAATCATTCATATATGACTTAAAATACGCACAAGCTGTGTCGGCATCTCAAGTCTGAATATCGAGTTATGAAATAAAAAATAGGCTGCTACAATGAACATTAACGCAAAATTGCTGCTCTGTTAAAATTAATTTTTGGACGTATAAAGACAACCGCCCTCATCAGAGAACACATGACTAAAGGAAGATCGTTGAATATTTATTCCAGAATTGAATTCCACTTTAACAAACACTAAATACTTACTTAAAAAAAGTCCTAATTGCAAATAATATACAGTAATCAAATAATATATTTTAAGATACTTTTATCTCCAGGTAGAATGAATAGAATAGAAAAAATGTACTTAATTCCGTCATTACCTGAGATTCGAGATAAACTATGAGAAGTATAATAAAAATAAAACATAAGATAATAAAAATACACTGACAATAATGCAATTATTTTAACTCACATACCACTTATTAATTATGGAAATGTCAGAAAAAACAAATTATTGCCTTTGGCTGAGGAAATATTTACAAATTTTAACAAATTGTTAACCCCTAAAATAGCATTTCAATAGGTCTTCAAAAACATAGAACACAATTTAGCTTCTTATTGTTTTGATTGAAACAAAAAGAAATCTTGTTGCAGTTTGAGTGCTAACCCTGAAAAACGTAACCTTTCAGAAAATGAGGCTAATTTTGATGTTGCAAATAGGGATAGCAAGTATTCTCAAAATATTGATATATCACAAACGAAATATCGATCTGACGATAATACCAAAAGAAAAATATCGTAACCAATATATCGAATTGTAAGCGATTTATCTGTTTAAGTTTAATAGCCTACTGAATGTAAAAATTAAATACATTTATCTACACGAAATTAGTTGTGGTCTGTGGAGTCGAATGAGAGGCAGCAATTAAAATGATTTTTTTTTCAAATCGTCCTGATTTTGAGGAGAGAATAGCGTTAATATTTAGTGATATGATCGGACCAAAATATTGATATGGATAAAATATTATCGAAAGAAAATATCGATACTTATATATCAATATATTGAAACATATTTATCAATATTTTTGATATATCGTTGCCATCCCTAGTTACAAAAGACATCATAATTTAATATAAAATTAAAACCTTTTATTAAATTCTCTTTTTATGACAAAAAATAATTGTTACAAGTGATTAACAGAACAAAAGTATAAATAAATATTGAAATTTAAAACAAAAACATTTTTAATGCCCTTTTAATAGTCCTCTTAATGACCTTAATTAGTTTTAAGTTTTAGAATAAAATAAAACACACTCAATTATAAAATTTCCTATAATCTAAAAATAAAACATTGCAATCTTGTACAATTTTATTAAATATGAGTTTTAACAATGAAAATATCAAGATGAGGATCTGTACAACTGCAATACAGGGAGATAATTCTTTGGGTGGAACTGATGTCTTCACGCAATGCTGTAACAGATTTCAAGTTGTAAAGAACATGCAATCTATGAAAGTTATTGAATATAAGTAATATAGAAGAATAATATGTATTGAATCATGCATTGAAGATCAAAATAAGCATTAGGCTAGAAAATTTTCATTATAAACAATTATTGAACACAGAAAAATCCTTCTGTTAAAATATATTAATAATATTTATGCCTAAATTTCCATTTTTAATATTGGAATTGCTTAACTAATCTAGTATTTAACCCTAGATGTCCAATGTTCGACTAGTAGGGCGTAGCCAAAATATGTAATGTAGTATTAATTATGAGACTATTTTTCGTTAAATTAGCCACAAATGTAATCAGGAAAGACCAAAATTGTTATGAATAATTGTTATAGTGCATTGTCATAATAATAGTACATGAAATAATTTGTAATTCAAATGGCTTTGGCAATCTCATGGGCTTTTATCAATCAGCTGTTCTTTGACTTGTAGTCTCGTTTATTTGTGACACTTCGATTTAGTTTATCACGGTGTTTTATTACCGTTATATTTGTGACTCAGATAACAGGAAAAAGAAAAAAGCCAATTTATTAGCAAAACACATCATTTTTTAAATTTTGTTGCCTCAATACTTAAAATAGTCAACAAGTATATGAAAATATTGTTTTATTTTTGTGAAACTAGAACAGTTATTAGTTATAAACTCAATAGGCCGAAAAATATTAACCATTAAGACTATTTTTCTTTTAACTAAGCAACTTTACAACAAATTAAAAAAATGATAGAAGTTTTTATTTGTGTGTCTATGTACAAAACTATGTTGAAAAATAAATCAACTAACAGTATGAAGAATATTTAGCTGGACTAAATAATGATAATCAAACTTGAAAAATAAAACGTTCAAAATAAAATATTTTTGGTAAATAGAAGATTTTTTAGTTTTAAAATATGATTTTTTTTATCGGCATGATACTTTAACAATATATATATATATATATATATATATATAAAACATATATATAAAAAAACAATATATAAAAAAATATATAAAACAAAACAAAAAATATTAATTTCTGAAAAGAAGTAACGAATTTAAATTGGTTTTTCCAAATACAGTAGAACCTCGATAGTTCGACTCTCAATACTTCGACAGTCCTTATAGTTCGACAACGGTAATTGTAACACAGTATTGCAAAATTTTTTTCCTAGGTAGGTTGTGTGTGAATCAGCCCGGTGTAGACCAAAGAAATAACACCGTCAAAGAGAATAACAGTTAAAACTATGAATATTTGGACATTTAGTGACTGTTCTTTCTAAGTACTCTACTGTAATACATATTATTGTATCTCCATACCGATTCAGTAGCACATACATTGTTGCAGTTATATATAGCTTGTTTTACTTTTGTTAAATTGTTAACTATTCATGACAAAATATACAATAATTTCTTTATAAAAAAAATGTTTTTATGATTACCATACATCCATCCCTTATAGTTCGACATTTTGATACTTCGACACCCCCGTAGTCCATAAAGTGTCGAACTATCGAGGTTTTACTGTAGCTGCAAAACAACTACATAATGCTGAGCCAGGGAATTCTCACACCATCTACTAGGAAAAACTCCTGGCACTCAAAGGATTAATTTGCTCAACAAAATAAAAAAAAAAAAACTTCTTTAGCTTTTTATATTGATTGATAGTATTACAGTTAAAAAAATATCAAATTAAACTTTATTTTCATTAATTCCTTTGAGGAATTGAGATGGTTTATTAAACGAAGACGTTCTTTTATTACCTGGCGAAAAGCCCTTACTTGAAATTAAAAATTGTGGAATAACAAGAATGTGTTCTTTATTATATATAATTTATCTTATTCAGTCATATAAGTATTATTAAAATAGCTAGGCCTTCATGAACTGGACATATATCATCATTATATTGATTACATAAGTACAAAAAGATGCAGCAGAGTTGTGAATAATGAAGAAATCCAAGCACTCAAACTCAGTAGGAGAGTGGACAACTCATTCATAAACACAGCCACTTGGTTCCTGAGGGACCTGGAGCTGCGCTGACTGGCAACCGACCAGCCCACAGAAGTTGTATACACCACAGAGAATAAAGCATTAGTGTTTTAAAGATATGTTTGTCACCAAATCGATTTTGACAGGAAAAACTGTCTCCAAAATTCAGCACATATTGCTAATGAATTACAGGCTAATGAATAATAAACGGTGGCGATTGGTGAAAACAAATCATTCATCTTGCTATTGACATCAACCAACATACGAACAGCAGGAACAATTTCTAACACATTTTTTAAACCACTTTTATAGAAAGTACTTAAAAAGTGTCACTTGATTTATGGAATTGTAGACCGAAAACTGCCATTTATTTTAAGTATCATAGGAAAAGATTGTGAATATAAGAAAATTACTTGAAAAATCGTTACTACAAACAATAATGCACATAAGATGATAACTAGAATTAAAACTGGATCCACGTATGCCATAGGCACTGTTCACGACAACTGGTCAAACTTTGTTGTCCTCAATAGTGATGCCTGATTCTTATATTCAAACCAAATGTACCACAGGATGCATACCAGTATCAGTATTGTTGTTACGGCAACTGAGTAATAAACAAAAGAGATGTCTATAAATGTAATGAGATATCAATAACACCCACATAATACTGAAACAAATTAGCATTCCTAGACGTGCTTTGTTTGGGCCAAATTTAACAAGAAAAATAGGGGTTTTATCTATGTACCTTATCACATCTTTAACAATATACATATTTGTGAACTAGATTGAATGAGGAAAGTAACTTACTAATTTAAGCTATAATTTTTGAGTTTTTAATACTAACATTATCATGCACAAGCAGGTAAAGTATATTTTCCAATACATTATCATGAAAACCACTAATGAATCAGCAATACTGACAACGTGTCAAGCGGTTAACAACATGTGACACCTTACATAATGTGTCACACCTTACTTTTGATATTTTGAATAATTAATCGTCTCAATAAGGAAATGTCTAATGTCTGTGGTGTTCTAAATTATAACATGCAGTGTTTAGCAGATTTTACAAAACATTGTACTGAAACTGAATGCATTCAAGAGGAGGGTATAAAAAGAAAAAATCTTCTAATCAGTAAGTTCACGAAAAAAATAATAGAGATCGTCAGAATGGGAAGTTGTAAATTAAACCAAAAAAATATCACAACATATTGTACAAATGAGTATCTATACACTATAGAAATGATTCGATGGTTTTGACATATTCAGAAAATTAAGGCATTACAGAAGTTATACAGCCAATAACATATCCAAGTGAAATAATCTTCAAAACAACTAATACATTGCAAAGACATACTACTCAAGATAGAAAGAAGAATTAGAACCTGCACTAACAATAACTATCAAGAGAATGGACACTGGAGGCTAGCTTCTAACGAAACAGTTTACGAGGAGATAGAACCAGTGAAAAAGAAATGAATCTCTTTCCTTGGACGCGTAATCAGGAAACCTGAGGAGATTAAGCAAAAAAATCATAGGAAAGTTATGGAGCAGTAAAAAAACAAATATAAGATGGATTGTGGAACTTAAGGAAGACGTGAAAGAGCTGCAAATTACATTTGAAGAGTAAGACAAATGATAGGAAGAATTATTCCAGATGAAGAAATAAAGTCACGATTTGAATGCATGAAGACATTAGGCTGAGAGAAGACAAAGGAACACAAGATGAAGATGACTATAGTGGTCCAATTATGACCATAAAATAAAAAAATATACATATACAACAAAATATACATGTGTAAATAACTATACATAAATGGTATAAAATTTACAGTTGGGACTCGTTGCAATGTATAAGCCTGATAAAATCCTCTAGGATGGAACTCTAAAAAGACAGCAACCAGACTGCCAAGTTGCGAGAATAGAGGGAATAGCCAGTTAGGAAGGGGGCCCAGTTCATGATTTTCATAATAGCACAGTAATTTCAGTCGCTTATATCAAATTGATACATTGCGGCCAATAAGGGTTAAAAATACTCAATTACAAAAAAAAAAAAAAACAAATCAAAAGGCGAGTGATGTCATAAAAGAAAGAGTTTATATTATATAAACGGTAGAGTCCCGCTATTCTGAACTAATTGGGACCAAACCATGTTCAGTTTAGGGGAAAGTTCGGAATAAGCGGATTATTGTAAAATAAAAGCATATTAACTGGACAAAGGCATAAACATCTGCAAAGTTGAGGCAGATACAATTGGTGTGGGTCAAGGTTATGCTCTCTCTCGCCCCATTTCTAATATCCTTTAAAGACGTCCGGCCCACGTCTGAATAGGCCTACATGTGTCTTGTTATCTATCTTTTCTAATGCCATATCTCTATACTGAATCTTGATTCATAACGAGTGATGATTCATTTAGGTTTCTGTTAATTTTTTGTCAAAGCACATTTCAGTATTGATATTTCAAGTAGAAAACACCATTAATTATTTTTTTAGCTTTATAAACAATCTAGGAGAGCATAAAATAATGGAAAATCAAACAACAAATTGAATATACATTTTCTGTACTTAAGTGTCAACTTGATACAGTTTAGTACTGATTGATCTAACAGCACAGATTAGTGAAAGTCTGAAGAGGAGGACAGTGACATTCAACGACTAACACTGACAGTGTCCAACGACGACGACAATAATGGCCACCAGGATTAAGGAGATGAAGATTTCGTAGCAATGGTGCAGGGCTCACATGCTGAGATTGATTTGGACGAAAGTGATGAAGAAGACGTGAATGCTCAAACTGACATCATATAGATTTATATTAAACTATAAAACATTAAACTATTATAAATCTACTAAACATAATAGTTTAAAAATCAAGTTGTGGGTAGTAGCAGGAAGTAGTAATTAGGAAGTTCCAGAGGTATGGAATATTGCTGATTGTTTTGAATATGACACAAAGCCAATCAGTTTAATAGCAAGGGATGGTTTTAACCGTGGAAATTAGATTGTAAGAAGCTTTGGACACTGTTTTCTTAAGGTGTAAGGTACTACTCCGAGTGTCGTGGCGACTAGCTGAAAAGTACGTTCAAAGTTTTTTATAGTTTAGACCTTCCAGGCCATAGGACGAGACAGTTGGAGTTACATATATTATAGGTTGTACAGTATACAGGTTGCAATTTGTACAGCGTAATTGTGGTGTTGAGATTTTAGTAGTGTATATCAGTTATTGTGTATAACTAAAATCATTTATTTAAAATCCATATTTTCTAGCCCCTGAGCTGCTTATAAGACTAAATTAAATAATTACCTTCGTCAATCAGCTCATAAGTTCGTAACAAATGTTACGGCCGTTTCGACATCAAAGTGCCATCTTCAGACATTGAAGTTTAGCCATAAGGCGTCGTTAAAATATAAAATAAAAACTGACACAAACAACACACACATTACGAAAACAAATTTTACTAAACAGGCCTGTTCCGAGATACACATTTCACGCACTCGAGCAAGTAGCTGACTCGTACTTGGATAGGAGTCAGCTACTTGCTCGAGTGCGTGAAATGTGTCTCGGAACAGGCCTGTTTAGTAAAATTTGTTTTCGTAATGTGTGTGTTGTTTGTGTCAGTTTTTTATTTTATATTTTAACGACGCCTTATGGCTGAACTTCAATGTCTGAAGATGGCACTTTGATGTCGAAACGGCCGTAACATTTGTTACGAACTTATGAGCTGATTGACGAAGGTAATTATTTAACTAAAATCAGTAAATTAACTGTAATATTTTGTAATTTTCTTTGTGTATTCATACATACAGAGGTATCTTTGAATAAAAAATTTTATTTCTTAGACAGAGAAGTGTGTATTTCATCAAATTTGTCTTAAAATATTAATGAACTCATAGCCCAAGTTCAATAGCAAAACCAACCTGTCAATGAGTGAAGCTCTCATGCTTGTCGTAATGGCGGAAGGCTGGGCATCGTTCAGCTTGAAAACAGACTCAATGACTGAAATCTCGGTAGAAGTCGTATCCATGCCGCAGAAGGCACACCAGTCATTGACCACCATACCAGCTGCTATCACCTCTGAACCTCTGTTTACTGTACCCGCCTACACATATATTAACTTAAATATAGTTATTCTTCAGAATTATTATTTAAATTACTGATTTTTGAATCTATAATAATTTAAATATTTTTAACCCATCGACAGTCAATTTAATAAAAAGTGTTCAAAGAAGTGACTGATATTCTGTACTTATCAATCTGTAGCAGAGTGTGATTTTAGTTTTGTCTATTTTGCTGGCGATCTTGTCAAATTTTTGTTAGAAAAATTGTATATCAGTCTCCAATTATATAAAGAGTGGGAGATGGAATAATAAGATGATTGCATGCAGAATCAGGCAGTAGCAAATTAAGGCACCATTTTATTTTTGTTTATTACATTCCATTCCTACTGTAAGAAAGTAACAACTGCACCTGAGCACGAGAGATGGATTGAGTGGTGGAATAAAACATAAGTATTGTTTTATTCCGTTTTATGTTGTCATGGTAACTAGGTTACAGACTGGAAGCGCAGTACCAAGCCCCGCACACTACGTCCTAGCAGCAAAGACCATTGGTTGGTTTGATTAACACTGATGAATCATGCTATAGAATTAAAATATTGTAGATAAATCATTGTATATAATTAAAATAACAACAATTACAAAACACAATTATTAATAATAATGTAAACAATAAGTAACAACTGAACAAATGTGTAAAGTTATTTTTTTTCAACTAAACACTGATACGGAAGTTTGTTACGCCCGTAAAGTAAGGCAGCTACTCAGACCATGGGAATTAACAAAGGATTCTCTGACCCACCTGCCTACCCATACATGTACAGGAGGTATTGACCCATCCACAAACACATAAACGTAAATTAGTTCTAATCCAACAACCAAACCATACATGTATGGTATGCTACCCACCCAACCATACAGGTATATTTGTATTGAACCACGCATACATGCACAGTGATATTGACTCACACAGTACATATGAGTAGGTGGGAGGGTCACAATGATTGTACATGTACAGCTCAGTGGAACGATTCACCTTTGCTGCTGTACCCCTACATGAGCTAACTATAACATATAGGTCTCTTACTGTCCTAAATGTCTACATCCTGTGATTAAATGTAGACAATCACTGATCTGGTGATTTGTCAATCAATCAGGCATTTGACATCTTCGGCTTTGTGTTGTTGATTTTATAGTGGAATTATTGAAATCCAAAAACATATAAATGCAGTTTTGTCTTAAGCTTCAAATGTACACTTGTTATAAATACAAATTTTCATACCACACAATACTGTAATTTATTCATTTCATTTTCAATCGAACAACCAATTTACATTTTACTATCATGATTTGGCTACATACATCAATACTCCATTGTTTTATAGAATATCTTACCACCAGAGGAACTTGTAATAAAGAGGAAAGTTCATCTTGGTCCTGAGATGAGGTTTGTGGATGGACCAGGCCCCCTTGGTTTGAGAGTGCACAATACGAGCCAACAAGTACATTACTTGCTACTGTCTGCCGGAAAACTTCCACCTTTAGCACATCAGCTAGAATCTCCTCAGTTTCCTAGAGACATATGTAGAGATCATCAGTTGTTTGACTTCCAACCAAACTAATTTTAAAAACAAACAACTTCTCTAAAGACAAATTTTAGAGTCAAAATTCTCATTTCATTTAAAGTGAATTACTGAGAGTTGCATCATTGTTCTTAGTTACATAGGAAGACTTTGTTGTAACAAACGTCCATATTCTTGATGTAGTTATGTTATAACATGGCCATAATACTTAACAGTTTCATAACTAACTTCATTAAAAAAAAAAAAAAATGTAAGACTCTAATAAATAATAAATGTTTGCTCCACATGAAGATCCAAATTAATTAACCGTATCTCTGTAAAAACCTTCAACCCACAATATCAGAAGTAAGTTTTGACGTCAGTATTAAATAACATGATGAACAGTGTCGTATCCTCAGTTGTCATTTTTGTTACTATTTAATTAAGTAATGAACAGTGACAAAGCAGCTGATTCCAAAGAAAACTGTACAAATGCATCATTAATTGACAACTACTACCTGCTACACCATCAAACGTAACATTATAAGTAATCACTAAAATCAAACGATATACCGGTAAATGTCTAACAAATTGCTTGAATATTAGCTTGTCCTTTTAGAACAAGCTCTTTAATACTAGTATTCTTCGAACCAGTTCAATATTCTTCTGTTGTTCATTACTAAAGTAGACACAATGTGATTTGCAAACGAAAAAGAGCATATGCCAGAAATTTTGGAAGATTTGACATGAAAAGCAGGTATACCTTGTTTTTTTAAGTGAGTAGCGATTACAAAAATTTCATTTCTAATTGAGACCCAGTATGTGACTATGCAATACTTGAACTTCTCCTCGTTTTCTTGTCAAATCTCATTTAAAATAATTCTTCTTCATTTAAAATCGTCAGGTTTTGAGTCTTGATTGTAACATTTTTTCTTGGTTGTAAAACATATTTATTATTTATATTATTATTTATTATGGCATATTTATTGTAAAACAATTTAAAACTAATTAATCAGATACTTTATTTTGCAATAATTTACAACATTTTGTTCAAGATATAATTGTTGGTGACTGTCTATCAATATTCTTATAAAGCTTGAATTATTAATGATTTATTTTCTATATTAACTCTTTTCATATCAACCACTTGAGTTAAAAATAGTGCTAAGATACAAGTACAGTAGAACCTCGATTAACCGGGGTAATGGTGGGGAGAAGGGCCACGGATACATGAAGTCACGGTCAAGCCGCTGATAACAGAAAAAAAACTGAAATGCATAATTTAGTGCAAGAAATCATGTTTTAATAGGTAGACTAGGCCTAATTAAAGTGTAGAGTACATTTTACCTGCTTGTAAAAGAGTATCCATGAATGTCTTTTCGATATAAAACTAAAATATTGGCCAAAAGAAAATTATTTACAAAATATTTACTACGCTGTTTATAGTAGTTACTGCATTGTTATTACTGATTAGCAGACGGCTTGAAGAAGTCGGTCATCGTTGTTTGCCGTTTTGCACCTCTTTCTTTCCTTGCAATCGATGACCGTAGCTTCCGTAACAATAGCTTGTCACTTAAGAGAGAATCGTCTTGACCCTCCAAGTAATCTAATAGGCATTCCAAGTGATTGAGTGCAGCGCCGTGGCTGTGAGTGATACGGGTCTCGGTGTCAGCTGGCATTTCCCCTTCCCCTTCCTCGCCCTCCTCCTCGTCTCCTTCTTCCTCGCTCTCCACTTCTCGCATAGCGCGCCTCACAATCTCTTCGTCATTAAACATCTCAAACGATGGCAAGTCTTTGTCACATTGGAACCACTCATCGATGTTTTCAGTGTCCACGCTTTCGCCACCTGGCACTGCCTTCGCCATATTTGCTAATTGATTTGAAGTTATTTCTTCTTCAGCAAACCCCGTAAAATCCTCACTATCATCAATGTCGGGAAATATTTTCTTCCACGATCTAATCAATGTGTTTTTTTTTTACTTTTTCCCAAACAGATGCACATTCATAAATAGCGTCTAGTATGGTGAATTTTTTTAAAAATGATTTCAGATCGTTCTCTTCCTCAATCAGTTTTCTCAAAACTGAAGTTCTGTAAACTTTTTTTATTCCAGCGATGACACCTTGGTCCAACGATGATCAGTGCTGTCACGTTGGGAGGGAGATATTTCACAACGATTTTTCCGTCATCTGATTTTAAGATTGTTTCACTAGGGCGTGAGAGGGCATTGTCCAAGATTAAAAGCGCCTTTTGAGGAAGGTTTTGTGACCTTAAGTAGTCACGGATTTGGGGAACAAAATGTTTAGAGAACCATTCCTGAAAAATAACTTGGTTCATCCAGCCCTTTTTCTGGTTGAAGTAGTGGACTGGCAAATTTTTTGCCTCTGTTCCCTTAAACGATCTAGGTTTTTTGGCTTTACCAATGACTACGAGCTTAAGTTTTTTCGTTCCTGAAGCATTGGAGCAGGTCATTATGGTTAATCTGTCCTTACTGGCTTTATGGCCAGGCGCATT
Organism: Stictocephala bisonia; assembly: GCA_035578905.1. NCBI lineage: Eukaryota > Metazoa > Arthropoda > Insecta > Hemiptera > Membracidae > Stictocephala > Stictocephala bisonia. The sequence continues at coordinate 1,047,686 of JAQJVL010000146.1, forward strand.
TTTTTCTTTTACGAACGCTAATGTTTTCGATGGCAAACATTTCCACATTTCCAATAGAGGCCAGATTCGTCTGTATTAAAAATCTGTTCAGGCAAAAGGTTTTCTGCAGACACAAGCTCATTGATCTCGACGACAAACTTCTCGGCCGCGTCCTTATCACCACTTAATGCTTCCCCTTGAATGTGTAGTTCCCGAATTCCGTGCCTTTGTTTAAATCGATAGAGCCACCCAGAAGACGCGTCAAACTTTCCTTCAAGACCTAAAGATTCGTAAAAAACCTTGGCCTTTTCGGCACAAATTACACCATTGACGGGATTACCTAAAGCACGTTCTTGCGCAAACCACTCCAACATAGCTTTATCTAAAGTTTCGAATGTGGCTTTTTTCATTGTTTTTCTTTTCATTAATCCCGAAGATAACTCTGCAGCACTTGCAAACTTTAACAAATCCATCTTTTTCTTTTTTAAATCCCTAACAGTCTGTTCCCCAATATTGTACTCATCGGCCAAACTTTTCGCACCCCTCCTCTTTTCCAAATGTTCAATAATTTGAAGTTTTTGTTGAATTGATAAAACTACACGTTTCCTCTTGTTACCAGACATTCTTACGCACTTTACAAAATTACACCCAAAGTAAAAAAATACGATCGTAAATAAAAAGGATCAAACTAAACTAATCAAATTCGCACGCGACAGCTCATTAGCATAACAATCTAAACACATCCGTACACTGACTGATTCATTGGACGGGTGTGGAGGGAGAGACGGATAGCAGCACAAAATGGATGGCGCGAAAACAGGTTGTTGTCATTCGTTCCCTCACCCACTGCAGGCTGCGCAGAGACAACAGCGCATCTTGTTGTCATAATAACTGTTCGGTATTGCTTTGCTTGGCTATTCGTACCGTAGTAGAAGTACTAGCCTTCTATACTACTATACTATACTATAAACATTGACTAATGTTTGTTACATAACATTATTGTAACAAAAACTTAAATCCAACTGGAAAAATCTTTTCTTCGTAAAAAGATCGACCGGATCGAACCACGGTTAATCAGCTCCCCGGTTAATGAGCCCCCGGTTAATCGAGGTTCTCCTGTACTAAGGATGTTCAACTCAATACATCAATCAACTACTAGTTGATTGACCATATCTCCCTCTCCACATGCCAATCAATAATATTCCTAAGCAATATTTTAAGGCTGATTTTCGAAAAATCTGGTCCACCATATACTAAGTAAACTTTTTAACACGTTCATTGACGAAAATACACTAATAGGTTGTCTCACAGGCTGAAACACTTTGTAGGTTATTTATGTTTATTTACTTTTACTCGTTTTAATAATGAAAATTCCCCTATGATGTAATTTAAACGAAACAAGCTTTTGCTATCTAAGACTGGAGTTAAATTCATTAAGTTAAATTAAGTAAAAGGCAAAAAGGCTATATTAAACACAAACTCCAAGTAAAGTGTTTGTGTTTTAATAAAGTTTAACGACACCTTTTCGACATATTAGGTCTGAAGATGCCATTTTAATGCCTAAACATTCGTAATCACCTTAACAAATTTGGAACTGCTGACAAAGGTAATTCATTTGATATAAATTTGGAAGTATTGACAAAGACAATTCATTTAATATAATCATTAAACAGCTTTTTTAATGGGTAGTTATATTTAAAATAAATCTAATACATTTGAGTATGACGGTGATAAAAAGTATACTTAACATCTAACGTATTTAGATACTAACAGATACGCAGTTCAGACTGATATAATTCGTACCTCATTGAAATGTTTATTTTACATACCCTATCAAGGTCAGGATGAACAAGGGCCACATAGTCATTGCAAGTAATGACATTTCCTAATGCAGACAGTTTTTCCTCCACCCTTTGTACCTTCACAGTGTCTGGCAGTGAGTTTCGGATGTGTTGAAGCTCTGTATCTGTTGTTGAGTTTGGTACAAGGAGACCATGTCTGTTACCTATTAAAATAACAGCGTTTTATTTTTCTAATTTCTTATTTGGTAATTCTAAACCTAACATTTTTATAGGAAATATAATTTTAAACAACAATGCAGTTTCATTCCAGAGGAAATTCTAATTAGGAGCAATTGACATTATATGCAGCTCAGGCATAACCCTAAAAACCACAATTTTCAAGTAATGTTGGTTCTGTCTTGCTTAATGCAAAAAATAACGTAACATTGTTCCAAATATAAACAGAACACAGAAGACGATATAAATAAAGATACATAGACTAATAACAGAGACAACACAATGTAAATAAATCAAACCATTTATTTGGCCATTATGAACGGATATGGTGCTTTAGACAGCGGCCACACAGGCTACAATCTGTTACGTGAATGAATGTGATGAATGAAGATGAGCCAAGGTAGTTCTTGTTACATTTACTAAGGCCGACCATTTCTTAGAAAGTATATTATCTACTTGACTTACCGACACATAACCTGCCGATTATACGACAACCAGCAACTGAAGCATGAACAACAGGTACTGTTTCACCTAATTCAGCCTCAAAAACACTAAAATGGAAAATAACAGAATATTAGTTACGTTAAACTTATTTTCTTATAATGACCTATTTTCTAAATAAGACCAATAAAATATAATTTAAGTTTACACATAATTCTATACCTATGCTAATTGTTTTCTATGAAACTGGTTCATTTAACATAAAATATTTCTGTAGACCTCTTACAAGATATGGGGATATTTGATGATCCATTCCTACTCTCCAAATTACATACATCAGCCGATAGCAATATGGTTTTCCTGAGTTGTTTGAAACGTATTAAGCCTTAGATGGCTTATAATAAGGAATATCTAACTGGGTGTCAGCGTAAGAAAGTTTCTGGTAATAAAATTTGTATTAACCTAGACAGGAAAGATCAAGATCTATAAAAAAAAAATTAATTTCTGAAAAACCACCTGCAAACTATGGTTTTAGAACTATATTCAAGGTTAATTTACTGTGAATAAATAGTAGTCTCTTTGGATGTTCAAAATAAAGTCTAACTTATTTTTTTATATTACATAGCGCAGTTCTAAACAAATTAGGAAAGACCTAGTTCTAAATAGATTATAAATATATGATAAGGTAATTATAATAAAACAAATAACAAACCAGCATTTTAAGTTATATTTAAATATATTCAGGGTGTAAAAAAATATGGAAACAATTTCACATTTTATTTCCATGGGTAATTTGATAGGCTAGTTTTTTTTTTAATTGTGTTCCATAAAGTATTATTTTTCATCAGAATAATTGACTTAAAACCATTAAATAGTGGAGAAATATTGTTCAATTTAGTTACTTTGATATTCAAATGACCGCTACTCTGGAATGGAATAACCTTTTGAAGTTCGGTTTGCAGCAATTCATTTCTCTTGAATAAACCTTTCATTTGATACCAAACTCGACCTAGGCTTACGTTGAGATTTTCGTTCAACTCCTTGCCGTCCCCCTGAAAAGGTGAAATCTCGCTAATGGCATAAAAAAGTATGTTCTTTGTAACCATGATCATGTACAAGATTTCGCTTTTACAAGTGAAGTAATACAAAAGTTATGAAAGCGTTTCCATATTTTTTTCTATATATATTTGCCCACAGAGTGGAAAAAATATGGAAACGCTTTCACAACTTTTGTATCCCATAAACCACAGAAAGGTACAAATTACCTTTTCACAGTTTATGGGATAAATAGTCAGGAATCCTGATAAAACTAAAGCAAACACAATAAAACTTCTCCCTATGTCTGTTCTTGCAGCTAGCAGCTGGATGTCAAGTGTCTGAACACCTGGTTGGTGCTATTATAAATAATACTGTGAATCTGACCATTTCAGTCATCACCAACTGACAAAACTCAGAACAAACCAAATCATTGATCCTCAGAACAAACCAAATCATTGATCCAACATGTAAAAATGAATCATAAGAGTTACTCCAAAAATAACCCAGGTGGTAGCCAATCCTGGGGTATTGGATAGTTATGAATAAGCCTATTTCAGTTTGATTGATTTGGCCTATTTCATAATTTCCCTAACAAACTTCATGGGAGTAGGTTAGAAAGTGCTAGTTAGCAAACTGATTAAAATTCCCTTTAGAATTAGTCCCATTTTATGAGGATCTTGAGAAAGAAAAAAAATGTAAGAGCTGAATTGAATTTCTCTTAAGCCTAACTATCACTAAACATTGAAAATGAAACTAACCTGTAGAAATTTTCAGATCCGCCAATGGCAACTAAGCAATATGAATTGGTTAATTTACTGAACACTCCAACTTCATTATTGTTTTCAAACTGCACTCTTATAGCCATTGTACTATTGGATTCCAAAATTAATGTTATTGTAGTTTCCAATGCGAAAGAATTTGATAGCAAAATAAATGAGTACTTAAATGTAATTATTAAAGTACGAAATGAAATGTTGATGTAATTGTTTGTAAGATAGTTCAAAGAAGATGAAATCTAAGTTCTAATTATTTATCAAATGAAATGTATACAATAAGACTTCTAAGCAGAATAAATAAAAAACACGTGTATACACAGGACTTCTGATTGACAGAAAGAGCAAGCAATCAATCCAGAACAGCTAAGCTAAGGAAACGGCTGATCCGCGGTGGTGGTTTCTTCTTCTTTCACTACTATTGCACCTGATGTTGCCTGACGTATGAAACTACCGGGAATCAATGTACTGTATTTTAATCATTGAGTCAGATGGTGTAATAGCAAAGGCCTCTGCATTGCGAATTGAATTAACTACTACGAAATGTCATAGACCTTCTATTATATCTACATATACTATAATAGAAGGTGTATGGTAATATAACAAATACAACATTTTTTTGAAGTTATACTTCTTTGCGCCCGTTAGACACTTTGGGATGGGATGTTGGTCGAGAAACCGCGTCACGCTGAAAAGTAAGAACAAATTTTTAAGAACTATCGATTAATCGATTGTTAATCGAAGAAATTTAATCGAAGAAATTACTGATAATGATAATATAGGTGTATAATATAATAATGAAGTCACGTATAATATATTGAAGATAAATATATTGAATAATATTGAAAAATGTCTTATATTTCATTTATATACCCTGTCTGTTTGTGTGCGTGAGTGGGTGTATGAGAATGGCCAAAGAAGTATAACTTCCACCGTGTGGTCCGACGCACACCCAATTTTTTTTCCTACACACACAGTAAAGATTCTCCTCAGGAGATATATGTCTGATGAGTTTATACATTCAGTATTTATTTCCATCGGAAATCGCTATGTGGCTATTTAGAGGCACCACCTAAAGTATTATAGGATGCGATACATCTTTCCGATGTTGGTTCCATAGAAAATGCTTGAAAATGACAAGGACAGATTATCAACGTATTAATGGCAATAACAACTCCAAATGGTATTGCACAAGAACAGATTGTCTCGTCACTAGCAGCCAGCCTCAAAACTTATCGCTGAACCAGCTGACAATTCTTACAGATAACATTTCTGATCTCATGTCAAAGTTGATTCTCTTACATCTCTTCCCTCGAAGGTTGACAACTTAATAGCTGAGGTTGATAGTATTTGTAAAACCTGTTAACTCTTGAGAAGCGAGTTGGTGATAATGAATTCAAGATTAAGGACATGAAAATTGATTACTGAGCACCAGCACAATTAGCGGACCTGGTAACTCTGAAACCATTACTGCTGAGATGAACGAACGTAAACGTCGCTCTAAAAAATTTAACCTCATAGAGTCCTCTGAAAAGAATGTTGACTTGAAAAAGAAACATGATTGGAATTTGTTTAAAAAACTGCTTGAGGCTTTTCTCCCTATTGCTGATTATAAAACAATTAAGCTTCTTCGGATTGGAAAAAAACATGGTAATAAGATGAAACATTTGAAAATTATTTTCAACAATGACTCTGATGCCTTCAAATTTATTAACAGATTCTCTTCAAAATCTGCCAAACAGATTGATCTGTGTTTTTCAACTATCAGGGTATCCAGAGACAGGAATCCCCAGGAGATCAAAAACTCTTTAAGGGATGAATTAAAAAACAGAACTTCTATTGGGGAGAAAGATATCAACATTAAATACTACAACAATATCCCTCAGATTATAAAAGCTTCAAAAAACGCATAAGCTCCAACGGTAATGGCCTTAAAATTAGTTGCTATTTTCAAAATGTAAATTGACTCTGGGGTAAAATATCTGAACTCGCTCAAGCACTTCTTGCAACATCCTATGATGCTATTGCATTGGTCGAAACAAATTTAAATCCCGATATACATCATGGTGAGTTGGGATTTCTTTACTATAATGGTTTTAGATGCGATCGCTCCAGAATAACGAGTAATAAACTAAGTGGCGGTGGATCTCTGATTGCAGTTATTAACTCACTGACTTCTTGCCTCATATCGTCTTCTATTTCTAATTATGAAAGTGTATTTGTAAAATGTGCTATGTCTTCAGCCAACTAGTGATTGGATGTGCTTACATACCTCCCTGCCAGCCCTCTTCTTACTACCTAAATCTTTGTCAAGCGGCTAATGAGGTAACTGGCACCAGCGGAGTAATGGATAGGGTTCTGCTGTTGGGGGATTACAACTTGCCCCATACTGAATGGTCTGCTCGGTACGTTGACTGCGATGACTCATCTCGCCATATGTTGGATCTTGCTGCAATCCATGATCTCAAGCAAGTTAATAATGTTACCAATTACAGAGGAGTATCCCTGTAATGTATCCCTGGACCTTGTTTTCTCATCGATTTCTGACACGATTGTTACGCCTGCTATTGATCGACTCATTTCTGAAGATAGGAGTTACCTAGCTCTTGATATATCCATTACTGGTTCCCTTTATTCACCCAGCTACAGTACTAAGTACATACCGGATTATCGTAACAGCAATCTAAATGAGATTTTTCGTCGATTGGAGAGTGTGAGTTATTCTACTGCTAGAATTATTAATGGTATTGATGTGTACACTTTACCAATTTTATTGATTACTTATTATTATTAATTCAACAAAATATACCCATGAAGAAAGTCACTATATCTAATTTTCCAAAGTGGTTTACGAATGATCTATGAAACCTAGTTATCAAGAAAAAGATTGTGCCCAGAAAATTTTAAAAAACTGGTTGTATTTATGACCTGGAACGCTTCCGTAGTTTGAGACGTGAATGTAAAACATTGGTATCTGTCTGCTATAACAATTATATAACAAAAGTTGAAGATAGTATTCCTACAAATATTAAATGTTTCTGGACACATGTTAATAATCTTAAGTACACCTCTTCTATGCCACCTAAAATGACTCTAGATGGTGCTGAGGGTCAAGATTCCCTAAGCAAATGTGAACTATTTGCACAACACTTTTCTTCTGTGTTCTGCCGTGGGGATCTACAAGTGCCTACATTGGACTTTGTAGTCTCAGGCTATGGAGTATCAGGACGGCTACTACAGTGGTTGGACAGCTATCTTAGGGGCCGAGCATTATATGTGAAATGTGAGGGTGCCTTGGCGTCTCCTTTTGATGTGTTGTCTAGGGTGCCCCAGGTCTCTCACTTGGGACCATTGCTGTTTAGTATTTTTAATAATGACATCATCTGTGTCATCTCAGGGGCCTGCCTTTTGTTTGCTGATGACCTCAAGATTTCTGCCAGAGTCCGTTCAACATCTGACCAGGAAAACAACAATCACTTTCTAATATCGTTTCTTGGCGTGGGAGAATAGAATGGAGCTAAATGTTGCAAAATGTTGAGTTGTTTCTTTCTCTTGCATAGCAGTTACTTTTACTCATGATTACCTAATTGAGGGTTCCAGTTTAATAGGAGTGAACAATATCAAGGACTTGGGAATTTCTTTTACTTCAACTTTGAATTCTGCATTGCATGTTATGGATGTAACTTCAAAAGCTAACTCTGTTATTGGCTTCATTAACAGATCAACCAAACACTTCCGTTCACCTCAATCCCTCATAATACTGTACAAGATGCTGGTTTGTCCTTGTAGAATATGGTTCCATTGTATGGTCACCATATCAACAAGGTCATGTTGATTTGCTGCACAGGGTACAAGTCTATTTTATGCGAATGCTGGGCACTCGACTTGGTTATACTTATTTTGGCACACCCATTGCAGAACTGGAACAGCATTTCAAAATTAACCCTCTTCAGCATCAGTGAATAGTTATTGATTTGGTGTTCCTTTACAAGGTGGTCAATGGTTTAATTGACTGCCCTTAGCTCTTAAGTCACATCTCAAGGGGTACAAGATCCATGACGATATTTGGAAGTAGTTATCTGCCCACCAGCTATGCTTATCACTGTGGACTGGCCAGACTTCAGAGGGCCGAGAGTGGGGTGTCATCGAGAATAGACTTTTGTGCAGAATCTGCTAATTCCTTCAAGATGAAGGTGACATTAATGAGTGAATCTGTGATTTCTGATCATTAACTCTATAATATGTTTATGTCCTAGGTATCTCCCTGCCTTGTGAGCTGCCATATGGTCATTTTCAATCATTTCTAGTGATGTTCTAGTCAGCTGTCATTACTGTCTTGAATTTGCTTGTTATATAGACTAGATCATAGTTTGTTATCTTTTTCATTAGATTATATGTATTGAATTTTTGTTGTAATACTTACCGTACTTGTTTATCATAATTTTGTCTCGTTATATTATTAATTTATTGTTGTACTGCTTCGACTTTACGTAGATGTTTTCTTATAGTCCATTACTTTTATATTATATTATTGGTATTTTCGTTACTGATATGGTCAATCTTGTAAATACATATAGAATTATGATTAGTCCTTTTGAGTGATATGCCATCATTGTATTACTATTGTAAATTGGTTGTTACCGTTGGAATTATCAAATAAATAAATAGGGGCACTTCGTAGGAACAAAGACACTTTACGCCTAAACGTTGTCTCTCCCTCTCTGAAGAAATCCCAGTCGTAGACACTTTGTTGCTACTCTTTGGAGACGTGCCACGATGCTTTAAGCTGCATAATTCATCCGGTAATACTGCCTTGTAAACATTTCAGCTGAACGAGTAGAAGAAGGAACCTTCAAGATAATTAAATTTAGGATGTCAGGGCAATCCTTCTCGTTATTCAGTAGTCTGTGAAGAAAGACCAGGTCAGCCATTAGCCTGTGCACTTCCAAAGAATGAGGCCCAATTCTTGAGCCAAATCCACAACTGGAACTTGATGATATAAGAAACCAATCTTGACACCCACCATTCTGACAAAGCGATGTTGGATCTGAAAAATAAGTTACAAAATCATGGAAGCCTCTGTAGTCTATATGGCGTTAGTTTAATCAAAAGCGTTTTAAAGTGTTGTAATATTTGTAAAATGTTAAATACAACTAAAATACTGAGAACTGCAAGATTCCCTCTAAAAGTGTTCAATGTTGATTTATTTTTGTAATATGACTATATTGCTAAAATAAATTAAGAAATTTAACATGAAATATCTATTTTAGCCTAGAGTTTTAGCATTGACTGTGGAAACAAATATAACGCTCAAGCCAACGCATTTTCTGTAGATACTCGCATGTATCAGATTCTGTTGTACACTAAAACTAACATTTCAACTTTTTTAACTAGGGATAGAACTTTTTTGAGAACATTTCCATTCTCAAAACAACCGAAACATAGCTAAACACCCCACAAGAAAAATTGGCAAAATTTGGATCATCACACCTGCTTACTTGTTTCCACATTTTTAATAAACTCCCAACAGTCGCTCATATTACACAATATAATAATTTTTAAAATTAAACTCATTGTTAGCCCACTAACAAACTCTATTAATCTGTTAAGGAGTATTTATATGATAATATATTAACTAATTATTAAATACTAAACTAATTTAGATTTTACAGTTCTATTGCCTCTAAAGGTTTAATTCGACCAAGATCTCGAGCGACTATTTGGCACACTATTAGTTCAGGCTTCTTTGGTTTTTGATGGGTTGGGATTCAGCTTCCAGGTTCTAAAATATTCTTCAAGGGTTACAAGATCATTTGTGAGTGTTTCTTCAGCAACTGTGAAGTCCTCGTGTTGATAAGCTAAAGCAATGCCGTCTGCATATATAAATGTTCTAGACTTGGTGATTGGGATGTCAGCAGTATACATGTAAAATAAAATTGGAAAAAGTACGGACCCCTGTGGCAGACCATCCTTCAGCTTTCTTCATGATCTAGATAAACTGATTAGCCTGGCATTAAGCATTGACTCAAGAAGTCGCAAAAGAAAGGGACATGGAAGGAGGCTGTAGAAGTTAATAACAAAATCAGGATCTCCCACATCAGAAGAGTCGCTTAAAATCTTGATACCCACCTCTACGTACTGCTTTCCAGTTGAGGAGATCAAATTTCTCTCCCAACACTAGCTGAGCCATAGCGTGGAACAGTCTTAGCGAATAAAATAAGTTCCTTATTAACAATCCGTCAATACCTGTAGGTGGGATGAACCTCCCTCGTTGGAAGTGGACATTGTTGAATCTTTTCCAAACTGGAATGGGCAGATGTAACTACTGAAAATACAAATGGGAATTGACAGTAGGTCAGTCATGTGATTGTGGGGAGTCTATCCAAACAATGGATCACATCATTTCAGAGTGCCCTTTGCATTGTTTTATGGAGAGATTAGCTAGCATGAATAGAATCAGTGAGGCAGGTCTTACATGACTTAATGGATTGGATTCTGCTTTGTGATAAGAGGTTACTTGTTATTTATTTTTAATTTTTATTATAATTTAATGACTTTTGGAGTTTTTACCAAGTATAAAACATAGCTTTTATATAATTTTCAATTAAAAATAAATGGTAGGCGACAAAAAACCATACGATATAAATGTATACAGATAAAGGACGAGCACTGACACAACTTGTGAAATACATAACCATAGAAAATAAAGAAACAGAGGTTGCTTTCTTATGGCTGCAGCAAACACCTCAGGGACAGTTAGAAGTAGATTATAAAATTGTCTTTAAACATCTGTCTAAAGTAATAATCACTATGTTTGCCCTTGAGGATTTGGGGGAAATAAAGGAGCGACCAACAAGGTGTTGGCCCTATGATCACATGGGAAAGTGGAGAAATAACTACTCGACACAAATTCAGCTCACAATTGGATGGAACCTATGTGTCCTTCTAATCTGTGACGTAACTGGGTTTCATTTCACAGAAACAGAAAACCTGACTTAACGGGGCTCATAAGAGAGGGCAATTTTCTTGCTTCTATAGTCAATGGTTTTAGCTAACAAATTAGAAAAACATTGTTTAGACTCTTTGATCAAGATCCTTACAAAAGTAAAAGACTTTATTAGTTATTTTAGAAATTTGTGAAGAAGAAATACAACATGACAAGACAACAATGCAAGACATCTTTCATGATTGTCTTGTATAGCGAGGCCCATCAGAAACAAAGTTTCCAATATCATCATCAGACACAATATACAACTTTATAACTTTTTGATGATAGACATTTTGTTTCTGAAAGGCAGAGTAAAATTAATATTACCTACTAGAATGGGTTTGTCCTTCCGTAGTTATCAAACTATAGTGCCTCCCAGTAAAAATAGCTCCAAGAATATTACTAAGACTATCTGAATAGTAGAAAAGATCTGGTAAACATATATGGGTCAAAGCTATTTTTAAAATCCAAAGCGATAGAAACGTTAACTAATACAACTATGAAATTATAATCTCTTACAGAAATAAGAGCTTCAGCAATTATAGCCAAACAGATTTTATTGCTTCTTCAAAAACACCACCCTTAATTTGGATTCTTTATCCAAAATCTATTATCGAAGATCTCATATCCAAATCGTACGCAAATTGAGAGATTAAGTTGACAAGTACTAAGGGATCTCCTAGCTCTAAGAGACATGGCTTATCTGAAAGATCTCGCTATTAAAATTTAAAACAATGGAATGCTCAAGGTAAAAAGGTAAAAAAACAATTTTTACCTTTTTACTTACAATTTTAAATAGACACTTATAATTTTACTATGAAAATGTAAATAAAATAATAAACATGGAAAAATATTTTGAAACAAACTTATCTTAGATGCAATGAAATCTAAGAAATCTCCTAAGAACGTGGTAGAGGACATACTAAAACCACACTTGAAACTAAAGTCAGGGTTGAAGATTTCATGGGGTGATTTTGGCTTGAAACTTTAATCTTCGCTGGTCTACGTACCTTCTTTCCTTAGCATCATGAGAAGAAATTAAAAAGTCGTACAATGCCTGATTTGTTACACTGCTTATTGTTGAAGAGAGGTAACTGTATTTTCTAACCTTACTACTCACCATTTTAATCAATATTGGCTTACCTACAAATGGCTGGAAACAGCATTCTTGAGAGAGTGGACTTGAATACTTGGCACTATGAACGGTATATTAGTTTAAATGAAAGGTATATTACATGGAGTCCCCAACTTGGACCATCTCTAAATTACGTAACAATAAAATCGGCCTTTTCAGACCCCCCTCCTCCCGTGTAACGGACTTGTAACAGTGATACTAAGCCCCCCTCAAAAATTATGTAACGCTGTCACCAACTTTTTTCATGCACTTTCATGCATATTTTGTTTATGATAACGTCATTCTATAGATTTTGTTCCGTTTCTTTTCTAATGGGGGGGGGGGGGGGAGAGAATATATTACTAACTTTAAAATATTTCATTTCGGACAAAAGCAATCAAATTTTGTTAGCGAATTCAAATAAATTGGAGAGGTTTAATATTTACGTAGTGCTGCATAGAATCCCCCTACCTTCCCCTGTAACAGTGCATAGTTGCCAAAAAAACCCTCCCCCTTCAGATATTATGTAATTTAGGGACAGCCCCTTAAACCATCAAGATTACGGTACATTAAGTTGTTTTACAAATATATTAATAACTCTTAAACATAGAAAATAATATAAACTTGGCACTTGGTTAATACTACCTAAACACCTTGGTTAATAGTGGAATGAAACCTGTGTCTGTGCCCCCAAGAATTATTTAAACATTCTTGAATCATATGATTTGAAAATTAATGTACTTAAAAATTTGATTAGGTACATTTTTTGTTATATAAAGCCTTTTGTTATCTTTAGTTTTCAAATTATGTATTATTTCCAATAAGAAGAACTTTTTGAAAATGATCTTGAATTATTTTGTTTTGTATTTAGTCATATTTTTGAGGCTACAACATAAATTTTTATTAAAAATGAATATATATAATTTATAAAGTACATCTAGCCACTGAGATACTGATAACCTTCTTCATTTGGTTTATAGTATAAGTATTTTCATGAATTTAAGTGACAAATGTCATATTTTTAGATAAATTCATAGTGCCTTAATCTTGTTCATTGTCTACGCACACACACACACACACACACACACACACACACACACACACACACACACACACACACACATATATATATATATGATCTTCAGTGCTATCATACAAATGTTATCTCCAGTCCATCTTAATCGAAGACAGTCTTTCACCTACCAAAACATGTACTACGTTGGTCATCTAAACAACTCGTATATATAAGCTTATGCTCCTATAAAATGCTAGGAATGCCAATAATGCCTCCACTTTATCGCTGGATTTTGAAACTTTTGCATACTATAAGAAATCTGTTAATATTTCCCACGAGATAATTTTGCACTATGTGTTAAAAGTGAGATAAGTTTCTGTAAAAATACCGAATCTAAACTATATTTAACTCATATTTTTAAATCCGTCATTAAATTTAAAAATGCTTAATATATGTCAGTAAGCAATATTAATATTCTTTTATCTATCAACTTTTTTAGAATTTATCAAAATATTATACAAGATGCTCAGTTGTCAGAAAAGAGCGAGCACCTGCCAACTTACCCTTATCATAAAACACAAATTTAAATTAATTAATTCAATCAATAATGAAGCGTGTGTAGAATGTCATTTTAAAACCATATTAACTCCTTGTACTGCGACTGACTTGCTATTTTTTACAGAGTGCTTCATGGCCACACTGGATCAATAGATGCTATTGGTCTAAGAGTTCCAGAATATACTTTTCACTCAAGAGATCCATTTGTTTGCCCAGACATTGGAGTATGTGATCCAGTGGCTAGATCTGTTAGCATTGCAAACAAGCTTCACAACCAAGTTTTTTTTCGATAACAATTATGGCAGGTTACTAAGAATAGTGAAAGCAGCATATAATTTTTGACTGTGTGACTAAACACACAAACAACCAGTTAAGCTCCATTTTATAGTGTTGCATGTATGGGCTTCAAGGCTGTTTCGGACATTTGAGAGTTCTACTTCCTTTAACACTGGAGGGTGAGAGAATCGGTGGCATATAGGGTGAGTGGGAGCCTCTTACAAAATAATAAATATAACCTGGCTGGAACAAAATGTGACAAAGTAAAGAAATAAATAATTTATGCGTAAAATAATTATTTATTATTTACACAGAAGTTCCAAGCCTAAGTTCATGAATATTTAATAAATGTTTTACATATTTACATATACAACGCATAATGCAGTGAATCAGATATTAAGTTAAGATGTTGATGAGAGTTTGACGATGATGAATTCTGACCTCAATTTCCTGACATTGACTTCAAGGGTTTTATGTAGTTACCATTATTACAAAACAAAGATCCATTACTGTCATAATCTTTTTCATCTTACACAGTCATTTTTAATTCATTACCATGTCATTGTAAGAAATTATGATTCAATACAGAAAAATACAAGAGATTACATTAATGCTTTGACTTAAGGAAAAACACCATTGGAAGTTATATTTATAGATTCAGAATCAAATTTTTGAGGGCCTTTAGAATTTGTACTTTCATTAATTGTGGGACTAACTCTATCACTTTCAATTTTGCTCATAGACACTGGGCTGGTGGTAAGGTTTCCAACTTCTTTATCTGAAGGAGTTCTAAAGAAAACGTTGGTTCGACATTTCGCTGCACATTCTGCCAAAGATGAGTCTCTCTGGGTGAAGGAAGAAGATTCACAAGGGATGATGTGATCTGTGCTGTGGAAAGAGCCGGTAGAGGAGGTGCCTCCCCTGACGATCCCTGGGGCTGGAGCCTTAAGTCGTGTCCTGCCTGTACACTCGCCCCCACTGTATAGGATCAAGAATTCTCTTTCGTAATAGTTCACCATCTCTTCGACCGAATGGAATGTCTGGAAATAAACAAGAAATATACAAGTGTACCTTCATTAGATTTTTAACTCAACTTATAGAACGTATTGTATCCTAGTGTACCCCTAATACTCATTAGTATGATAACTTAAGCGATGTTTTAACTAAAATATTTTGATTTCTGACTGATTTTTAATCAAACAATCAGTTTTGACCGGTGAACACTACACACATATATTGCACTGAGAGATGATACTGAATTGTTGATCAATCTCAGAGCTGAAGTGGTCGAAGCGCTTATTGTGTCTGGGTAAACAGATCCGTCTGATCTCTCACCCTCTCCTACCTCCAGTTTTGATATGTCTACATTCATCTTTTTGTGTAAGGAGATCAAAACTAAACCCATGAACAAAAAAATCTGCACAAGTTTTTTAAAGAATGTGTTCCCAATGAGTCTACATACCTCTTGCATGTCTACTTCACAGTATCAATAAGCGACCATGTAAACATCAGTTAGCCACAATATACCGTCAACCAAGGCTATGGTTCTCTTTAAGAACAGAGAAAAAGGTTTAGTAGGAAATCTTCGGTTGTTGAACGGCTTGCTTCCAGCTGGATAGGTGGGAGGAGTATTACCTCTGAACCCTATTTGCTTCCACCTGGAATTTTACCCAATTATTCAGTGTCGAGTGTCTTTTATACAGGAATAATTGATAGGGTTTAGTGCTCAAACTCCCTCATTGGTTAGACTAGGTATGTCAGAAACAAAATGTGACAACAATAACATCCATGGTTGACATTACCTATGTGCGTGTATGGGGGGGGGGGGGTTATTTCAATGCTTGTATGTGTAATTACATTACTACTGTACATGTATGGGTGAGTAGGCAGGCCATTTACAGTGTATTTTTAATCATTACTTCACATAATGATTGATGATAACACAGGTCTTTGCTTTGGCAATTTAACCATGAAGGCTCCAATTTCCCAGAGCGATCATAATATTATTTAATAATATGCAAAGCTTATTTATTGCAAAACAATTTAAAAGTACTAAAATTATCATATAAATATTTTGTTAAGTGAAACTCTAAGTTTATTGTTAATTATTATAGCTTCCTTTTTGACTTTTTTGCTATTTTGTACTTTTGCTTACTTTTCCTCATGTATTGATTTTTACAAATATTGTTATTAAATTGGGAAACAAAAATATTCTGATATAAATATATAAGAGTCATCACAACAATTGATGTGAAAACATATTACTCATAGGCTTGGTAAATGATTGAACCTTTATTGTTTTATCAAAAAGCTTTTAGTAAAAAAAACGATGAAAAGATGAAAAAAGTCCTTTTGCAAGACATAAAGATATATTCAAACCAGGAACAACTTAAGCATCACTAGAGAAATAAACAGAGAGACCAAAGCAATGCATTTGCTGTAGACGCGCACCTGTGCTGCTATCTAACGGTGGAAGGTCTAATATATACGCTCAGGCGACTGTTAGGCATACTATTAGCTCAGCTCTTAGTCACTTCAGCGTAAGCTTGAGAGAGAGGGGGGGGAGACCGCTGGTGCTACCTATGGATACCGAACAAGAACTATAATTTCACAGAACAGAAGAACGGGCTTCACGGCACTCATATATAGCCTAGTCAACAAATGACTCCAGAAGGAAAGAAAGAAAGCAGAAAATTTGACTCCATAACTTAGTTTGGACTAGTTAGAAGGTGAACGTACTAAAAGTCCTTACCCCTAGGAGATGAGCTTTTAAGGAGTGGGGGCACATTGGTTGGTAGACGGCAGACGAGGTCTTAAGGAAGGACAGCAGGCCATAGCAACTAGACTTAATGAGTCCAAACAAAGTTATGAAGTTAAATTTTCTGCTGTCGATCCTCCCTTCCCCTAGTTTGAGCATTCATTTACTGGACTAATCTACTAAAGAGTAGTCAGCCTTCTTTCTTATAGTTGATGCTTTTAGGCTTGTTCAAAGTTTACCATGGAGAAGTGTTTGTAATATCGTACCATTTCATGGCTTTTCTTGGAGCCAAGCGCCAGCAGTCCATCTTCCCTCTGGCGGATGAGGATGTTGTACGGGCGGTGACGATACCAGAGTGTCAAGGTAAGTGACTTAGTAGATGCTGAGGGTCGAACGAGGAAACATCCAGACCCACCTTACAACAAAACGTAAATTTATGCATCTTTCACAAAATAGAGTCTTTTAGGATGAAGACTCTGAAAGTTTTACTAAATGTTCAATTTGGTTGTACACTCTGATTGTATTTTTGTAAAAATAATCCTTTGGAATTCATACCGTTTAACAGCCACAATATTTTAATTTATGTTAATCGGCAGGATAGGTACTACTGTCACATGCAAAACAAATAAAGCAACTATCCTTTATTATATTTTTAATATGCTTTTGAGGCATTGCAACCCTCGAATCAGATTACTTCGGTCCTACTGCCGGCGCAGAAATAATGTGTATCCGAGTTTGAAGGTTTTTTTGCTAAAAAAATAAGAGGCCTATGAAAAATTCAATCATACCATTGTTTTACTCGTTTAACTGTATGTTATGAAATGTACATTTTAAAATGTTATTGTAAGTTTTAGTTGGAACAAACAAAGTACTGGAATTTCAACTAGTTTTCACTGTAATACTCAGTGAAAACTAGTAATACAGTATGTATGTATTACTATGTAAAAGTGTAAAAAATTTACACTTTTATTACTCATACAACCATTAATTGAATCACACTTAAACTTTAATACGTGGTTGTAATGAATGTTTTTTATCAGTTTCATAAATTTAAAAATTTGAACTTTTCAAGAAAAAATATGCTAACAGTTTCCTGAAACAACATTTCCTTGGCTTCTAGTAGTCGTTAAACTAATTACTTGGTCACGTTGTAAACCTAATTTATTGCATGTATATTTTAATACATTATTAACAAGAGTGTTTGCTATAAGTTTTATTATTTTCAGAATGTTAACTTGTCAAGAAAAAAGTTCTTATCGATTAGTTGAAACAACTTTTTCTTGGCTTCTAAGGTCATAAAATGAATTAATTTGACACGTTGTAATATTTATGAAATGTATAGTCACGATAAATTACTCTCATATGTTACTTACTCTTAATGTAATGATTTTAATTTAAATAAATTTAAAATCACTGTATTTAATTATAAAAGTAACATATCGTAACTGTACATTTCATAGGGATTACAATGTGACCAATTAACTTAAGGGATTATAGAGTTTATTTGAGGAAATTAACCATATATTTACAACGCAAAAATATCATCCCATTTTCTAAAATTACCTTTGTATAACTAACTAATGTAACAATTAACTATGGCATAACGAGATTCTAAAGATGGAATATACGTTCATTTAGTTTATGCCATCATACAGTACATCTAAAAAAAATTGAAAATCACAAAGTTTAAAACATTTTTGGTCACTAAATCGTTAAGAAACAAGGAAATATTGCAGCAATTCAATAAATATAATTGTACAAATTATCCTCAGCATTTGAAAACAATCTAGCAAATATTTTATCAAAAATATTTTTAAAATGCTTATAATACTAAACAAGTGTGATAAATTATCACCAAGTCTATATAATTACATTATCAATGTAAAAACTCCTTTAGTAAATAGGAAATATGCTTTTCATTTGGCTAAAGTATATTCAAATAAAAGACATGAGATCTCTTTAGTATGTAAATATAGTCCCTATTGTCCAAGACACTACGTCAGGTGGTTCGGAATGTACTCCAGTTCAGATAGGTATTTTACAACAATGTACAGTAATAGCTTTGATTATATAATTTACACCAACAATAGATATCCCATCTAATGGAATATTTCTTTGTGCCTGTCATTTTGTTAGTTAATGAGGCCCGCAACCACAGCTAGTTTACACTGCATTACATTTACATGGGACTACACTACTCAACAATGGACCACAAAACAGCTGATAATTTGAGGTTCAATTTTGGATAAGAAGTCTATTTGTGTATAAAATCAATGGTAATATTTAGTTACTTAGTCTACTACAAGTGCAATACTAGAGTTTATATAATACATCATTATTTACATACAATGGGAATGTCATAACAGTTTGATTGAAATCTATGAATTATTGAACAAATCAAAGACGTTCAAATCGCATAGATTTGACGTTGTTCAAAGCAGGTGATCTAACAATAACGTACATGCTTTACCTGTGGCAGATGACGAACTCTAAGGAAAAAAGTAAATATATATTCACTGAGATAGCTTGTACTAATAAAATGTAAATTATTGACTATTTCGGTATTATTTGCTACTAAGTGACAGTCCTTGCTTGCTTACCCTTCACTCCGTGGTTCTTCCTAAACCATCACATCAATATAAAAGCCCAGTCTTCTGCAATTCTCCTAAATAACAAGTTTTATAGTATAGAAAACCCTGTAAGTCTACTTTAAGTGGATGCTAAATAGT
The DNA here is from genome assembly GCA_035578905.1 of Stictocephala bisonia. Lineage (NCBI taxonomy): Eukaryota > Metazoa > Arthropoda > Insecta > Hemiptera > Membracidae > Stictocephala > Stictocephala bisonia. The sequence continues at coordinate 1,067,373 of JAQJVL010000146.1, forward strand.
GATTGGATGAATGAAAAATTGTATTTATTTTCAGCATAAAATAAAAATTTAAATGGAGCACAAAACAGTACCATATCCAATGCATTATTGACTGAATTACACTTTGAGAAAAAGTTCAGTAAAAACATAAAAATAAAACTAATAATTAAGGTTTACAACAAAGAAGATTTATATAAATTAGTGCTATAATTAAGCCTACATGGCATGACGCCTGTGCGTAGGCCTGAATTGTTCAAGTCAACCAAAATGATATGAATTTAAAAATCAGCCGTAAAAACAATCATGGAAAATTGTGTTTTTCATGTATAAATTAACATAAATAGTAATTACAAATAAAAAGGAATTTCAAATAGAAATAAAACAGAAAAAGTTAAAAAAATTATTAACATGAGAAGTAAAGAAAAATAAATGAATAAATAAAATAAAAATAAAATCCACTTCAATAAATGCAATCAAGTCAGAATTAGTACAAGTGACTTTGGTAGAATTGGTTGTTCATTGATTGGTAGAAAATGATTGGAAATTTCCAATCATTTTATAACAATCATGAACAATCCAATGCTAACAAATAACTTTCGAACAACACTTTAACATTTCATAATGAAAACGAAATTAGCCAAGGTTTTGTGTTATGTTTATGTTTTTGTATCAGCTGTTTGAAATAAATAATTTATTTATTTAATATTATTAGGGACTGTTTCCACCCCTTAAGAAATGCTTTTTTATTGGGTCTCTTTGATGCAAAAACTAACTTCCCTCATATTTTTCATAAACATTTATCAATGAGTCCGGAGATGATTTGTGATAAGTGAGTACATCGTTTTTGAAATTTGTATATTAAGTTGTTCTGATGTTTTCAAGAACAATAATTGATTCAATTTGATTCAATTGATTCAATTGATTCACTGTGTTCGAAACATTAAGTATATGGAATTTGACCAAAGTAAATCATAATCTACTTATTATTCTGGTTGTGATCCAGCAAGATAAACAAAATAATATATTCCTTTTCCAGTTTAATTGGACTTACCATGGTGTACCAAGTCTTGCGCTGCCTTACGATCCAACTCGCAAAACCACGGCTTGTTGCGAACCGTCTCAACTGAAACAATTCAACTCTTTTAGCAGCTTATTATGGACTAGCCTATCCAAGTTTGCGTTATGCTGTGTACAGATATTGGGGATATGGATCCTATGGAAAAAAATCTTGTTTATAATTTTTTATAAATCATCAGTGTGATTTACAAAATTGAAGTCACACGAAATCATGTAAGAAACTTTTAAGGGCAGCTTGTACTAACTTTCACATGCATTTATCTATTCAAAACATTGCTGTTCGTAAAGAAAAACTTCAAATTATTCAAAATCTATAATTTGAGTTATTCATACAATTTAAGAGGAACAAAAATGTGCATACTCCTACATAGAACATCTTTTTTATATCAAGAACATTTTACAGAGTGATTAAATTATATAATGCTGTTCCTAACAGTTTGGAGAATGTCGATATTTCTCTTGAGTCTTGTGAGAACCAGTTGAGAGAGCTCTTTGTTTAAAAGGACCATTGCAGCATCCACAAATTTTCATTTATGAATATTATTACCAATGTTTTATAATAATTACTATTCATTACTCATTTATAAGACGCCGATCTTAGAGATATAGGCAAATATGAGGGGTGAATGAGTGTGATGAGTGTAGTCATTGTTACTACCTGAGTTCGACTTAGCTCAGAAAGGACTATTTATTAATAGCCCAATAGCCAGGGCAACTATGGGACCTACAGTTTTATTTGGAATCCGAACCACGTAGCGTTGATCTGATTTTTAGCTAACTGACAAGTCTGACACTCAGTTCTCTTCCCTACACAACATCTGAATCTTGACTACCAATTAAGTTTAATTTTAATCTACAACTATTAATTTTGGGTAAAGAATGCTGTGTATAATTATTTTTGTCGTTGAGGTTACTTTATTTGTAACTTTTATTTACATTTGACGTTAATTAACTGATGCAAATGTGTGGATTTGTCCAATGGTTGAATAAATTATTTGATTATTTATGATTTTTAGCTAATCCTCAAATAAAAATTACAGTTCAGATAAACGTTAAACGTTATGTGTCAAACGACAAGAGAAGACAATGCTTACAACATAATAATCATTATAAAATACACCAGCATGTAAACAATATAAATGGTGCGAGTGAGATGCTATGAGTGGTGGAAGTGAGACTGAAAACTACTCTTCTCCCATTGTGTAATTCCATTTAAAATTTTTCATGGCAACCACGATGACAGAAGATGACGTGCTGACGGCAATATGACAAACCCCACCCTCTTAGTTATTAGCAACAGTAACCATTAGATGGATTAATTAATACCAATGAATCAAGCTTGGAATAGTTAAATAAAATCATTATTTAAAATCAAATGGCAATCAATAATACCAATAACTGAATGTAAACAATAAATATAAATTAAGCAAACATGTACAGTGCATTACAGTTATTTGTGTGTTTGTATTTTTTTTTTTTTTTATCAACTAAACACTGTTGCAAATGTTGAACACTTGAAGGTGGAAGGTCAGTCACGCCCTTGAAGTAAGGTAGCTAAGCGGTCGAAAGATTCTCCCTGCTGCTGGAAGCCCTCCCTGCATGTTCTAAATATACAGGGTGGGAAAAAAATATGGAAACGCTTTTACAACTGTTGTACGACTTCCCTTGTAAAAGTGAAATCTTGTACATGGCCATAGTTACAAGGAACATACTTTTTGACGACATTAGCGACATACATCTTTTGGGGGGGACGGCCAACGAGGAGTTGAGCGAAAATCTTCAACGTAAGCATAGGTCAAGTTTGGTGAATCGAATGGTCTATTCCAGAGAAATTAATTGCCGCAAACTGGACTTCGAAAGGTTGTGATAAAGTTTAAGTTTCTTAGAAGTCGTAATATCAAAAGAAATGTTCTTTATTAATAAATTCATACTATACATTTAGATTAAATTTTCAATTTCGTTTTACTTATACAGGGTGGAAAAACATACGGAAACACTTTCACAACTTTTCTATGACTTCACTGGTAAAAGTGAAATGTTGTACATCATGGTTACAAAGAACACACTTTTTTACGTTATTAGCGATATTTCATCTTTTCAGGGTGATGGCCAACGTGGAGTCGAAGAAAATCTTTAATTTAAGACTAGGACGTTAGGTATCAAATTAAAGGTCTATTCAATAGAAATTAATTGCCACAAACCGGACTTCGAAAGGTTTATCCTTTCCAGAGAAGCGGTCATTTGACTTTCAAAGTAACTGATTTGAACAATATTATTTATCCGCTATTTAACGGTTTTAAGTAAATTATTCTGATCAAAAATTATACTTTATGGAACAGAATTAAAAAATATTAAATTATCAAACTATCTATGGAAAAATAACGTTTTTGTGAAAGCGTTTTCATATTTCCCCCCCACCCTGTACATAACATGCAGTCCGCTTACTGTATGGCCAATTAATAATGTGGATCCAATATTATCCCAGTTCAGCCCTTACATACCCAGAAGGGCGAGTTGCTCGGGAGGCATGCTCCAGTCCTGACTGCCCGAAGGTCCCACGTCGTCGTACCGCAAGCGAATGCTGCGAAACTTGTATAGCAAACCACGCTTGCAGATGGCCGCACAGTCTGCTAGGTCTTCGCCCGCTCTGCGCACCAAGTTGTGGGCCAGCGCCCCTACCAGGCGCAGGTAGTTGCCCATCACCCCGCTGCAATAAAAACAACAATCTAAAGGAGGGAAGTCAGCAAAACTACAGAAAGATTCGTCTACATTCAATTATATATACGTAAAAACGGCAATCTGTAACATAGGCATATACTTAATTAGTGGTACCTTATTGTTTAAGGAGCAAATTTAAATTAAAACTATTTAATTAAACTCCTAACATTTTAAATTATTCTTACTTTTTTTTAGACATTTTGAGAACTATTCAATATAAAATACTTATCCAATCAAGACATTAAACATGGAGAAACTTAGAATAAAACGTGTTCTAAAAAAGTAAGCAAAATTCAAGAAAAACAACTGAGATATTTAAATTATTGCGAAAAAACTTCAGCAGGAGGATCTAGACTTTAAAATATGATTTATGAGAATTTTATAATCTGTAAACAATAGGTTCATTATATAATAATTAGTTTTTACTCTGATTTTATGTTAATCACTCTGTTAATTAAAATGAATTCAAAATAACACTATACGAATTATTAAATAACTAAAATTTAATTTTTAATTCAACAGTATTCGAATTAATAATTTAATTGTATAAACATTTTAAGTTTACTCCTATTTTTACGAATAGTTCCAGTTGTATTTTAGCAGTATTATACAGTACTTTTTAGTTATTTATCGTTGATTTTATAAGCATTCAGATAGATTTTGTAGACACAGATATATTTCTCTTTCAAAGTGAAATGATGGGTCAACAATTATCAGCTGTTTTTGTGGTCCAGTATTGGAGCGCTAGTAGTCTATAGTCCCTTGAAAATATACTGCAGTTTAAACCAGCTGTGGTTGCAGGCCTCACCAACTAACCAACTTACTGACACAAATAATCGTATTACCTGAGTTTATCTATTTGTAAGTAATAACATAATCAAGATGAAACGCATAGTATTTGGATAACACATATTTTAAACTGTTACTCTATGAACAGTTGAATTGTTTTAGCCAAAGAAGTTAGAACTTGTAAAAAATATTAGACAATGACAGTAGACAAGTACGAAAAATTCAGTATGGAAATTTTAGCACTACCAATTTTAATATTTTTGTCTCTAGTTTCGTCTGCATATGCAAGTCCTTTATGATGAACTAATACATCATTTATACACAATAAAAATAATAGTGTCCCAGAATTGATCCTTAAGGTACTCCAAAATATATCTGCATTGATTGGCTTTTAGTTCCATTCACACTGACTCACCCGCCCAGCCATACACGTACAGTAATGTACTTGCATACACGTATCAGTATGAATCAATTTTAACGATCGAAGAGACATAAAAAATGTAAAAGGTATTTCTAATATGTATATTTCTTTTTGTTTTGTTTTCAAGAAAGAGGTATTTTACTAGAACAGTAAAAAACTGCAACATTATACATACGCAAAAGTGTGTTGATTATGCACCAATAAACAGTCAAACTCTCAACATTCAAGTAAAGCAATTCGATGATAATTATAAAGTGATTGGTAAATAAAAAAAACATTTTCATATATATAAAAACACGTCAGTAATAAAATATTAGATACATTTTCAACTCAATTATGTTTTAAAAACAGTTTCATAATATAGTAGGTTTTTAAATATACATTGATAATGGGTTATATTTCTAAGCTCTTGAGGACTTACTGAGAGCCAAAAAATGTTGAAAATAAGAAAAAGAAAAATAGCAAACAATTTTTAGTGTTCTAAAGATTTTAGACATTCTTAATTTCACATTTTCTTATCTATCAACGGCATAAGAGTAACTTTGGATGGTTTAACATTTTTTGTTTGGCACTGACCACACTTCCGTAAAATAATGTTGTTTTTTTTTTTAATCATAAATTATTTATACTTCTGAATATAAAACAAATTAACAACAGTAAAAATGGTGTAGAAATTAAACATTTCAGTACTCCGTTGTTTTTTAATGAGCCACAAACTGTACTTCCAAATTGATATATTTAGGTTACCTCAATAATTGAGACTTGACACCAACAATTAAAAGAACACTTTCTATGTAAATGTTAAAAACAAAATAAAACGAAAAATAATTATCTTACCAGAAACACTTGACACAGTCGCCTCGTGCATGAACAGGCTGTCTCCGTACTGATGCACAGCGCCTCTCACACGCGCACACACGCACACTCGTTCACATCTGTCCCCTCTCTTTACCATTTAATTATGCTCTTCCGAAACGCAAAAACTGCCAGTTTTTGAGCTCAGTAAAGCTGCAGTCGCCACATTTGGTCACGGGTCGAAGTACAAATGATTTGGGTACTGATCAAAACGTGTTTGAAATTTCTTTTGGACAAACAAATTTCATTCAGGACAGCATATAGTCTATTTAACAATTATTCGTTTTAGAGTGTTTGATATCTGAAACTGTTTCTTAAAAACACTGGTTGGTTTAAAACATTTTGTATTAAGACAACTTACACACAATCCCATTCATATCACAACATGTGTCTCATTAGATAAAAAGTCGCTTGATTGTCAACCTACATATTGATATTGTCAAATGTATAAACTATATTGATTTAGGTTTATACATTTAGGTTTATACATTTACACATAACCTATACTCAACCAACCATCCACCCAACACTCATCCACCCACGCACTTCTTAACTCCCCCATCACTCAACGTCCTCTCACCCACTGCCCACATATGACCAGAAACCTAATAAGCATTTATCTTAAATAAACACAATCTTTGGTATTTGATCATAAGAATAATAAATAATGAATTTATGTTCATAAATACAAATACATAATTGCAATGAGTAGGCGTATTGCAAAATTTAAAAACCAACAAAAAACAATGTCTAAATAAATTTAAAATACCCATTTTGTAAACATAAAATGTACATAAAATTCGGTGTTCTCAAAAACCAGACAAGCAACATTATTTTGTAATAACAATGTTTCAAATCAACATTGACTTAAGAAAACATGAGATCGTGAAATGTTCATTATTATATTATTGTACTGTGTAAACTACTCATATAAATATAATTAGTAGGACAGTTACATTATAGTGAATTGAACAGTTAGTTAGCATTAAATTACCATCACCATAACACACTTATTTGAGAACAAGGATTTGAATAACTGAAAATGTCTGACAGTTACAATTTACGCTCTATGTACATTTTAGTCTAGGAAAAAACTGGAACTGTTCTACAATTACTTAATAATAAAACAGCAAAATATGATAGACACTTCAACATGACCATATTTGAACAGAGAAAACATAGAAAAATAGTAATCTCATAAAAACTGGTGATTTTGAAAAAAAAACCACATATATAGGGGGAGAAATTATTTTAAAATGTTTACTTAAGTTCGTTCAAATATCGAACGTTCAAAAGAAATAAGATAGATAAAGCACAAAATAATAATGACATTGTATTACAAATATTACAAAACACCGGTGGAAATAGTTCCCCTCATGGGCACATGCCTGTGGGAGGGGATGGGCCACTACCAGCCAGCCATAAATAAAATGAAAATATTACTTTTATATAGTCAAATAAAAATAAAATAAGAATATAAATAAACTTATGTTTCATAAAAATTATTACTTAAAACTATAAACAATACAAAGGGATACTTTTATAAACTAAATTTCCTAACATTAGAAACCACAACAAATAAAATAAAAAAATAATAATAAAGGGGTACTGTAATCCACTAAAACCTAAAACCTGGACACAATTCGCATATACAGACACTTGCTCACGCCCATAAGTACACGACATTGTTACACAAAGCATTCCACATTCATACACTATCGCATATACACTTACATGAAAGACGCGCCCGTCTCCTCACTCGCACACATGCTCGTTTAGGATACACAAAGTAAAAACACTTATCTGGTCATAAACCTTCATATACGCACACAATTAGCATAAATAATGGGCGCAAGCACGTGACTTTATATTACACACACCAGCAAAAACACACGCACACACATACGCGCGCGCGCTCAAGCATACAAGCACCAACCTAAGTTACTCTCACATTTATAAACCCAGAAGTAAAAAACCTGTAGAGAATAAACACAAGAAAAAATGTATTATATCTATGTATTACATAGATATTAATAAATTGTATATATTTTCCCTTTCTACCTCAACAAGCCATTTGTTCACACATTTTTAAAATGTACCAATTGACCTATACATTAGGATGGCATGGAAAGTTAATTCTCTCATCAAAGTAAATGTTACTTTTGTTAAAAGTTTTCATCATAATATTATTTGCAGTAGTTATCAGTGTATATTTTGAGTCCTATATTATTATTCCATCAATTAATTAACGCCTTTCTCTTGCGGGTCCGATGATGGCCGGCAGTGTTTGGCAAACATTTGGAGGATACGTATGAATGTGGTTTGTAAGGTTTTTTTTAGTTTTTATGATTTGCTACTAAGTTAATAAATGTGTGAATGGGCGTGTGATCCAGTTGAAGAGAGTGTGTGTGAGGGTGTATGTAGAATTTGATAATTTTATTTTTATTTATAATTTAATAATAATTTAATTATAATAATAATAATAGTAATAATAATAATTAATTACATATATCATTTCACTATGATTATTAATATTATTTACTTTAAGATAATTAATTATTTGTTTGTATTATATTAGTTATTGTTATTTTTATTCGGTTGTAATTATTATCTTTAAAACAGAATTGTTATAATTGTAATTATTTTTGTATCAGGTTAAGTGGAAGAAGGGACTTTTTAGTCCCAACTTCGCCTGATTAAATAAAGACGTATTTAATTTCATTTCAATTAATTATGAAAACCAAATTCAGCAGGTTAGTTTTTTGTTGTTACGATTTTTATTTCAGCATAAATTTACCCTTCGAATCCTATGTGTTTCAGTACTTTTGGAGCACGTTTTCACTGTCCAGGGAAATGTGTAGGCCTACGCATTTAAAAGTATTCTTTTCGATCACAAGTTTCAGTTAATGGTTGTAGTAATTTAATAAAATAATTGAATTGAATACGTTAAATTAAAAGAGGTGATATTCAAATAAAGTGAAATAAAAATTCTTTTATTGTAATGGTGAGTGCACAGCCTTGTGATAGCTTCAATTTCCCAAACTGCTAAGCCACCACTAGAAAGTCGACTGCCCAATAATAGCAATGCGATTTTACCGTCAGCGGGCCAGAACAGACTTTTCTATTTCAACTGTACGGTTCGTGTTTATTATTGTAATGAGTTATAGTGAACACTGTATGATTATTAAAGGTCTATTCTAGCGGACTATAAGTTAATAATATGATTTTTTCTAAGTAAAATAAACATGAATGACATTTTAAGTGTCACATTTTTAACTATGAACAAAATATAAAAATACTCAATTTTTATAAAAACGAACTTAAGGTCAACTAGAACAGGTCTTCACCTGTCAAAAGACTCTTTAAGTGTTACGGTACGGCAATTATTACGGACCAAATCATTGAAGTAGAAACCCATGGTTTTGGCGTTTTTCGTGGATGGACCCTTCAAGTTTTCGCACATCAACATCCCCTGTATAAATAGCAATGTTTTCTCAAAACTAGTTGAATATAAAGACTACGTTTTCTTGATTACATCATACATCCTAGTTCTAAATATCCCTGCACAGTGCAAAAGCAACATAGCTGTAAAATCCTTTTTGCATTCTTTACTTTACTCGGGCCTACAGGCCTGTGCGTGAACTTTATTCATCAAGTGAAGTACCGACCGTCGACTCATTTGGGGATTCGAACCTTGGAACAAGCAGTCCACACTCTAAAGCCACCATGTCGGCAATTTTCGGGTTATCTGTGGACAAACCATTGACACACCTGTCACACCAGGCAGTGAGATGTAAAGCGTGGGTGTATAATATATTAAATATCTTTTATAACAAAGCAATTAAAAAGGTGTGACTTTAATTAATAATAATGTAATCAATTGAGGAATCTTTATTGACGTAATGATATACTTCACAACATTATGACTTAAAACAAGCACCAGTGAAATACAATACAGTATAATAGGCGAACATCAATGGTGGAGCAAGGTAACCCATATCGACTGATTGACTTTGTATGTAGTGATAAGGTTTATCAGTGATTGTACTTGGATCTACAACGCTGTTACGTTCCCGGAAGTTTGGCGGTGTTTTTTTACACAAAATATGCTACTTAAGGTTGTAAATAATTTTATTTATTTACTTTCACAAAAGTGAACGAATTCTTTAAATTCAATAATATGTTCTCCTCGCCATTATCCCCTTCTTGGTTAGACGTACTTAGATGTAAAACTTATTATGCCCTGCTACAGAGGAACAAGAAACAGAGGTCCTTACTATCACAATGAACGCCTAGGGGACAGTTGTAAATAGATTACAATTAATGTACATCTTTATACATATGTAGTAATAGTTATTAAATTTATCCTTGTGGATTTGGGGGAATAAGGAAGGGACTAACTATGTGCTGGACTAACTATGTGCTGGACTAACTATGTGCTGGAATAACTATGTGCTGGACTAACTATGTGCTGGACTAACTATGTGCTGGACTAGCTATGTGCTGGACTAACTATGTGCTGGACTAACTATGTGCTGGACTAACTATGTGCTGGACAACTATGTGCTGGACTAACTATGTGCTGGACTAACTATGTGCTGGACTAACTATGTGCTGGACTAACTACGTGCTGGACTAACTATGTGCTGGACAACTATGTGCTGGACTAACTATGTGCTGGACTAACTATGTGCTGGACTAACTATGTGCTGGACTAACTATGTGCTGGACTAACTATGTGCTGGACTAACTATGTGCTGGACTAACTATGTGCTGGACTAACTATGTGCTGGACTAACTACGTGCTGGACTAACTATGTGCTGGACTAACTATGTGCTGGACTAACTATGTGCTGGACTAACTATGTGCTGGACTAAAACCTAATGTGCTGGACTAACTATGTGCTGGACAACTATGACTATGTGCTGGACTAACTATGTGCTGGACTAACTATGTGCTGGACTAACTACGTGCTGGACTAACTATGTGCTGGACAACTATGTGCTGGACTAACTATGTGCTGGACTAACTATGTGCTGGACAACTATGTGCTGGACCTTGTCTGACTACTATGTGCTGGACTAACTATGTGCTGGACTAACTATGTGCTGGACTAAGACTAACTGTGCTGGACTAACTATGTGCTGGACTAACTACGTGCTGGACTAACTATGTGCTGGACTAACTATGTGCTGGACTAACTATGTGCTGGACTAACTATGTGCTGGACTAACTATGTGCTGGACTAACTATGTGCTGGACTAACTACGTGCTGGACTAACTACGTGCTGGACTAACTATGTGCTGGACTAACTATGTGCTGGCCTAACTATCGTATGGCAAACTGGAGAAATAACTAATCCGCTCCCTAACTCGATACACATTTGGTGCACTACTGGATGTGACCTCTGTTTTTTTATTCTCTGTGGGTCAGTGTTATTATTTAATAGCCCACAATCATATTAACAACAGTTGGATATCAGTTGTGATTGCTTTTCAAAATTTATTTTGACTTTCATTATTTTTTTTAAGAGAGGACGATCAGGAACCTTACCTTCCCCATTCCCCAGACTATTAATCTGTGAAGAAATTATTCAAGAAGAATAAGGGGAGAAACAGTACAGTA
>JAQJVL010000146.1:1078937-1186437 GCA_035578905.1 Stictocephala bisonia
TGGACTAACTATGTGCTGGACTAACTATGTGCTGGACTAACTACGTGCTGGACTAACTACGTGCTGGACTAACTATGTGCTGGACTAACTATGTGCTGGACTAACTATGTGCTGGACTAACTATGTGCTGGACTAACTATGTGCTGGACTAACTATGTGCTGGACTAACTATGTGCTGGACAACTATGTGCTGGACTAACTATGTGCTGGACTAACTATGTGCTGGACTAACTATGTGCTGGACAACTATGTGCTGGACTAACTATGTGCTGGACTAACTATGTGCTGGCCTAACTATCGTATGGCAAACTGGAGAAATAACTAATCCGCTCCCTAACTCGATACACATTTGGTGCACTACTGGATGTGACCTCTGTTTTTTTATTCTCTGTGGGTCAGTGTTATTATTTAATAGCCCACAATCATATTAACAACAGTTGGATATCAGTTGTGATTGCTTTTCAAAATTTATTTTGACTTTCATTATTTTTTTTAAGAGAGGACGATCAGGAACCTTACCTTCCCCATTCCCCAGACTATTAATCTGTGAAGAAATTATTCAAGAAGAATAAGGGGAGAAACAGTACAGTACAAGGTGAATATTAAGGATGAAAACTAGCAATCAAGGCAAGGAGGAACAAAGTCCTGACGCCTTATGCACCGGCTCTCCCAATATTTGAAAAATAATTGTAATTATCTAACAATAACTATTTATAAAACTGTAAATTGGCACCGGGCTTTAATGATGAAGTATGTTTGGCAACCACTTTGTCTTTTTCACATTCCCGCTCTTCACTGCATATCTTTTCACAAATTTGAAATTGTTCACCATTAAGGCCACTTGATTTCGCTGACTAACAACTTTCCACAACTCACTCCATCTTCTCCAATCGACCAGGATTCAGCGGTGGCACTCGAGGTGCGACATGGACTACCTGTGTTAATCCCAGCGACCCAAAGGGCCATAAAACTGGCACTCGAGGTGCGACATGCCACCTCAGGTAGCCCGGCGAAAGGTTGCGGGGTTGTAGACGCGCTCTCTCTCTCTCTGTGTCCATAAATAAATAAATATATATATATATATATATATATATATATATATATATATATATATATATATATATATATATATATATAAAATAGGACCTACGTTACTAGGATAATCACACCATTTCAATAACTAGTGTAATTAAATACAGACTTTCACACTTAAAAGGAATCAATATTTTCCGGAAATACAATTATTTTTATTTCAATAAAAAGTAGTAGAACTGTAATTTTTTCTGGACACTCCGATCTGCTTTACATAGCTAAATAGATTATTATTAGCTAACCTAACCTAACCTAACCTAACCTTTTTTTTAACAACCTAACAACCAAATTTTTAAACTATTTGACGCCGTTAAACATTTTTATTGTAATAAATTTCTTTGTTTAAGTTAAACTATAAATTGTCATTGAGCGATGATTAATTATTGAATCATCGTTAATCATGTGTCTCATTGTATGGCTGTAGTTTTCAGATAATTTTATCACTGTAAATATATCAACTATTAGCCGCCAGACCAACACGGCCACACTGCTAATAGCCGAAGCGCCATGTCGCACCTCGAGTGTTAGTTTTGGGTTCTCTTTCGCTGCATGTCGCACCTCGAGTGTCCAATTATGACCCTCAGGTAGACCATGTCGCACCTCGGTTGCCCCCGATTCAGCTACAGACTTGGGATGGGATATCGATATAGGTATTATCGAAATATCGATATGCGTTATTGGTCGGTATCGATATGCGATATCGATTGGTCGGTAGCGTAGTTGGTTCAATCCCAGCTTCATGTGCTAAAGGTTCTCAGTTCGATCCCAATCAGAGTCATAATACATTTTGAGAAAGATCAGCTGATAACCACCGGCTGTTCATTTATCATTGGGCTATTAATTAATGACACTTTCTAGGGAATAGTCGGCCTTAGTTTGTAACAATGACTACATTCGCTCATCTACACTCATCACACTCATTCGAAATCCATATTCACCCATATCTTGACGATCGGCGTCTTATGAATAAATAAAAAAAATAAAAATAAATATTCTTTATTTGATAATATCAAAGTATCGATATTTGTGTTCTATAATATAGGTATTTACAATATTTTTAATTTCACCTATTTTACTTGATATTTTCTCAAATATTTCGTTAAAACTTGTTTGAAAAATACTTTATTTATACAGGATTATTTAAATTACTTATAAAAATTTATTTAAATTTACCCTTAAAATACCATTTTATAATCATAATATTTTCAACAATTTTTGAGATTAGAGCTAACATTTAATAGTTATTAAATAAGTGAAAAATGGGGGTTTCATAAGAAAACGCAATTCAATTAAAAACAAACTATATTATTTGTTAACAATCATGTAAAACATTTCAAAGGGGTAACGTCTTATATAACACATACAAAGAGATTAGAAAGAATATTCCTCCTAGATCCCAAATCACCATTGTTCAAAACGTAACTACAATACCAGTCTTCTCAAAACAGAGAATTTTCATTAATTTTTATCAAAATAATGAAAATAATAATATTTAACTATCATTGAAAATAAAAGTATTATTTGCAGTTAGGAACAAAAGCCTTTAATGAACAAATTATATATATATATATATATATATATATATATATATATATATATAAACTGTAAACAAATAAGAAAAATTAGTATAAAAATGCACTGTCACGCCACCCATGTATAGGGATAGAGTATTTATTATACTTGTGAGACAGTCAAAATATTGACATTATAAAATGTCGACGTTTTGATCTCGATATGGTAATGATATCGATATTATGGATACGATATTTTATCGATATTATTATCGATATTTATTCCGATATCTCATCCTTACTACAGACGAAACAATTTGGTAAATTTGGTCAGCTCGTAGGAAGTGGAACCCATAAAAAATAACGCTAGGGATGGAAAAAATTCGGAAAACATGAATGAGGTCTGTTGACAAAAACCGAAGTCATGTATCTGGAAGGTAGCAACCGCTAATAGGATCTCTGCAGGAACCTTTGAGGTGTGAAGGGTAAACCGCCAAAGGAGCCGTCTCAAGTTGACGACAGACTGCTCTGTTTGTTGTAATGATGGAGGTACAAAGGAGAGCGGTGTCAAAGAAGTCAAGCACCATGACAGAGCAGCTGGCTGTATATTGTTGTGTTTCGCCGATTGTCATTCCAACACTCCCGTCACAGCCACTGAGAAACGCTTCACTCTAATAAACTGTTAACAGAAGTTGGAATCTGCGAGATCATGTCTTCAAACGGGCTGGGAAAAATACAAATTGAAGAAATGTCATGCAGATGTTGAATGACTTTTCTTGGGTACAATTTAAGGGGCAATAATTATAAATAGAAAAAATATAGTACTCGTTCAAAAAAGTGTGTAATAAATCTGCTGTTTTGCTATCTTATCTCACCCACACATATTTTCCTCAACAATTTTTACCCATTTTTTAAACAACATGATTTTTCTCCCCTGGGGGTTTCTTCACATGAAGGAATAAAAATAATAATCATACATTACTATAAAAAGCTAGAAATTAATTATATATTGACATCAATTTTAAATATTGTGTTGCATTATGTCAGTGTAAATATTAAATAAAAGAGAAGCAAAAATAGAGCCTTGTGGCAGTCCATCTTTAAGTTGTTTTAAAAAACGAGCCCTTAATCCAGAAAAACTTCGTCAAGAGGAAAAAAGGCCGTAAAATTATATGACAAATATAAATTTTATTCTTACAAAATATACCTTGAGGATAACAAAGCGTATCAGCACTCTACTGACCTATTTATTTTATTACCCGATTTCTGAAAGAAACTAATAATTTAATCGATCACAGTTTCATTGTAAAGGCTGTTTGTTATTAAAAATATTTTTGTATTCAAACATTTTTAATTAGACGCTATTTAAAAAAAATCACATTCTTTTATATGTAACAGAAAACAGTTGACCAGCTATCTGACACCTACTAATGATAAACAAGAAAACCCCCCAATTATCAAAAAGGAACTATGTTCCTATTAGTTACTTCAGTACGTCCTAACTTATTTAAAATTAATAACTTACACGACGCCCGATATTCTCCTTTCAATCGAATGGTGTGTGGAGATTTTAACGGGCGACTGCTCCCTTGGCCACGGCAGTATTCTCAATAGTTTCTCAGAACGATTTCAAAGGCAGATTCGTTCTGACCGGGGGCTTTGAAGTGCCGATTTCTCGGTTGTAGGGCGTGCCGCCTTACTTGTGTTGACTGCCTCTTGAGCGGTCACTTTTAGGACTTATCTCTTTCACACATGTGGTCACCGTTTCGTTAAGTCATTGGCATTCCTTTCTTTGAGTTGGCAACACTCTTATTGTTTCTCTCATGGTTCGATTTACTGTACTTATTGTTGATATCACTATTGACCTTATAAAATATATTTTGGGTTTTCTTCTTAGTCACAAGACTACTCGGTGTATGCATAATTATGTTCATTTATTTTATATCTACTGTTAGCCTTTATATAAATAATCATATTATATGCAGTTAAAAAAAAATATTTAGTATAATTGATTTGTATTTTTAAGTAATATAATCAAAGGTATTTATGTATTTGCAGTACGTAATCCAAATGTTGCTTTATGCTGATAAAATATTATTTATTTTTCAATAAACACAATTTATTTAGTAGTTGGCAAACAAATGATAATAAAATACAATACTGAACCTACAAGTTTTCTGTTAAAGTGTTACAGTATATTTTCTAATGAAGATATTTTTCAGCACTGTAACAAGTAATCATTACAAATACATAATTTGTATAGTCTTTATTCATTAAGTGAAAATAATTGCTCTACAAAAAGTGGATTTCTTGTATAAGATCTACGATTAAACAAATATTACCCAGACATAATTGATATTGTCGGTGCAGAAATTATTTGTATCCCAGTTTAAAGGTTGTTTACTAAGAAACTAAGAGACCTGTAAAAAAATCCATTCATACCATTGCTTTCCCTGTTTAATTGTGCGATGTAACATATTAAACAGGCAACTATTGACACTGCCATGCCTTTACATATTGGAAACAACAATGTTTCCATATGTAAAAGTGACATGGTAAGTGGCCGGGATATATATGCGCACGAAACCAGACACAGGGATGACTTCGGAACTGGACGGTAGTCTACGCTTGCCCTCACACACGGGCGTTCGTTTTGTCAACAAATAACCGGACTCAATTAAAAATGCACAAACGCCCAAGGCGTTAAAAACTCGTCTCAAACGCTTTTTAGCGTCTCATGCATTTTATAGTACTGACGAGTTACGGGATACAACTGGGAGACCGCATATTCAGATGACTGACAACCGGCGCCGGAAGTGGGGATTAGGCACGAATGAATGTGTGACTGAAAATTATGTATGTTTGAATGAGGTTTCGATGTGGTATGAATGTATTAATTTGAACATTTTTAATATGACGATTGCTATACATTTTACAATTTCTGTGCAAAATAAACTTGATTTGATATTAACTAAACTTAAATTAATTAAGATTTAGTTAAATTATTATTAATTTAAATTTTATTCTATGTCTTAATAATTTTGTTCTTATTTGGAAAAAAACAAAAACAAAAAAAATATATTTTATTATTTTTCAATATGAAAAAAAATTTATACTTTTGTTACTCAAAATCCCCAATTATATTTTAATATGAGATGGGCATGAATAATATTTATAAGTTTTATAAATTTATGAATTTGAATTTTCAAGAAAGAATTTCTCTTAGTTTGTCTGAAACAATGTTTTCTTGGCTTCATGAGATCATAAAGTTAATTATTTGGTTACGTTGTAATCCTTACGAAATATATCGGTAGAAATCAATTTAAAATCACTTAAATTTATCAATTTAAATCAACATTAAATCACTAGATTTACTTACGCATACAAATATAATGTATAGTACCTGTAAATTCCATTATGATTACAACATGACCAAGCAACTAATTTTACGACCTCCAGAGGCCTCGAACACGCCGTTTAAGGAAATTAATGAGAAAATAAATGTCTTTTTATTGAAAAGATAAATTCAGAATTTTTATAACTCGTACAATCTTGTTAACCACATTCCAAAACATTAATACGATATATTGATAGGTTTTTTAGTATTGAAAGTGTTTTGAATAATAAAAGTTTATGCATAGTGAAAACTATTTAAAATTCCGGCCCTTTTTTGTTCCAACTAGGATAAAAATTACTAAAACTTAAAATGAAATACAAATATTAATATTTAACTAGAGGACATCCCTGCACACTTCGCGTGCACACCCAGTAACTCGCTGCACTCGTCAAATAATATTAATTAAACTGGATTAAGTAAAATCATATTATTTAAGTTCATTTGCAGCAACTCACTCACTGCAATTGATTTGCACTCTATTTATAGGATAATAATTATAAACAATCAATGTTATTACTAAGCCTATTTCAAACGTTTTCATTTTATTTAACGGCTGATGATAACACACACACAGACATGTATCCGCTCTTTTATAATTAACTTGATATTTTACTGTGCTGTTCTCTATGTTTAACCTAACAAATTATTTGGATCATTTAACATTCATACCACCAGCTGATCAATTAAAATTAATCTCCATAAGAAAACATTGCAGCTTTGACGTGGTGTAGGACGGAAACCGATGGGAATTTTAAAAATCTAGTTCCGTTACTACTTGGGAAACGAAATTATGTTTTGAATAAAAAATTTCATCAAAATTGGTCAAATAATAAGTACAAAAATTGAGTGAACTAAATAGACCGATCGTTTTAATACATCGAACAATTAAATGAGGAAAACAATGGTGTTAATGGATTTGTCATTGACATCTTAGTTTTTGTAGTAAACAATCTTCAAAAACGGGTACACGTAATTATTGCGCCAACAGTAGTTATCATACATCAATGTGTTCCATTGGTGATCATTCTACACTCGGACGATTCTTGTCGTGGCGGTAAAGGACTGTCAGAGGCCGTGGAAGTCCCAGTCTTTCAGTCCCTCGTCGTGTTTGGTGAAAAGTGTGAAATTTGTTAGTCACGGTTTAAATGTACCTCATCTGTTGGTGAACGCATAGTATTTGGGTGTTTCTGGTTTGTTAGTCAGTTTTAGTCCAAACTAGCAATATGAATTTTGTTTTATAATAAACTAATTTATATTAAAATTTGTGTAATTTATGCTGGTGACTTCGTCAGTAATTTTAACAGTCATATTTTTTTACAAGTTAAATTTGTCAATATAGTCAATTCGTGTAGAGGTGGGTGAATTTATGTCAACGTACCCAACACATTGATTACGTAAATATAACAATATTTGTTTTTTTAAATTGTATGCAAGAACATATACAGTATAACAGAAAATACTTTTCGGTAATTGCGTAGCTAATATATTTCAGTTCAGACATGGAATTATGTAATAATTAATAAAAAGATCAAGTTTGCATTTTTATAAATAAAAGAGATGAGAATACTGTGAGAGAAACAAATATAGAAATTACATAAAAAAAATTGAAACACAAACAAAGAAGTATTTAATTAAATTCATTTTTTTTTATTGAAAAATGTACGTTTCAAATTAGCCTACATGCTAACTAAAAAAATTTTAGCTTATTGATAGACTTTAAGAGATCATCTAATTATTTTTCAGATTCAATTATAAGAAAAAAATATCGTAATTTTTAATATAATAACTAATGGGTTATAATAAGAACAATAGAACAACAGAAACAGTAACAGTAACAGTAACAGTAACAGAAACAGTAACAGTAAGGGAGAAAAGGTAATGTTTTTCACTTTTTAAGTATTAATTGACGGGATATAATTATCGTGAAATTGTTAAAAGTGAACTGTTTCAGAAAAAAGTACAGATTATTACTTTTTTATTTATTTTATTTAATCAATTATTGTATCAAGTACATACAGACATTGTCCTTAATAAACTCTCTAGCCAAATTGGCTAATTGAGAGTTGACATTTATGTATAGTATACTTAATTTAAACAAACGTCAAATCAGAAAAAATTGATTAATGAATTAAAAAAAAAATCTCAAAGAGAAACACAACAGATAAAGATAAATTATATTGGGATATAAATATTATAACAATAACAATAGATAAATAATTTTTACAGGAAGTATAAATATAATTTTAAAATATCAATAAAACCTGAACAAAAACAAAACTGGGGACATAAGGAATTTGAAACGGGAGAGAAGATATAAAGACCGTTCTTATATATAAATTATTTACAATATTGTCTAACTTCATAGCTTTCACTTTTAATTATCAGTTTGGCTGTAACTTTAGTAAGTTACTCTGATACTTTGTGATGGGTACTTTAATTAGTTTTAGATATGTAATTCAAATGTTAAATTCTACAGTTAGGGATGTGCATTACGATCTAATTGCAAATTTAATTTGGTTGTCTAGGCTTTCTATTTCATTCATGGAAAATAAAATGAAATTTATGTTATCACATAAAACATTTGCATTAACAAAGTTTAATTTTATTTTTAACAATGTAAAACTGAAAATGATATAAATACAAAAATAAACATTACCAAGTGCACAAAGGCTTTCTGTTTTAAACAAAGAAACAGAAAAATTACAAAGGAAGTATTAATTATTTGAACCACTGAACCTTTTTTTAATCTCCAAAAAAGACATCGTGCTAAAAAACAGACTAATTTTTACTAATGTGTATGTTTTAATAATTGGCCAAATTAAATTTAGACCGTCGTAAGGCGTCTTTTAACGATTTAGCGTAAATTTTATGTAACATTATATTCGTTTTAATCGTCAACATTAAACATGTGAAAGAGGGAGAGTGGCAATGTAATATTAACGTACTGTAGGGTGAGTTTTACGTCAGTTATTCCCAAACTTGCTTCCACGCTTTCTAAAAGATTTGATTTTTGAGTGTGCTATTATATTAATACCAACCAGACTACATTTAGAGTGTATCAATTTATTAGGGATCACTTTGGGTCTAAGATACAGGAGTCAACATCAACATTTAAAATTATAACGTGGTCATCTAATATGTTATTTAACACCACCACTTCCAGCTGAAAACGATAGTGCAATCAGAATTTAAAAATGATGTGTCGTTCTTTAGTTATTTGTTAGTTTGTTATTTTATTTGATTGGTAATCACCTATGTATTTTTCTAATTAAAAAATTAAAACTGAAAATAACTGACTTATTTTCTAACTACCCTAAAAACATAATAAAACACAAATTAGGTTGCTTTGTTTTAGCAATTATAAATCAGTTTTGATTAGGAAAACACATTGGCAATCACATAAAATAACAACGAATAAGAACGAAATATCATTTCAAAATTCTGACTACACTAGCGTTTTCAGCTTGAAGTGAGAATGTTAAATACACGATATATTACATGAAACATTTCATGATTCACATAACCATGTTCCTATTTAAAATGTTAAAGTTGACTACAAGATCTTTCACTCCGAGTGATCCCTAATAATTCGAAACTATAAATGTAGTATGAATTAATATTAATTTAATGGCATATTAAAAAGAGAATTTAACTGTGGAAACAAGTTAGGGAATATCCAGTTAGTAAATGACAAATCCAATCACACATTTTTTTCTCGTTTAATTTTACATTAAGATATATGAGTGTTACAATTGTAGGCCTATTTAAGTTTAGTACAGGAACATTAATTAGTTTGAACTCTACAGTAAATTAAAAGTTTCTTATATTTAAAAATGTTAACTTTTCAAAATAAAAGTTCTTATCAATTTCCTGAAACGTTTTCTTGGCTTCTAGAGGTCATAAAATTAATTACTTGGTCTCGTTGTAATTATTATGAAATATATGGTTACTTATGTGTGTAAAAGTAATGAATTGTAACCATACATTTCATGAGGATTACAACGGGGCAAAGTAATTAATTTTATGACCTCTAGAAGCCAAGAAAACATTTCAGGAAATCGACAAGAACTTTTTTTAAAGTTAAAATTCTAAAATATATGAAACTGATAAAAAATGTTCATGTCAACCACGCATTAAAATATAAATGTGATAAATTAACAGGGGTTTGAGCAATAAAAGTGTAAATTTTATGCACAGTGAAACCTAGTTAAAAGTCCAGTACTTTTTTTTGTTTCAACTAGGATAAAAATTAATTAATCTTGTAATACAATTTTAAAATTCACATGTCATAACGTACGATTAAACGATGAAAACAAAGGTGCGATTGCATTTTTCATAAGCCTCTAAGTTTCGTAGTAAAAAACCTTCAAATACGGGGACACATGATTTTTGTGCCGGCAGTGTAGGTGATGAACCAATAAAATAACAAAATAATTAAGAACTAAAGAACGACACATCCTTTTTAAATTCCGATTGCACTATAGTTTCTATCTGGTGTTAAATGACATATCATACTTTCCTATTTTTGAAGTTGACACCTAGATATCAGACACCAAGTGACCCCTAATTGCATTGAAACACTCTAAATGTGGTGTGGGTTGGTATCAATTTAATAGTACACTCAAAATTACATCTATCTATCTAACACGTGGAAATAGGTTACGTTGAATTGACTAAAAACTCACACTGTATACAGCAAACAATAATGGGTCACTAACGTTTCCAGAAATTTAGATAACACCAAAAAATATCTCTGCCTAGTTGGATTTTGGCAACATTTCTATTATTATGATTAATAAATTCACTTCTTAGAGCCTTGAAATTTTGTAGACGAATATATACAATTGTTTCTATACAATTTAAAAAACGTTTTTTTAATTTAAAAATGTATCAATATTTTTCGAAAATATGTCTAATTAATTCTACAGAATAATACACAATCTTTTAAGCCTTTATCAGATACCAAAGTTCACAAATATTTTAAATTTGAGGAGGGGATATCTTAAATTTCTATAAGTATTATTATTCATTATCCATTATTCTATATTAAAAAAATAACTCCTAACTTATGTATGGTGTGGCAAAATAAACACATCTTGAAGCGAAGTAGGTTCCTTAAATAATTCTTTTTGATTGTGGTGTGACGAATCCAATGTGTGGAGAGGACTCCTGAAGGGAGCGATGGCAATAAGTCAGCGACAAACGACAGCTGAGCGCGGTCAACTGGAAACTGGAATAGAGCGAGTTGAGGAGGCACTGCTAGATTCTGCGTTACCATTCAAACTTTTACTCTGCAAGTAAATAAATTATAACTGATCTCCAGGGCTTTCTACATGACGAGCAAGACCAAACAGCTTGCATTCCTGGACAACGCAATTGTAAAACTATATTTGTATATCATTGTTCACAATAAATTATGAGTTTTAATTGCATGTAATGATATGGGAAGGGGGTGGGGGTGGCTTTGATCAATAAAGAGTTACATATCTGTTATATATTTACTGAACTGTACATCATTTGGCACTTTGGGTTGCAGCCGTAAATTACACGAGTACGAAAATTAAATTAAATCAAAACTCCTTTATTTTTTCTTCACGAGGAATAGTTAGGGCTGCAAATCCCTCTCTACCACTTAACACCATATATTTTACTGACCCACCCACCCACTCATATACTTTCTGTGGAATTGATCCAACTACTCACCCATACACGTACAGTGTTATTGACCCACCCACTCACACAAGTACAGAAGTGATAACCCTCCAACCCACCCATACATATACGTTGTTGATATATCGAGGAAATTATCAGAAAGCCGTTACATTTTTCTGTTGTATCTAAAAAATGTTGTTAATAATACATATCTAAGTATCTACCTAGCATAACATAACATGGACTGAGATGATCTAAGAAGCCAATATTGATATGATAGTCTTATCAAGGAACTATCATCATCAACGGTCTTATCAGTATAAACTTCGTATGTACATAAAGCTCCAAGAGGTTATATTTTAACTCTAACTTAACTATGTGTGTTAATTAAAAATGTCGGTACTGGTGGTGCAGTGCTGTAACCCAGCTACATGGGGACAAAGTGTTTGGGAGATTGTAGGCGATAGGTTGGATGCTCGGTCCTCTTAATACCGACATGGCGTCCGCTTGATGGTTGCTATCGGCGTAGACACTACCTAGAGAAGTCTGGGGTGTCCATGTTGGGTGGTGATCATTGTTCGGATGTTGTGCGGGGGAGATAACTGAGTATCAGGCTTGTCAATTAGCTGAAAATCAGACCAGCACTACGTAGTTCGGATTCCACGTAAAACTGTAGGTCCCTTAGTTGCCCTGGCTGTTGGGCTATTAATAAATTGCCCTTTCTGAGGAATAGTTGAACTCAGTTAGTAACCAGACTACACTCATCCTACACTCATATAATTCATATTCGCCTTAAAATACCAACAATGTTGTGTCGGCGTCTCATATGTAAGAATGTTTATTTATATATTAGGTTTAAACTAATTTATGAACTTCATTTAAGGCATTATTCAATAACAAAATTACAATAAAAGTTAATTTAATATTTTTTTTCTTCTCAATTTGAACAAAAACATGAAATGACAGTTTCTTATCCACAACAGAATTGAATATAATTAAACTAATTGAAGAGTTTTATAAAATATACTTTTAAAATTATTTTTTTAAACACGTTTATGAAAATATATAATAATGCATGGAACAAGTGATTAACAAATTAGATTCTTTGATTATTTAGAATTTCTTGCAAAAATTGAAATTTAAGATACAACAATTAAATTACATAAGTTTACTTTAGAAAAATCATTACAAGAAGGTCTGGATCTATGTATATTTGAAGATTCACCGTAGAAAAAAACTGTACCCTGTATATCATGATTGGATTTCGAACGCAGCTTTGGACATTTTGAGGTTGGTAAAGTTGACATGTTTAAATCTTCTAACTGTATTACTGAATAAAATTTAAATATTGTTATTTTAATCACATTATTAGTTATTTTATTTTAACTATCGAAGTAAGTGAACACATAACAACACATAAAATTCAAGGATACCTAAATATAGCACCGATTTGTGTAACTTATACAAACACAATCCATCGTCGAACATTTTATCTTAGTCTTAGTTAACGTTCTACTATGTACGTAAAAAGTAAATTTTTTTTCTCTGCAATATCTCACCGGTGAGACGCTAACCTGCGGAGATCAATGGTCTCACTCACGAGATAATTGGGTTAGTGCAAACTTCATTGCAATTCTAATATAAGATGTTTCGTAGAAAACATATCAGAGAATTTCAATTGAACTGAATCGTAATATCTGTACAAGAGTATTTCTTTAACCCATCACGCGCCACTCAACTCCACGGGTAGTGCGTAGTTTGCCAAGTTGCATCGCTCTGACACAATCCCACCTCGAGCCCATAACCAGCCCTGAGCACTTAATGTGATTCAGAACCAGTGGATCAGTTGACACTTCTCTCTATTGTCCCTCGCATATAAATAGATCCCGATGCCACGAGCGAATGAAACGCCCAGCCCTTGAAAGATACAAAGCCGCATGGAAACCGCAACTCGAGCAGCTGTTATGATAATCCAAGAGAGGTTATGTTATTGTTGAGAGATGAAATATAGGCGGCACTGGGTCTGTGAGGAACGAGAGCTTCTGATTGGTCGGTGGGCGGGGCTTCACTCAGCTGTGAAGATCGCCTTCACACACGTCAATAGGTTGAGTGAAAGGCTATAAGGGTATATCTGCGGACTGTGGGGCGCGAACCGCACGTCGTCCGCGTGCATCTATTCATTTCATTTAGTAGACCAACCAATTCATATTTTACATCCCATGTTGGAAGGGTTGGTTCTATCAAATTATTTTGTTTGTGGTCGGAAGTCAAATGAAAATTTATAGAAAGTTAACCTGTTTATTATTTTGCTTGGTGCATCTATAAAAAGACAATGATTATGTACCAAATCCATGAACTAAATTTCAATAAAGCAACTATTTATATTTTGCTGTATTATTATGTATTTAATACACATATTGTGCGGGACAACATTACTCTTACTTAAAGTCCAGTCAAAGCTTCGACCTATAACGTTTGGTGTTCGTCAAGGATGCATATTGGGACCTTTATTATTTGTATGCTATCTCATTAATTAATATAGGAGAAACTCTCTCATGTACACTCGGAAGTCAACCGTGTCTCTATGCTGATGATTCTAACTTTAAAATATCGGGCAGCTCATTAGAAAATGTAGAAATAATTTATCTTAATAAGCTTTATAATATTTGTAATTGTTGGAAACATACAATGTAACAGTTAGCGAGCAAAAGACAAATAAATATAACTATAAAACAATACAAAAAATTAGGAAAATAATAATGAATCAAGTGTACGTTTTTTGGATTTACTCATAAATCAGAATGTCAGTCGTAATTCAAAACAAAATTTAATTCTGGACTCTAAGCACTTTTAAAGATGTCATACTTTTATTACATGAGGACTTTAATAATTATTTATTTTGTATACACACATCCTCATATTTCGTTCGTTATTTCTTCGTATGGATCCACATAAAAATGTAACATGAACAGAATACTACTAAAACAAAACACACAAAAAGAAATTAAATTAAGAAAGAGGTTTGATCAATTGGTGAAAAAATTAAATAAATCAAATATAGGACCAATATATTTTAGATTTTATCATTTTGGTACAATCTTCACTTTACTACAGATGACACTTATACAACTCTAGAAAAAAAGAGTAAGTAAAAAAAGACCACCATAGACTTAAATTTTATAAAACAAGCCAACATATAAGAATAATACGTTTCTGAAGCATTTACCGATGTATTTAAAATTAGAAAAAATCCAACTAAAACAAATAAAATTAAAGAATTTTTAACAGAGACTCTCAACACTTTCGTCTGTAAAAACATTTATTTGCTATTATTTTTTACTTTCATGTGTACTTAAATTAATAGTGTTTAAATAAGATAGCTCTTAAATAGAATAAATATCCACTGATTTGTAATGTACACATGAAATTAATAAATGAGTTGAAAATGAAAATGTATACTATATATGTGACTTATAAAATAAAGAACATTAGATTTGTCATATTTCTACTGCTAAGAAACTTCAACGTTATCACACATTTGATCAATATTTTAAACGTTTCCAAAGTGGCCTAAGATTGTACTTTTATTCTGAGCCTTGAAAACTATTAGTCTAGTAATAGTAGGCTATGTAGTATTATGAAACTACGCAGTTTCTTGCAACATAAAAAACCCATTAAAAAGTGTTTAACATAAATTATTTTATTAGTGGAAATATTTTGAGCCACGTAAAATACATTTAACTTTTAAAATAAAAAAAATGTTATTTAACTTTTTGTTACGACAAACATGACGATTGAATAGCTTTTTTATTGATAAAATCTTTTTATTTTTATCAATAAAAAGCACTTTTGCGTAATGTACTTAGTTGCCTGTCTTAGCAAATCCTTTAAACAAATCGAAAAACACGTAACGATTCTGTTTCTCCGGTAGAAACTGCTTTCAGATAAATATTCGGCGTGAAAATCAACACTAAAATAAAAACTAGGGAAAACGGAATTCAATAAAGAAAATTTATAACAAAATTCACCGTGTCGAAAACTAGGTTTCCAATTTTTTTCGGTAAAATTACGTTTTTGCAATAAGAAACTATCACATCTTAAAATATCCTATTTGTTACCGATTTCAGAATATAATCCAGCATTAATTTTGAAAACATTTATTTAGCAAGAAACTACACGGCTACCTAGTATTTTAATTATCAATAAATATGTTTATTTTCATTTATTTTGATCAATTAATTGAAAGATAATACAAATTAGAGTACTTTGTCCTCCCCCGTAAATGTCTGTGAACTAAATTTCAAAATTTTGTATTTTTAAATTTTACACATGCAATAAAAGTACTTTAATATCAACCTTTGAGCTTGAAATTTGTAAAACTGTAAAGTACAGTCCAAATTTACTATTGGATTAACACTAACTTTTTGATCGATTTTCAAACCATACAGATTCCACCACATTATATTAATATTCAAAATATAACATCAACTGTATAGTTCATTCAACTAAATATATGTTTTATAACCTTGTTTGTACCTGAAGATGGCTCTTTTAAAACTCACTGTACATAGTAAACAAAATACATGAAAAGAGCTGAAGAAATGTTATTTTTATTCCACTAAACACTTTCTATAGTTTAATTATGAAAATCTCAGGCAACTTAATTAATTAGTTTACATTATTTCATTTAGCCTATAAAAAACTGTGTCAGAAATAGACAGAAATCCTACTAATAAGATAAGAACAGTGATTTTTTAAATGTTTGTTACTTAAAAAATATACCTGAATGGATTTGGATAACATTTGGTACAACGGTAGGTTACAAACTGCATCAACATTGTTACCTTTCATCCTCCGGTAAATGGTATTGCTTAAAAGCTCTTATGAACAGGACACCATCATGTATATTGAATTGTACCTGGATTTTTTTTCAATAGGCCTAATCATGAGTTCGTTATTTGTATTTCTAAACATTGCTGATTAATTCATAGTAAAATGGACACACTAAACCAAAATAAGCATTAAGTCAGTTTTTGATTTTGCCTATTTAATGATTTAACCTCGGAGAATTTAGTTTTAGTTTCCTCTGAAAATAAACTAATAAGATTTACGTTGTAGACTATTGGGTATGATATTATTATAAAAAATAATATACTTTGGGCACATTTTAACGATGCCAATAGATAGAACAATAAAATTATAATAATACGATTGTTTTAACAAAAACAACAGCTAATTGGTTACAACAAGCCAAGAAGAGTATGAAATAACTTGGTCTGACGAGAGAAGACTTAATCTTTTGAGCAACAAAAATAAGAACTTTAGAAAACAAGCATACAAGATTCATCATAAGACACGACAATAAATCAACATGTATACGGCTGATTTCTGACCAAACAGGAAAGGAAATATCTTAAAGGATGAAGGGATAATGTAGAAAGGTAAAGGAGGGCATCAAGAAAAAGATCAACCGTAAATGACTAAAATCGTCCAATCGTGTCCGTCCAATAAAAAAAGAAAAGAAAAACTAAGGAGGCGAACGAAATATTTTAAGATGAAATGGACATACCGTACATTATAAATTTTACAATTTCAATTTAAATATTTATATTTACGTTGCGCATGTAACTGTAACAACTGAGGTGCTATTTTTGTTTTCTAAAGTCGTTGAAAAACTGTTCAAAACAGAGCAGCGCTTGAGCCAACTGTATTCTCGCCGCTTGGACCCATCGACTTTTACGCATTTCCCATGCACCCCACGTATTTATATTTTTCTGGGTGCAAAGCGTCAAAATAATTGAAAACGAAAAAAAATAGTTTAATATCATTGGATAGATTATTTTAATCTTGGAGTGAGTTGAATGTTATTTTTGGGTAAAAGTAAGAGATTCCAAAAGTAAGTTATGAGTGTTAAAACGAATAACTGTTTGGTTTCGCATAAGAGCTTAAATACTTTTCAGAAAATGGGAACAATCGGTATTGGGTTCTGAAGGAGATTTTTATCTCCCATAACGAAGTTTGGGTTGATTTAAGGAATTTCTAACAAATTTATCAAAATTGTATGACATGATTGGGGTGACGAGTATCCAAATGCGTGGATTGAGCCCTGGGACTTTAAATAGTTCTTTAGATTTTGATTATTAATTTCTGGAGGCTAGCTAAAAATGCTGTAGACCTAAGTTATAACGTAATAAAATAAATAAAAGCACAAATCCATAAACTTTGGCGTGGGTATGCTGATTTATTTACGGGGTTTTTTATTTCTAAAACCTAGACAGTATTTTCCTATTTTGAAATATTTTAATAATTCAACTTATTAAATCATTTGTTCCTCATTGAATAAAATAACAAGCTGCTAAAAGAATTGTAAATTTAAAGCTTCGTCCACCAAACGTTATTTTCCCCTTACAGTGTTATAATAACTTCAGTTTAGTCTGTTATTGAAGCAACTTGACATCAAGGGTTGCTTCAACAATGTGAAAAAATAACAGAACTACACGAAGCATGTAGGGTGTCCACTAGTGGATAGTAATAACAACAATACATTAAAAAAAGTGTGTGTAATACCTTTATTATATTACATCACATTAAATATATATTTTCCTGTGTAGAAACACTGATCTAGATTGCTAGGTAGTTCAGCATATTATGTTCGGAAGAAGATTTGCTATATATCGAAACAATTTTATTAAACAATCGTGATTAATTGAAATATTAATTGACATTTCTAATATCCTGAATGTACTAGGACGTTTATTTAAATTAAATAATAGACAAATCCTGTAAAGTTACATTTTTATATACAGACTTTACATAATTGTCTTAGGGGCCTTAGGTGTCTTAGGAGTAAAAAACAGACAACATATTTAAAGGCCTTTGATTATGTTGTCATAGAAAAAAGGCAATACCACTGTATGTGTATGGACGGGCGGGTGGGGCAATACCACTGTCTGTGTATGGGTGGGCGGGTGGGGCAATACCACTGTCCGTGTATGGGTGGGCGGGTGGGGCAATACCACTGTCCGTGTATGGGTGGGCGGGTGGGGCAATACCACTGTCCGTGTATGGGTGGGCGGGTGGGGCAATACCACTGTCCGTGTATGGGTGGGCGGGTGGGGCAATACCACTGTCCGTGTATGGGTGGGCGGGTGGGGCAATACCACTGTCCGTGTATGAGTGGGTGGGTGGGCTATTTAGAGTAGGTCAAAAGAGCCTAGAAATACAAATGTACAGAATTGCAGTGCAGCTAAACGTTCATGTAGTATCACGACATCTTGAAGGCACTCTTCCCTGTGTTGTACTTTTTACACATGGTTCTTTTGATTAAAACGTATTCCTGTAGATGTGATATTTACAACGAGGCCTTAAATAATAGGCATATTTAAATCATAGAAAAAAGGCCTTGAATCTATGATATTACGACGTTATCATAGATTCAAAAAAGCTCTAACATTAACAAACCTAAAAAAAAAATACAAAAAAAAAAAAAAAACTGGACTCCTCTACGCAGGTGAGAGGAGCTATGTCTCTCTCTACTAAAAGCGATACGAAATTTAAATTTTGCTATGATGCCTAATTTGGAAACTCATTAGGCCTAAAGGAAAACATTAATATGCCTTAAAGATTATTGAAGGCTGCAGAAACTTACAGAAAATAAATTAAATTTGATAAATTGTAATAAATTCAGTGACAAAAATAATAAAAACTAACTATGCCACATTATATTCTTTTAGTGGCTTGTAACGGCACAAATTTTACGCATAGTGATGAAAAAATCTATACATCGATTGACTAAAGCGGGAGTGTCCTCTCGATGATGCATGTTCGATCTCACGCTAATTCTTTCTCACACCCGGAAAAGGACTCAAATTGCACATTCAACAGCACCCATCCATCATCGGTTTCCAGTTTTCTGGAGCGGCTGGAGCGAGCTGGAGTGGCGCAGATGTCCAGGGTCCCCTCACTTGGACAGTAGACTGGGATCGCCTCCCATCTGGCACGTCTATAGGAGAAGTGATTTGGATGGCCTAAAATAAACATTAAAAAATATTTAAAATAAGCAGTAATGAGCAAAGACGTAACAGTAGAAAAGGGGAACATACAAAAACAGGCTGGAACATTAAAATAAAAGGAAAGAACCAAACAGGTTTAGTGGAAACGGAACAAAGAAATCAGAACACATTATTTTCGGAAAAGAAAGAGAAACGTATAAAATATTCAATAATCATGAAATATTCAAGTTTATCACTGTCCTCAACAATAAAAATCTATCAACACGAAATCCACAGAGGAAAAAATAAAGTTCGCATCCAAAAGTGCGCTAAATATGAGTCGAGCAGCCAATTTGCCATGAGATGCGAGGCCTTGTCACTTTCTTTACTACCCCCAAAACCTCAAGGATTAACGTGGGTTATTACTACAGATGTATACAGATGTACATTAGTTGTAATCTACTTATAACTGCAACTGAAACGTTCGCTGCGGCCATAAGAAAGCGACTTCTGTATCTTTTTATCTGTGATAAAAGCCAGGTACCATCGACGGACTTATCATAGTTTATAAAATATTATAATGCTTTGGACCATGAAACGTTTCACAAATATTCTTTATAGGCTTTAAATGCACACTGAGAAAGAATTAGATATATTTTCTCTCAATGAGCTAAAATAAGGCAGATAATAAATATTATACCGGTCAATCAGAGTCTTTGTTACTATTCATCAAAGGAATTAGAGATTACTTAGGACGGTTCAACTTGACATATGGTGTTATAAAAATGTAAGCATGTAATGTGAATAAAAATAAGAAAATTAAACGAAGCATGTAGAGGCGTCCCTTAGTGGGTGGTAATGCAATAATACAAATTTGAAAACATATTTGTGGTATTTTCATTAAATTACATTACGATTACATTTGACTGTGTAGTAAAAAAAAACTAATCTAAACAGTTACGTAGTCCTATATATTGTGTTTTGAAGACGATTTACTACACCAAGTCGAAACCATTTTATAAAAAAATGGTGATAATTTGAAGCTATCCTTATAACATAATACAAAATGTAACTTGCCCAGTTTGTTGTAGTGAATTAGTGAAAGCTTGTTATTAATACACCTTCTGTCGGCCCAGAAATTATTTACACCCGAGTTCGAAGGTTGTTGGTACGTTATGACATATTATGTAACTTCATTTTAATCCTAGTCGGAACAATAAAAGTACCGGAATTTTAACTAATTTTCAATATGCATCAACTTTACACTTTTATTACTAAAAAATGTTGAGGGTGTAGAGTTTTTCTAGCGGACCATAAGATGATTTTAAAAATTCTGCATCATTTTACAGTTAAATAAGTTACATATTTTACGTCAATATTCACTATTTAAACGAAAAAAAAACTCATAATATCAACGTTTGGTCCATGAATTGTTTTTTTAATAATAACGCAGTGTTCACAGTAACTCATTATATTAATAATGTACATGAACCGTGCCTTTGAAATAGAAAGGAAGAAGAAGAAAGAAACAGAGCTCGCATTTAATGTGTATCGAGTTAGCGTATCTAGTAGTTATTTTTGCAGTTTGTCATACAGATGGTGGGCCAGCACCTTGTCAGTCCCTCCCTCCCTGATCACCCCTGAAGCCTCAAGGATAAAATTTTTATTAGTTGTAATCGATTCATAACTGCCACCTAGGTGTTCACTGCGGTCATAAGAAAGCGACCTCTGTTTCTTCTTTCTCTGTGATATCTACTATGGGGCTACCGGTTCTCCAACGGTGCCTTATCAGTTGGGAAAGGCCGCATTAACATTACGTTAAAGGAAGTAGAGACAGGATACAGGAAGGACAGGGACGGGCATTCCTGAAATGAGTGATTTGCCATGTTTACCCACACTCGTTAGGACAAACAAACAGTGGCTCACCCAAGGTTCCTGGAAAGGGTTGTTATCCTGCCGATTGTCTGTCTGGTGTCCTCGCCGGCACCGGGACAAAGTCCAGATCAACATCCGTCCCGGGGCAATGGCACAGGACCAACGATCAGTTAAGTGTCCCATAAAACTGGCATTGTAAGAATTTTAAACTTATATGGTGAAATTCTCATAGTGTTTATGTAACTTAAATTGAAATCAAGTCAATGCATATAGATAAATTGACAAATACTCACTTTAAGTGGTAGTTTGCCTTCGCGAAAAACGTCAAACATTTTAGATTCTATTTGAACGATTCGGTTCATAAAAATAATCGTATCGTAAAACTTGAAGTGATTTTTGAAAGGCGAAGACCTTTTCTAGAGGACCATAAGATGGTTACTGTAAAAATTTGAGTATTATAATTCTTTTTTTCAAGGTTTATTTCTACAAATTTAAATGTAATTCTTGATGATTTTACATAAAAAAATCATAATTTCAACTTATGGTCCACTACAACCATATAAGAAACAGAACCAAAGAATATAACTAGATAATTAAAACAAGTTCACTATATCTCATTATAATAATAAACACGGACCGTACAGTTGAAATAGATCGGCGTGTTTTGGCCCGCTGACGGTAAGATCGCATCTTGTCAACTCTTGGTCCGCATTAAACCGATAGTATGGTATATTGTGTCTTCCCTCTGCCTAGAACAGACCAATAACGTGTTCTGAACAGTATAATTAGTTTTATATAGTTCATGAGACAATCCAACGTGGCGATGAGTCAATTCGCAATCTTATAGCGTCTCCCATGAAATTATTTTGTTTAAAATAATCTGTATTTTATTCTGTGAACAATATACCCTACCTCGTTTGAGTATTTCGTGGCAAACCGTCCAGCCAACGTTTTATTGAGTCAACTTGTCAATGCGCCCAAACCAATGAATACAAACTCTATTCATTGAATAGAGTTTGTATTCATTGCCCAAACTCAGCAGACAATACACAGAAAAATGTAAGGCGGGTATTGCCTATATACAAAATAGTGCGGCGTTGCCTTACCATGGCTCCACGTATTCAGAGCTTTATTAAAATATATATATAGTATTTAAGTAGTTTTAAAAGTTTATGAAGTGCCTACTTACGTGGACACAGTTCACTCGTTTGGCTGTGATGGTACGGGAATAAAGAAACGTTGTTGAAATGATAATGGTTAACATTAGTGTTTGTTCCTCGCACATTATAGGCGTTGTAGTATAGGCAGTGTTCTATTTGCTCAAGATATACTGTTTTGTGGACAAAAGTAATCGAGAAATTAACTAGAATATATATTTTCCGGTGACAACCTCGTCAATGTGTTATGTACACTATTTACAAGATGACCAGACGTTTCTCCCATGCTGATGTAGCATCCTCAGTGGAATTGGAAACTATAAATTCTAGTTATGACACCGGCCGCTTAAGCCTAAGATCTAAAATGTAAAATAAATTAAATTTGTTTAGAGCAAACATGCATCCAAAATTAGCGTCTATTAAAAAATTAAAAAAAAAAAATTAAAATGTTTTTGTTCTCAAGTTAGGGATATTTATATTATAAAAGTGTTGTGTCTCAATTTTCTGTTGTAACATTTTATCAACGAATACTTCACCAAAGATTAATTGAGTGTTCATTGTTGATTTACTGTTTTGTTGTTGTTAATAAATGTTTACTCTTGTTAATTTTCCTTAATATTTAGAGTTTCCTAATTATTTATACTATGTTTTATTTTATTGTTTTACGTTATGTTATGTTCATATTTAAATGTATTTAGGACTAAATAGGATTTTAATTTTTGTTTTGATTTGAATATTTTTTAAAATTAAATTCCTGATCTTATTAGGCCTACTATATTTTGATTTGTACAAATAAGAACAGACATATCATTTGTTAATAAAGTAAAAATCGCTAACTTAATAATTTAAAAAATAACAATAAAAGAAATAAATAGATCGAAATGTGTTTTATAATGTAAAACACCTCCTCAAATAGCCATAGGCTAAAGAAATAAATAAAAAAGACTAACTGTAGAATATTTGTTGTACAAAATAACAAATAAAGAATTTGTATGGTAATATTTACAGACAAATGTCCTTTAAACTTATTATAGATACTCTACCGACTAGGCTAACCTTAAAATTACTATACTATACGGTAAAAAACTAATCTCAGGATGCATTGCTAAATTCTGAAGAGGTCCTAAGAGCCAAACCGGGCCGATAATTTATCCAAAATATGAATAAAGGGTACTTGTTTAAAACCAGTAATTAAATATACATATACAGGGTATTTATTTTAAAACGCAACCTCATTTACAAGTACAGAAAATAAAGCTTTAAGATAATTAAAAGTTCATAGGTTGGTAGCCCTGGTTCCTCTCCTTCTTTGGCTATCAGCTGATTTACATTGTTGCATTGTTGTTCACTTTATTTAGGTTTCGTGCAATGTAATTATGTTGAGGTTAGAAACATGGTTTTGAGCAAAGAACAGAAAGTTTGTTTGTGGAGGAATATTTTAAAACAAAATCGTTTGTTTTATGGTCAGATGCTTTCGAACAGTATCCTGAATCCATTGTATTAACTATATGAAGATTGAAAATTATATGTACAGTATTTTATTTAAATTCAACCCATTTCAAATCATGGGTTGCGTTTTAAAAGAAACACCCTGTATTAACACAAAATTAAATAAATAAAAACAGTGTTATCAGACAACGCGTAGAAATAATAAAGCGAGCAACCAATTAAAAAATATTTTGTTTTAAAAGATTTAGTATTTGAGTTATACATTCTTCCTCTTGAATTGTTCTTTATCTGACTTCTTCAATGGAACCGTATGAGTTTTACAAAGTCAAACTGCGGGATACAAACGGAAACTGCGGTGGACGGTGGAAGGCGCCCCGCGGGGTGATGATCCGTCTCAATCCGTCAGCGGCAACCACGATCCATCAGGTTGCGACACCTGGACAATACATGTTTACGTTAGTCGGCGCAACACTCTTCAACTATCTCCAGTAGAGCTCTGGAGCTGAAGCCACTTTCTCTGCCCTTATAAAGGTGCAACTAGTTCACCCATCTTTTCACAAACGTCAAAATGACGTTTTGGAAAATTGCAAAGGTTGAAATGAATGCACGCACTATATTTAATATAATTGATTTTCAATTAACGATTTTGTACTATTTTTAACAGTAGGTGATAAAATAAAATTCATGTTGATTAAAAAAAGAGTTTTCCTTATTTTAAGTCATCTTCAGAGAGTAGTAATCTAGGCTAACCTCAAAATTACTATACTATACGGTACAATACTAATTTCAGGTTACAAGTAAGGGTACTTGTTTAAAACTAGTATTTATAGCAACAAATATATATATGTATATAAAGTAAATATTAAAAAATAAATAAATAAAAAGTTAAAGTACGGTAATGTTTGACGTTGGGTTGTTCATGATTGGTATGCTGATTCGATAGAGATTTTGAAATCTTCAAGGTTTTAAAAACAAACACAGCATTTCTACAGGTGAACTCCTACCTTTCTCAGGTGTTACTGCTTTATCCTAAATTCAATAAAGATTATATTTGTTCCAATATATATGACAAACCTTAAACAACTATGTGTTTATAAGTGATCAAGACGCGCTGTATCAGAGAGTTATGTCAGTACTGGTGGTGCAGTGATGTTACAGTTATTTATGACTTGTGAGCAGCTTTTTATTTTAAATTACGAAACAACAAATCACTACTATACAGTCCAATTATTGGTTTTAAAGTAATATTAGTATAATTTTTGATTGAATATTGAAAATATATGTTTAAATTTATATTTAAAAATAACTGCAGGGATAAATATAACCTTTGTTATCCTTAACGTTCATTTAAAGAAATAAATAATCTTTATATATATAGTACGTGAAGTCGTTATTTTTGTCAACGCAATGTTTTAGGTGTCAACAAATTGGTTTCTATCCGTAGTTATGCAGTAAGGTCTTAATTGTTCAATATTTTCACCAATCCAGCTACTTGGGGACAAGGTCTTGAGGAGATTGTAGGCAATAGTTCTAGAAAAGTCTGGGTCCATGTTGGATGGTAGTCAAGGTTCAGATGTTTTGTGAAGACAACTGAGTGTCAGTCAGACTTGTCAGGTAGCTGAAAATCAGACCAACACTAAGTGGTTCGTCATTTTCACACACATAACCACGTAAACACGTAAAGCTGTAGGTCCCTTAGTTGCCCTGGCTATTAATAAATATTTCTTTCTGAGCTAAGTCGAACTCAGATAGTAACAATGACTACACTCGTTCTTCTACTTATTCACTCTTCATCTTCTTATCATCGGCGTCTTAGAAATGAAAAAGAAAAAAAACAAATTTTTTTTAAGTAAAGAAGATAAGACTTATGTAAGTTAGGTAACAATTTGTCTCATATTAATATAGTTTGATGAGATAAAAAAATCTAGTTTTAATTGAAATGTAGCATAAGTTAGCCTAGTAACTCCTGAAGACGGCAGAGACTGTATACCTGTTTATTTTTCGTAACACTTGAAGTTTTCGGAAATTTATAAATCACCCATCTTGATATTATTTGTTTAAGTTTTGTATACAAGTAAATAACATGTTATATAATCTGCGTTAAAATTAAAATTCTATAAATACAGCCTATTTATATATTATTTGTTATCTTCTTTTTGGTTAAGAGCCTATGTTGGATGAAATGTGAATCAATAGATTCTTGGACATGTCCAAGTGACAATGTTGTGATTGTTTGATCGACAAGTGGAATATAAACATTGATGTAAGCAGGCTGAGAAAAATTGGTTTTGTAAGCGCCAATCGGATCTTCTAAATATTTATATCAAGTCGTCCATGGTGAATGATAGCTTCATTTTAAGCTAATTTCATTAAATTAAAATGTTGTTAATAGAAATAGTGAATGGAAGTACTTGATCAAACTTATCGAAGTATAGCTACAAATTAAATTAAAAAACCAATAAACATTAACAGATTTAAGAGACCAACTTCATCCATAAAATATATAATTGAATAAACATAACTTTATCATTAAAGTTTATTAGTATTCTTTATTAATAAAAACCATTGAACAAAAATACAGTCACCGGTGAAAGTAACTATTAAGAAAATAATAACAGAATTTGGAATAAAAGCTACGAATTATTACTTTCATTTATTTGTTCTTAAGAAACAGATCGTCAGGTTGTAGGTGATTTTTTAAATTTATGTTGATTGTGTATAAGTAAATGTAATCTTTTTACAAACTAAGTCCGATATTCTTTAGTGAGTGTCATTGATTAATATTGAATTAAATCAATTAGTTTTACTTCTGGGTGAAATTTTGAAATAATTTATCAAATTTTATAAAAAAACGAGCAAAGTATTGTTAAATTTAAAATGTTATTAACATTTCATTTCCTTTCCTTACCACTGTATTCAATAGCAGAATTGTATATAGTTACACTATTATAACCAATATGTTTACTATCACTATTAGGCACTAGTTTGTATTTGTTTATTTATTTATTTTAATTTTGATCATTAAAAAGTCTGTTTTTGTGAAGTTGCCGAAAAAATTTACTAATTTTTTTGAAACGTCATCATATTGAATAAAAAGGGTACTCATTATATTAAGTTATGATTACTATTAACATTGTTATATTTGACCTCTCTAGCATGTTATGAATTTTACGTCTTTCTATGTAACAATTAACTGTATGTACTTTTAGTGAATGAAGACTTTACGAGTTAAATAGAATTCTTGATAAAAATTTTGAAAATCTCCACCCTTAAATAATGTGGAACACACGCTCTCAAGTGCATGGCCGTCCCTGCCGACAAACGCACTCTCAAATCCCCATTCGTAACTTCATGCCTTCCCCTTCGAAATTGCAGTATCAGTAATCGACACAGAACGGCGACTTATAAGTATATTAGTGGAGCACAATGGCCGGGTGAATCATGGCGAAACCGCCCCTCCCCGGGTTCGCCCCTCGCGCCCCAGGGCGGCTCTGAGGGTCAGTCAGTCGGGTTTGGACCCTTCAGACAACTACAGGTGCCTACCAAGTGCCTACAGCGAACCTAAGTGTCTTGCGATATTTTTACGATGAGTTTGTGATTTTTATTATTTGCTGTTTTCAAAGTAAATATCTAAAGTTATTTTTGTGCTTAAAATATTAGTGTTTTTTAAAAAATGACCTCTTCAGGAGTGAAACTATTCCGTCCCTGGGCTCCAGAGGACTCTGCTTCGTCGACCTCCCTGTCTCCTCCAGGATCTCCCGATTCTTCGCCCCCTCAGCCGCCCGTTGATCCTGAACTTCCTCCTCAGTCTTGTTGGTCCCTGCCGATGCCTCTGGCCGACGAGGCGTACTGGACTTGTTTAGCTGCCTCCTTAGACCATGCGGACCCCAAGGAGACCAAAGCCCGCCCCAAGAAGTACCGCTGCCCTTTCTGTCAGGTCGGCTTCAGTAACAACGGCCAACTCAAAGGACATGTCCGCATACATACTGGTAAGTTTGTATTAAACATAACTATTGAAACAATTAAATAAAGTCACATGCTTATTAATTTTCAATAAATATAGTTCCAATAATTAAAATAATTCACCACGCCTTTCGTCAGCATTGCTGGCAAAAGGCACAGCAAAAAGTAAATGTTTGGTACTTTATTGAAATGAATAAAATATAGGATAAATGATACAGTTATTTATGACTTGTGAGCAGCTTTTTATTTTAAATTACGAAACAACAAATCACTACTATACAGTCCAATTATTGGTTTTAAAGTAATATTAGTATAATTTTTGATTGAATATTGAAAATATATGTTTAAATTTATATTTAAAAATAACTGCAGGGATAAATATAACCTTTGTTGTCCTTAACGTTCATATAAAGAAATAAATAATCTTTATACATATAGTACGTGAAGTCGTTATTTTTGTCAACGCAACGTTTTAGGTGTCAACAAATTGGTTTCTATCCGTAGTTATGCAGTAAGGTCTTAATTGTTCAATATTTTCACCCCGAAAGAACGGATGCCCTCAAAGTACG
The DNA here is from genome assembly GCA_035578905.1 of Stictocephala bisonia. Classification (NCBI taxonomy): domain Eukaryota; kingdom Metazoa; phylum Arthropoda; class Insecta; order Hemiptera; family Membracidae; genus Stictocephala; species Stictocephala bisonia. The sequence continues at coordinate 1,107,594 of JAQJVL010000146.1, forward strand.
TTTTTCGGCCATAACAATAACATTGAGAAAGATTTAAATTAATCAAAAAGTAACAGCTGTTCAAATGTATATATCTATCTTTTAAAAACAATTTTATAACTCTTCAATGGAATGTAAGTAATTATGTTTACATTATTTACGAGGTCATAAAGCTTTTGTAATCTTAGAAAGAGTAAGTTTGTTTAGGCTAAGTATACAATAATTTTGAAATAGGCTAAGTAATAATATTAGGTTTTTAAAATAATAAATAGGCAGCAACGCAAGTGCAGTGAATAAGCTACTATAAAAAAATTACTTATTATGGTTTTACTTGATATGGAATAGGCCTACATACTAATATATTTATGTGCTCAAAAGTTACGATGTGAGGGACGAGGTTGGCACGTGAAGCGTGCAGTCTAAGGGTCTCCCATAGTTAATGGATAGTATGGGTCACCCTTGAAGTGAAAAAAATATTCAACCAAACAATCTAGAAGTATGTACATTAAAATTTCAATTTATATAAGATTTTTATTTTCCATAAAAAACTTAATATGAACAAATAACTACTTTTTGCATAAAATAGTTGTGAAATATAACGTTATTAAAATCATAACTTACGCTGGGCTCAGTGCTAGGACTTCACCAAATCAGACTACAAACTGCTCTGCATGAAAACCACCTGACGTCAAACTTATCAGTGTACTTAAATTCACAAATTAACTTGTTTTATGTTTATATTTTGATAGATAGTGTATTGTATTGTTCATCGTTACCTATGAAATACCATATCACGGCAGAACACGGTAACTTAAAATCTCCTAGCTTACTCCATAAAATGTGTTTAGTTTTTTTGTATTTTATATATTTTGAAATGTTTTATGTGTTTTCTTGTTTATAATATATACTTTTTATTTATGATTTTTGAAGAGTTTCTTATTGAAAATATAACTGATGATTAATGAAAATTATCAAAGAATAAGGTTGAAATTTAATTGTAAAATAAAATAGATACCATTTTATTTCATTTTTTAATTTTGTCCATTCATTTAAACTGACTTTTGCCTGTCTATTGGCTTAGCAGGAACCAGTTTTCCTTGAAGATTAAAAAAAATATATCGTCAAAAATTACGTATACCAATTAAACTATGGTGCTTTTTTATGCGTGAATAATTACCATAAAACTGATTAAACTAATGAATATATAATAAAGTAACTGTATAAATTAAATTAATAATATATTATAACATGTATATCCTCAAATGTAAAGAAATATGCTTACAACTGCCTCTGAGGTGTTCGTTCGGCCATTGAAAATTGACCCCTGTTCCTTTATTCTCTGTGGTACGAATTTTAAGTTAACAAAACCTTTTGTAATTGTAATATTACCTTCAATTAAGGTAGTCACGTTTAGAAAGAATTGTATTACAAAATTAATCTTAAAATTTATTAGTTAACATTCGTTCAGATTTTGAAACCACGCAATTTTTCTGTTATGAGTAACATCTGAGAAAGTTTTTAGAGATTTTATGATATTTAATGACAGTTATTCTAAGTATATAATGTCTTTGCCACTAGTGTCATTTGGTATGGTCAGTCAAATTGTACATGTTATTGGAATATTATGATTTTTTCAGTGAAAAATTCAAGAACTTTCACTAGTGAACCATTGAAAACTTTAAGTTATAGCCGTTGTTCTCGTAAAATAAAGTAAAGTGCTTTGCCCACCTGCTCTACTCTTTTCCATCGCAAGCTCGTAACACGTGCCGTATCTATGAGTACAGTTACCAAACAGTTTATTTGGCGGTTTTTATATCATATATAATACATACACATGCATACAATGGTTCCAAGCGAAAGAAAATAATATCTATCAATATGTAGGCCTAAGTAACCAACAATATAGTAAGCGCACGACCCGATCCAAGACTTCAATACCAACTCTTCAATAGTATGAAATAATTAAATAACACGAGACTTTTAAATATAAAAATATAGTCTTATTTTAGTTTCAATGCCCCTAATATCCCGTAGTAATAACACGGGTGACTGCTGTTAATGGCGTCCACCAAACATTTTGTATCTACTTTCGGAGCAGAAATTATGTGCACCCGAACTTGAAGGTTGTTCTCTAAGAAATCAAGAGGTCCATAAAAAACAATCACACCATTGTTTTCCTTGTTTAATTGTAGGTTAGGGCATGTGCATTTTTAAATGTTACTGTTCGTTTTAATAATTGTTATCCTAGTTTGAATAAAAAAGTACCGGAATTTTTACTAGTTTTCACTGTGCATCAACTTTACTATTTTATTACTAAAAATCCCGCTAAAGTATTACAATAATAGTTTAATGTGTCGTTTACAAGAACATTTTCTATAAGTTTTATAAAGTTTAGAACTTAAGACATGAGTTCTTACTAATTTCCTGAAGCAACATTTTCTTTGCTTTTAAGGGTTGTAAAATTAATTAATGGTTACGTTGTAATCCTTAAGAAATTGTTAGTTACAATACATTACTTTTTAATGAATAAGCATATATCGTGATTTAAAATTGATAAATTTAAAGTGATTTTAAAATTAAAATGTCTATAAAAGTTATATAAAACATTCCTGTCAACCACGTCATATTAAAATATAAATGCAATTTAATAAAGGGATGTTCATTTATAAAAGTGTACAGTTGATGCACAGTGGAAAAATGTTTAAATTCCGTTACTTATTTTGTTTGAATAGTATAACATGTACTAAAACTTGTAATAAAATGTAAAAATTAATATTTCATAACGTACAATTAAACGATAAAAATAACTGTGTCATTATAAAAATATGTTATATTATGAAAATTTTAAAACAAGATTAAGATAAATTTTGACAGAAAATTGTTTATATAAAATTAAGGAATTCTTTGAACTAATGAAGAAAACCCCTGCAGTACTATAATTTGTTCTACATTAGCACATTTTATATTATTATAAATATTTTTATATTCTATACAATTTTATATATCAAATGATGTCAATAAAGTATTATTATTATTATTATTGGATTTTCCACATGCCTCTTAGTTTCTCAGTAAACAAAATTCAAACTCAGCTAAAAATGTCTGCGACGACAGTAAGTTCTATGAACCTGCTGTTTCACGTTTTTGTTAAGTAACATAGATCATTTGATGGCAGAGAGTAGTAAATGTCGGTTGGCAGTGACATTAGCACTCTTATAGCTTTAATTGTAGGGTTTTTTTGTTTATTTTTGGAAAATTCGTGTGCTAATATTTTCATTAAATTATTAATTCCACTCAACCCTTTCTCTTTAATTTTAGTTAGTTTTAATTTTTTACTTTCGTATTGTTATTGTTATTCATTAATAGTTCAACTGCATTTGAATTTTCATATCAATGAAGAAAATGATCCATAGTCAAATAATAGCTCGAGCTTACGCACAGGCAAAGGCTCACACTGTCTTATTTCTCTCAGCATAGGCTTGTATTGTTTAGTTCATTTATGAAACGTTTCTAGAATACATAAAAGGCAGCTGTAACTTGCTAACTTTTACTGTAGTAATTATTTTTTGTTTTTATAATTGTTCATAAATTATTTGCTGTACATTTTCTTCAGTAAGCTGCACCATTTTTAATTGAAGGAAATGACATTTATTCAATAATTGATGTGATGAATAACCTGTATTTCCATTTTCGTGAGCTTTTATTTATTTTGTTCTCAAGGATTTGCTATTGGCGGTTATATTAGCAAATTTAAAATTAAAAAGATGATAAGTTAATTTATTATTTTTTAAAGAATAAAACGTTTAGTTACTTTTTCGTTTCAGTATAAACTATCTTAATAGCAGTTTATATTTGTTTATATGAATTGAGGTAGTTTGAGACATTAATTGGGATTAATTAGGTGTCTCTGCATTGGCTTCACTACTAGAAATAGCACCTGTTCCGATAAAAGAAGCTTTTGTACATCAATTAAAATATTTTAATTAAGTTATTTGTAAGTTTTTTTATATTTACACAATCATGAATATATAAAAGAATACAATGGATATTGAACTAGGAGATAAATTACACAGTTAAGTGGTTGGTAGGGGAACCAACATATATACAAGTTAGAAAAAAATATGGAAACGCTTTCACAACGTTATTTTTTCCATAGATAATTTGATCATTTCATTTCTTTGATTAATTGTGTTCATTAAATTATTATTTTTAATCAGAATAATTTACTTGAAACCATCAACTAGCGGAGAAATAATATTGTTAAAATTAGTTACTTTGAAATTCAAATGACCGTTACTCTGGAAAGTATAAACCTTTCAAAGTCCAGTTTGTGGCAATTAATTTCTCTTGAATAGACCTTCCATTTGATATCAAACCCGACCTAGGCTTACATTGAAGATTTTCGTTCAACTCCTCGCGAGCCGTCCCCTTGAAAAGATGAAATGTTGCTAATAGCGTCAAAAAGTATGTTATTTGTAACAATTATGATGTACAAAATTTCACTTTTACAATTGACAAGTGAAGTCATACACAAGTTTTATAACCGTTTCCATTTTTTCCACATTGTATTTAATATACAGTACTTGTATCATTGTTCTGTGGTTAGGGATTCTGCATTGTCCAGTCAGCCCGTACATATATTACTTCTAACAACTTTTTACTAGAAATTATATACAGTACAAGTAAACGTCACACAACACAAATATATTTCAATATAAGCACAAAATGCACAAATATATTACAATACAAGTACAAAATGCACAAATATTATTGTGATCGATTTCGGTGAACCACGCTCACCTTCCTTAGACCTTTGGTTCCCAATCCCTCTGGTCTGAGGAAGGTGAGCGTGGTTCACCGAAATCGATCACTATAACACTTGTGCATTTTGTACTTGTAATGTCACGTATTTGTGTATTTTGTGCTTATCTTGTAATCAATTTGCGTTGTGTGACGTTTACTTTTGCGTTGTGTATTTGTACCAACACGTATTATGCTAATTAAAAAACTATTTAGAAATTATAATACTTTTAATATATGAAAAACTCCAGTATTTTTAATTTTTATTTAATGATGCCTTTAGAATTAAAGTTATGGAAACTTTATTATTAAAGGCATTAATAAATAAAATTAGCCTCATAGGAGTGTTCGAGTCTTTGTTAGTAATGTCTAAGAATATTTTGTATCCTATCCGCAGTAGACTTTTGTATTTCTAAAGCCTTTATCTTACTTATATAAAATATACAGTCTAGGGATGAGAACTCGCAGTTCAAGGATTCAAGTTATTTACAATTTAAATTCTCATTTTATTCTCTACTTTTAGTTAATCCACATTTATCACATTACTTTGTTGATAATTCCTCCTCTTAATTTACATTTGAGATTGATTTTTATTATATGTGATTGTAATTTATTATATGTGATTCTAATTTAGAAACATGCATATAAAAATGTTTCTTTCTTTCGATAAAATGTTTCAATCAATATTTTAAAACCACCGACGACAAAAGTATGTGCCTATAATGATTAGAATTATACTTAATTTTACTAGTCAAAATGATAAATTAGTAAATTAGGGTCACCTCACAGTTGTAAAATTTAACAAAATAAGGTAAAATTTCAGATTTATTCATTTACTATCAAAATATACATTTAGTAATTATCATTTAGCTGTAGATTTTATTACAATGTCTATATGACAGATTGGAAAATGAAAGTCTTTGTATTTAATTGGAGTGAAATATGGCTTATTTTGTACAATTTCAATTTAAATTGCTAGGTTAGGACCATTAAGTATTCTCTTATATTTAACCATTTATTTAGAAGCAAATCATTAGAAATGGTGAAGAATAAAATTTTTTATGAACATTAATTAATTCATATTTATGATGATAATTAGTCAGCCGATAGCCCATGATTAATTACCGTCTAGGTAACCAATTACTCATAGTTCACACATTTATGACATGAAATGAACTCTTCCTTTTGTGGCATATTAGTTTCATGCCATATTATTTATGATTTAATTAAAATAAAAACAATACTAAAGGTTTACTAGAGTAAAAAAATCGTTAAAACACTAATATGTTAATCAACTAATATGATTTTTGCAGGGGAAAGACCCTTCAAATGTGACTCTGAGGGATGCGGCAAGACCTTCACGAGGAATGAGGAACTAACACGGCACAAGAGAATACACACGGGGATTCGCCCCTTTGGTTGCCAGACTTGTGGAAAGCGTTTCGGCCGGAAAGACCACCTCAAGAAACACACAAGGACACACTTCCCCACCCTCCCCCATCCAGCATATCTCCTATACCCTTACCTCTATGGCTACTGAGGACCCATGGGTATGCTGAGACTACGCCCCTTTGGTTGCCAGATTTGTGGAAAGCGTTTCGGCCGGAAAGATCACCTCAAGAAACACACAAGGACACACTTCCCCACCCTCCCCCATCCAGCATATCTCCTATACCCTTACCTCTATGGCTACTGAGGACCCATGGGTATGCTGAGACTACGCCCCTTTGGTTGCCAGACTTGTGGAAAGCGTTTCGGCCGGAAAGACCACCTCAAGAAACACACAAGGACACACTTCCCCACCCTCCCCCATCCAGCATATCTCCTATACCCTTACCTCTATGGCTACTGAGGACCCATGGGTATGCTGAGACTACGCCCCTTTGGTTGCCAGACTTGTGGAAAGCGTTTCGGCCGGAAGGACCACCTCAAGAAACACACAAGGACACACTTCCCCACCCTCCCCCATCCAGCATATCTCCTATACCCTTACCTCTATGGCTACTGAGGACCCATGGGTATGCTGAGACTACGCCCCTTTGGTTGCCAGACTTGTGGAAAGCGTTTCGGCCGGAAAGACCACCTCAAGAAACACACAAGGACGCACTTCTCCACCCTTCCCCACCCAGCATATCTCCTATACCATTTACGGCCGGAAAGACCACCTCATGAACCCATGGCCACGCTGAGACTACACCGTTCAGGACTACCTTCTGTTAGGGTCGTTCTCCAGAACGATTTCTGGAGAAAATGAGCTTTCATTGGTACCAACCCTATCCCAGTTTCTTGGTTGTGAAAGCAACTTCTAATATAAATCATCAACCCTTCGGATCATCGGAGATTGATTTATTTGCTTATTCAACTGTTGAGTGGAAATCACAGAACAATCTAGCTAAGTTATTTCAATTTAACGTACCGTGTAGCGAACCAAATCGAACTATACATATGCCTTTGTGAATAATTCATTGTGATATTAGAATTAAGATATATCGAGTGATATGTGATATTTTTACATCAGTGTTAGTTGTATAATTTATTTTGACAGCTTGTAACTGAAACATAATATATGTACATTCTATGTACATTTTATATACATACTATAAAAGTACTTTTTTATCAATGCGTTGTTATATTGTAATATAAATATTAAAAATGTATACTATTAATTATTTGAGTAAACTTAATATTGATAGCAATTTTATCATTTTATAGTTTAACTTTTTATAATTTCTCCAATTAAATTTAGACCTAAAAATATTTTGTTTGTCGTAAGATATTATTGAAAAAGAATGTAAGACAAGCTGTGATTATTGTTTAAAAATATTTAACATTCGAAGTACTCTGTATATTTGTAAGTATGTTTACATGTGTTGATTATATAACAGCCACTCTAATTTTATTTTTTAGAAGCCCACTGTGTGGCAACACTGGTTAGCATGAGGGTTGCATTTATTGCTGTCGTCCAGCTGATTTGCACCCTATTGGATGTATCAACAACCATTTACATTACAAAAGTATATTTTCCTGACAATTTGTGAGCTATTAATGAGAATTTTAATTTTGCATACGTCTTATGATCACGACATAATTTGTTTAATATGTTAAATTACTTAAAACAATAGCTTATTCCTCTCTTGGTATTTTATATTTAAAAAACCTCAGGTAATTTTGTGCAAGATTTCTCATCCAATCATGCTTTACAAATAGGATGGACAAGGAAGGCCTTTGATTTTCCTTTTTTTGTGCTACGCTTATAATATTTACAATAATAATTGAAAATAAAAAAAACATTCATTTTGAATTCACCCTAAACAATTAAAATACACTTGTGAACTAAAACTACTGATAAGCTTGCTTACAATTAGATGTCTTATCTAATAGGAATATTTGAGCCAGTAACTTGGTTAGTCTGCTACTATCTAGTTTAAACTCAATAACAATTAAATGAGACTGTACTAGTGCTTCACTACTGGACTCCTAAACAGTTGATAGTTATTATTGTTAGAAAATTAAGCATTGGGCTACAAAAACAATCTCTCTGAATGTAAAAGCAACGCTACATCTTTTTTTTCCTTCTACAATCAGTGAAATCGACACAGCTAATAAATTGCTAAACAGCTGTAAACAAATTTAACTAAAATAATGTTGTACTTTAATTTATAGGATAGAGTTATAATCGAAAGTTAGACATAAGACTGGCGTTTAACTCAGTGACGACGTTGTCCTGCCTTCTACTAGAAACAAGTAATTCTCATGGCTAAGAGATAGATTGGCTCTTATATAATATTTAATTAATTTATATTTTGCTATCAATAATTATTTTCCCAATTCTTAAATGTGTATGAATCTTGCTAAATTTAAGTCTCATCATAAAACTTTAAAATTCCATATAAAAGTGCCAAAATAAAAATATGTGCCTAGTGTATCCTATGTACAATTTTGAACATATTATAGTTTTATAAAGTTATGTATATAAAATTTAATTATATATTTCCTACATAATGCAATATGAAAATTGTCTAAATAAACGCAATGAAGCAAGTACGAAGTGATCAATGGCGCCCCTCACCCTTCAACATCCACTCCCCTCCCCATCATGGCGTTCATCTCTCCCCTATGGTTTAATCTAATGAAACATGTCTGCGGCTTGTCCCCACCACAACCCCACTTTTGGTCTCATTTTTTATCAGTAACAACAATTTATGGTTATTGGCGCAAGTGGGCTTGTTTTTTACGGCCCCCTTCTTAATTTTGTGACTCCCCCAGGCTGTTCGATATGAGCTTGAAATCTATTTTGCTCTCAAAGATCGTAAAAAACAATTAAAATATTTCAAAGCATGAAATACTGCCTTATTTTTTAGTTTCTGATGAAGATGGTTTCGGTATATTGTTGTAAAACAAATTATATAGCGTAGTTGGTTCAATCCCAGCGTCATAAGTTCTCAGTTCGATCCCAATCAGAGTCATAACACATTTTGAAAAGGATCAGCTGATAACCACCGGCTGTTCATTTGTCATTGGGCTATTAATTAATGACACTTTCTAAGGAATAGTCGGCCTTAGTTTGTAACAATGACTACATTCGCTCATCTACACTCATTCGAAATCCATATTCGCCCATACCTCGACGATCGGCGTCTTATGAATAAATAAATAAAATGTTGTTTATATTTTCTGAATGTAATCCATTAATTTATGAAAAACATCTATTTAGTTTTGTAGAAAGTAACCTATAACCTAGATTGTATTAATACTTAAAACAGACATCTCGTGTAATAGGAACATTTGTGTCAGTATTTGGTTGGTTGGTGAGGTCTGCTACTACAGATGGTTTAAACTTCATTACATTTACACGGGACTACACTAGCGCTCCACAATGGATCACAAAACAGCTGATAATTTGAAACAAGAAATTTAACATGGAATAAGAAATCTAACCGTATGTATATAAAAGCAATATATATACTCAAGGGTGATCATACATAAAAAAGTTTTTTACTCACTAGGTTAGTTATATCAGTTAACTTCCAACCCACCCACCCAAACACGTACATGGGTGGGTGAGTGAGTCAACACCACCAAGTTGTAAGTACTTGTATTTTGCTACAGGAATTTATCGATACTGTAATCGGGTGTTAAGATATTTTAAATACTAACTACAAGATAGTACTGAGACGGAAAAGCTTATATTTATTTAACGATAAATCAAAAATTCATTCGTAATTTTACTATTTTTTTAATTGATATCTTAAAATAAAAAAATAAAAAATAACCTCTTTCGTCAAGTTGTACCGTTCTAAGCTCTCTCCTTCGGAATGATAACAAAAGCTCCTACTGGTCTTTATCGGTATATTTATTACCTACCCCATGTCAGCTCTTCGAGAGAAAATATTTAATAACTAGGGGACACCCCTACGTGCAAACCCCGTCAATCACTACACTCGTGTCACCTCATTCTTTGAATACGTTTAACTTAGTAGATAAACTATACTTTATAACTACATTAAACGCAACATAACAAATATTTAGTATTGCTACTGTTTATTAGAAATGTATGTGGTTTTTATTTGTTGAAATTAACGCTCATCTACAGTTAAAGTTGTTGTTAAATATAAAAGAGTTCTTTTAAAGGCCACAACTAATGGAATTTCGTAAAGTCCTTTCTTAGTTCAATTCTACAATACAAAATCTGCATTTTCTCAAAATTTGTAAAAACAAACATATACGACTTGATTTATATTCATTACAGTTGAGGTTGCTTGGAATGAAAATACAGTAAGTTGGGTGATACCATTACTGAAAGAATGGAGCTAGAATGCAATAGAATGCATTAAGCTTCAAATGTATTAATTTGAAGTTAAATGCAAACAACTACTGTATTTTTAAATTTATTATAATGTTAGGTAACATATTATCCCAGGGTGAGTGGGGTTAAAAACTGTCCACTTCGTTCTAAAGAAAGTAAATATTGGTGTTTATTGATAAACTTGATCAAATTACTGTATTACAATTAGCTGTTTTTTGACAATATTAAATTTTTGAAAATGTTGTAATGAGACAAATATTAGAATTTACTCAAATTACTGAGGGGTGTACATGTTTAACCCCCCTTGGTCATACTAGGATTAACCAACAATTGTTCAGAAAATGATTTTTCACTTGCGATCAGTTGAGCTCTAGTAACACTGACTGCGTAACTTGTCATCGACTTATGCAGTTTTGGAAAACTGGGTTAGGGTAAGGGCAATTCATTAGTCAACACGAAAGTTGTTGAAGTGGCGGACAGTAAGAGGGCAGTGTCATTGTGTGGGGGTCATCCGTCACCCCCTGGGGCGCGTTAACGGTGGTAACGGCCAGGAGGGCAGAGCCCCCTCGATACGGTCAGTGCCGATCTCAGTATTTAACATCATCGACGAAAGTGTCACTTTCATTTCAAATCGAACAAAAACTATTCAAATATCTAAAAATCAAATACGAAACATTGGGGTTGGTTTTATGCAGTTTGTAACCCACAAACATTTTTGGTCAAAATAATTTCAAATGATTCGCTTAAGCTGTGTCTAGGATCTGTTTATACTCACACATGAACAAACTATAGGATGGAACAAATCCTCCCAAAAAAGAGCACTGATCCTTTTTCACCGTTCCTCTGGCATGTAACATTCATTGTAATAGTGTACAGGACGAGTTTTAGTTACTTACCCCTAACTTGTTTCTACATTTTATAAAAGATTTGTTTTTTAAATATTTAATTAAATTAATATTAACTCAAACTAAATTTAGACTGTTTCAATGCTATTAGGGATCACCTGGGGTCCTAGATCTAGGAGTCCTTCAAAATGTCACATTACGTGGTCATGTTGATGCACCACCATTTCAAGGTGAAAACGATAGTGTAAACAGAATTTAAAAAGGATGTATCGTTCTGTAGTTTTCAACTATTTTCTTGTTTTATTTTTGTGCATAAGCATACAACGACCCCGTCATAAAATAACTGAAAAAAGAGTTTTTCAGTTATCATAAATATGCCTAGCAAACTGGATAAATGGCTCGGCACACTAACTCGACAAACGTTTAGCGCACTATTGGATGATACCTCTGTCTCTTTCTTCTCTGTGAATTCGAGAATCAGTACAGTCATATAGTCTTGTTAGTTTTATTAATTGCTCCGAGTAAACATCAGTTTAGTTTCAATTGTTTAGAAAATATTTAGAAAAAATTAGTATGCGTGTTTTGAAATTCGGTACAATTAATCCTACTCTCTTATATATAGGCCGCATAGAAAGCGACTTTTTCAACGCATTTGTACTAGGAAGATGCAAAGAGTGATGCAAAAGAGACAGAGAACTACTCTTCCCCCACTATGAAATTACATTAAAAAGTTATTATAGGAACCAGAGTAGTAGGCCACATGCTGACGGTGCAATAGCAAGCTCGCCTATTTTACGTCATTAGCAGCAGTGACCATTGTTTGGTTTGATCAACACCAACGAATCAAGCTTACAACGATCAAATTAAATCATTATTTAGTATTCCAATAACAATTACTAGTAGTAATAACAAAATGAATAACAATGTAAAGAATAAAAATAGCATATACACAAACTTGTACAGTTCGTTACAGTTTTTTTCTCAACTAAATCACTGTTGAGGAAGTTAAACTCTTTAAGGCGGGTGTTAGTCAAGCCGTGAAGCAAGCCAGCTCAGCGGTGGAAAGATGCACCTCTGCTGCTGAACCCGTACATGCACTAAACATAACACGCAGGTCGCGTATAGCAAGTATGTTACGTGTTGGTAGCAATACAAGTGAACGTCACAAATCGCAACTTTATCACAGTGCAAATAAAAAAATACAAATACCATGGTGATCCTTCATTCTTGAACTGAAGTGAACTGTTTCCCACATGTTCATTCTTTAGTGAATCCTTATGGTCTAAGGATGGTAGGTGTGGTTTAACGACATCAATTATAATGTTATTTGCACATATATTGTGATAAATTGTGTTTTTGACGTTCACTTGTTTTGTTATTAATTATAAATAGACTAGCCGACAGCCCTTGCTTCGCTACGGGGTTATCTCTGCGCTTGCTTACCCTTCACCCGTGGTTCCCTCTAAATCATTACGTCAATATTAAAGCTGAACCTACTGCCGTTCTTCAAGACAACAAAGTTGGATGGTCTAGAGAACCCAATGTCTTTAGTGGAATTCCAACATGGTTATTTTAATATTATAAATTTGCCACTTAGACTTTACACGTAATTGTCTAAAGAAAAATGTATATTATTGCATCATTAGGAAAGTGTTAAACATACAAAATAAACATGTTTATTTATTTACAAAACAGCAGTTATTAATGTACTAAAATCAACCCAATGCTATCATTATGTAACAATCTACTAAGGGCGGTTTCTACCCCTTAGGAGTACTTTATCAAGACTAAAATACTTTGGTTTTCCTATTTAGCATATAAAAAACATTTTAATCAAATTTCAGCTCTGTAGGATTACGGGAAGTGGGAGAATTGGTGATGAGTGAGTGAGGGATTTCTCTTTTATATATATATATATATATATATATATATATATATATATATATATATATATATATATATATATATATATATATATATATATATACATTTTAGCTATAACAATAATTAAAACCTTACAACAGACTAAGGACCACAGCTGAACGTTGCAACAGCCCCCTAGGTTTATAGACTTGGGACTCAATGGACTGTGGGAACTCCTTTAGCCACGGTGAGTTATAACAAGTTTATCAATGAAGGAGCGTGGGTGGTTCGCTTTGTCCCGGGTGTCAATTTGCTGATGTACAACCCCCGCAGAAAGCGGGTCGTTTCGCACGTTTTGACCTGCTGGAATCCGAATTATCATAACAGAAAAGTAGCTCAATAAAATTCTAAAGTAGGCCTCGATTTGGAGGCAATAATTTTGGCCGGTCAAATCGGTGGTCAGCGACAAGAATGGTCTGGAGTGGCCGGACTCCTGGATCAGTTTCGGCTCAATTTTGTTTTTCTTTGTTGCTCCTTGATTCACTCGGGTGGTCCAAACTGTCGGATAAACTAGGAAAATCCATCATTTGAACTGTCAACCAGAAAGGGGATGAAAAGTGCTCTTAAATTATTAACCATACAAAAAACATTGCGATAAAAACTTCCTTTGTGAATGCATCGTATATATTAGTATATTTCATAACAAGAGTGGAAAGTGGGGTTTTGCATGTTCGAGACCATATGTTTGAAATGCGAGACTTGTCGAGCACTTCAAATGGTCGAGAACATACAAAATACTTTCACTCGAGTTTTGAACGATACTTTTCACTACACTACGGAATAAAAACTCATTTTTACTACACTACTATGAGTTTAGCTGTTTTCGTTATGTGTTTACAACCTGCGAAACATCATATTTTCAACAGCTGTCTATTGTTTACTACCGAAAGTAATATTATTTACAACTGAACATTTTCCACAGTCAACAACACCTGTTTTTATTCCGTAGTGTAGTGAAAAGTATCGTTCAAAACTCGAGTGAAAGTGTTTTGTATGTTCTCGACCATTTGAAGTGCTCGACAAGTCTCGCACTTCAAACATATGGTCTCGAACATGCAAAACCCCACTTTCCACTCTTGTTATGAAATATACTATTTTGGAATGTTAACTGTTTATTAAATTAGAAACATGTTTTAAAAACAGGTGTTGTTGACTGTGGAAAATTTTCGGTTGTAAGCAATGTTACTATTAATAATTTTAATATGGATGCTATTTCGACAGGGGAACCTACATACTGGCCTAGTGACCCGCACAAAATTCCAGATATCTTAGATTTTTTTATTACGAAGGGTATTTGTAACAATTATTTAAAAATAGAGTCTTCCCTCGATCTACAGTCAGACCATTCCCCTATTATTTTAACAATCAGTTCATCCGTAATCAACAAAGAAACTCCTCCAAGTCTTTGTAACAAATTCACCAATTGGGACATGTTTTGAAACAGTTTTGATGAAATATCTAAGCTTAACATTCCACTGAAAACCTATGAAAATATTGATGACGCAGTTGAATCATTTAACGTATCCCTACAGGAAGCGGCTTGGAAAGCAACGCCCAGTCTTCCACAAAAGTCTACAAACAGTGTAAATTATCCTGTAATTGTACGGAAGAAATTGGCAGAAAAACACCGTTTACGAAGAATTTGGCAAAATTCAAGGAATCAATTCGATAAAACAAATCTAAACAGGTCCTCTCAACAACTAAAAAGATTGATAAAATCTATAAAAGACGAATGGTTTAACGATTTTTGTTCGTCACTTTCTCCTTTTGACGACAGCGACTATTCGTTATGGAAAGTCACTAAAAGCATGAAACGACCAAAGACTCCTATACCTCCAATTCTGAAACTGGATGGCACCTGGGCCAAAACTAATAAAGAAAAGGCTCAGGTATTTGCTGAACATTTTCGGGATGTTTTCAAATTGCACCAAGATCCTCTTATCGGAAATGAAGACATTTTGGAATTCCTGAACTCTCCGACTCAATTGAGCTTTCCGATAGATAGTTTTAAGCCATCTGAAGTAAAAAACGTCAAACTTCATGAAATTAGTCCAAATAAAGCACCAGGATATGACTTGATAACAGGTAAAATTCTAAAAGAACTATCTAGAAAGGGTTTCATTTTGCTAACCATGATCTTTAACGCAGTTTTAAGATTGGAGTATTACCCCTCTCAGTGGAAAGTGGCGAACATAGTTTTAATACAAAAACCTGGCAAGCCTGCTCATGAAATTACATCATATCGGCCAATCAGCCTTCTTCCATTGATGTCTAAGGTCTTTGAGAAGCTTTTGCTTAAAAGAATGAAGCCTGTGATTGATGAAATTGACGCTATCCCACACCACCAGTTTGGTTTCCGTCAATGTCATTCAACCTTAGAACAGGTACATAGGATTGTAAATGTTATAAGCCAGGGTTTAGAGACTGGGAAGTATTGTTCGGCAGCTTTTCTTGACATAAGTCAAGCTTTTGACAAAGTGTGGCATCAGGGCCTTCTTTTCAAGATAAAATCTTCATTGCCACATTCGTACTACAACTTACTCAAGTCTTATCTGGAAAATAGGTTCTTCCAAATTAAATATCAGGATGAATATTCTCCCTTAGTAGGAATTGAATCAGGAGTGCCTCAAGGAAGTGTGCTTGGGCCCGTATTATATACGTTATTCACAGCCGATCTTCCAGCGAGTCCAGGAGTAACGGTTGCAACATTCGCTGACGACACAGCTTACCTCGTTTCCCATGAAGATCCAGTTGTTGCATCTCAAATATTGCAGTTAAGTCTACACGAACTGTCCAATTGGCTCAATAAATGGAACATAAAAGTTAATCAAACCAAGTCATCACATCTCACTTGCACACTAAAATCTCAAACATGCCCCCCAGTCTCATTGGACAATGTTCCGTTGCCTCAAGTTACAGAAGTCAAATATCTGGGAATGCACATAGATAGGAGATTGACATGGCGCTCGCACATATGGCACAAAAGGCTTCAGTTGAACACCAAATATAGAAAAATGGCATGGTTACTACACAGCAAATCAAAACTATCATTAGAAAATAAGCTTCTCCTGTATAAAACAGTTTTAAAACCTATATGGACTTATGGAATTTCACTGTGGGGTTGTTCATCGAACAGCAATATAGATATCATCCAAAGATTTCAATCAAAAACACTACGAAACATACTTCAAGCACCCTGGTACATTAATAACACAATCATCCATCAAGACTCCAACATTCCTTTTGTCAAGACCGAAATTACTAAATTTAGCAGTCGATATTTAGAAAAATTGAACAATCACCCAAATTACCTTGCCCTGAATCTTTTAGATAATAGTAACGCTGTCTACAGACTGAAAAGACAACACGTATTAGATCTTCCAGTAAGATTTTTGTAATGTACTTTATACTTTTGTGTAACGATTTGTAATGTTAAACAATGTTTATGTTAGCCACGTCATTGGACGTGTGTTAATCCATGTTATATTATTTAACCTCACATTTACTTATTGTTCAACTATGAATAGATTGTAAATTCAAATAAATGTTATAAAAAAAAAAAAAAAAAGCAATGTTACTTTCGGTAGTAAACAATAGACAGCTGTTGAAAATATGATGTTTCGCAGGTTGTAAACACATAACAAAAACAGCTGAACTCATAGTAGTGTAGTGAAAAATATTTTATTGCATGCAATCGTCAGTATGTTAAGCTAAATATAGCTAAACATTTCCATTCACTCTATGACAACTGTTTATCTTCCAAACATACAGAAAATTTACATTCATTCCAATATCATTAATTCGAATTTATTCCACTCTGGCCTCATCGTCTGTCAGTACATCAGTCGATGTTCCAATTGTGTGCCATAAAATCGTCAATACTGTAAAAGGCTTGCACAATCAATCCTGATTTTAGACGAGTTTTAAATGCCTGAGGCACTGGAGTGCTTTTAATATAATCTGTTGTATAGATGAACTTCTGCCTTTCTACTTTAATTTCTTGATAGTGTGCTTGTTTCAAGCAACCATCAAAATAAGGAATGTATACTACCTGACTACGTCCTCGAAAGTACAGATTGAGCCATGAGTGGATCCAGCCTTTAACATCCACGGAACTTAGTTTATTTAGTAATATTTCATGGTCTATAACAGCAAAAGTTTTACTTAATACTTTAAGACAAATATAGTATTCACACCTATTTAGAAACTAAAAAAATGAAATTATATAGTTAAAGAGGTTAGTTCTGAATCCCCAAGTTTAGTTTGACTAAGACTTAAATATTAATTTTACAATTATTAATATTTAAGTGTTATTCCTATGTTTAATCCTATGTTTTTCATACTTATTTGACTATATTGCAAGCACTGAATGGTGAACATCTGCGAATCTTCTTACCTATTATACGTTTTTAAAACAACGAACGTATTACAATAGTTAATTATCTCTAGTGAACAATATAATAAAGTCAAATATAATTGATGATAACAATATTAATTGACTAATTATTTTACCAATCTAATTACGGATCTTTCTAACATGGTGTATTGGATTCAACAAGGAAGCCACTGTTTATTGTAATAAACTAATTATTTCTATACAATGGTGACTTGTTACATAGTTGTCAGTATTTATGGATATGAAACAAATAAAATCAAAAGAAAAATTTCGTATGAGGTTGAAGTAAGAATTAGAATTACCTTCTTTGAATGCTGTGAACTGAAATAAGGACAAATTTCCATTGTAAAGATGTAGAGGGTGTTTCTTTTAAAACACAACCTATGATTTGAAATAAAAATGACAAACGTAACATATATCTATAACACATTTTACTATTAATTATATTTAATACTATTATTTACATCCCTCTTTAGTAAATTTCTGGACACCTTTATCAAAGTTTGCTCAAAACCATATTTCTAACCTAATTTTAATGACATTACACGAAATAAAGTGATCAACAATGACACAATGTAAATCAGTTGATAGCCAAGAAAGAAGAAGCACCAGGGCTACCAACTTATGAACTTGAAATGATCTTAAACATCCATTATCTGTACTTGTAAACAGAGTTGCGTTTTAACACCCTGTATTTACGTTAGTACAAGTGAAATAGTTATTTCTTCCTAATACCTACCTTTCTTGAATTAAGCTTGACTTAACAAAATAAAAATGTTGCATGCAATGTTATATGTTATACCTTTTAGCTATACTCAGATACGACATCTATATACTGTATTATGCAAGTAAAAAATCTCGAGATGGCTTAATATTTTTATTTTTATTATTTTTTTTAAGGAGAGGCCGATCTCCTCCTTAACCTTACTCTGCCCATTCATCATATACTATTGATCTGTGTGAGGAACTCATTTAGACAGAATAAGGGGGCGAACCAGTACAGTAGAAGGTAATATTACTGATAAATCTTTCAGTCCAGGCCGGATTCGAACCAGCGAAATCTCTAACCTAAGTTCAAAGTCCTGACGCCTTAGACCACTCGGCCACCGGCTCGCCCAATTATTAATTGGGTCAGAGGATTAAAGTTTTAAAGTGTTGGTCAAGCAGAGAAGAATGCCGAAAAACTGTACTTCAAAAGGATTATTCGTTAAAAAATTATGGTTATGCAAAGATTATAATTAATAACCTAATAATAACAATGAATTAATAACTTATAAAATTCAGCTGAAGAATATGATAATATTGCGTAGTTCAATATATTAATCACTGGGATATTGGGATAAAACTACGACTTTATTGTAGTTGGGTGTGTTTTTGAGAGTAAATTTCGTCTCGATATTTTTATTTTATTATTTTTTTAAAGGAGAGGCCGATCTTAATTGGTCGGTAGCGTAGTTGGTTCAATCCCAGCTTCATGTGCTAAATGTTGTCAGTTCGATCCCAATCAGAGTCATAATACATTTTGAGAAGGATCAGCTGATAACCACCGGCTGTTCATTTGTCATTGGGCTATTAATTAATGACACTTTCTAAGGAATAGTCGGCCTTAGTTTGTAACAATGACTACATTCGCTCATCAACACTCATCACATTCATTCGAAATCCATATTCGCCCATATCTTGACGATCGGCATCTTATGAATAAATAAATAAAATAAATTAGAAAAGAGTTCTTCTTGATTTGTAAAACAAATTTTTCCAAGCATTGGCTGATCGGATGAGGATAAGCTTGATATTGCTAGTCAGCTAACTTTGCTTAATGCGATACCGCAGGCAATATTTTGCAGGGCATCATGTATAAGAAATTTTATTTTTAGTGAAGTGATGAGCGCTGAATCGTGCACATTTCAACTAGTGAGTGAAAAATATTCCTAATAACTTAAAGTTTTACTACGTTCAACACGATACCTTGTTGGTAATGACAAATATTTCTCCACAAAACTACGGTGTGCAACGTCGGTGGTACATGGCGAACTTTTCGTCATGAGCCACCGGTGGTGCACCCTTCAATGGCAACAATACTTTTCTAAACTGCAGCCGGGTTTTGTTTGAGTGTTGTATATATCTTAAACGAGTCTTATACTAAATATGGACCATATATATTATGTCCACCGGTGACGCACATTTCAGTGAATTATTACCAGGATTTTTGCAAAATGTAAAACCTACATTATACACAAATCAAGGGGTTTTTTTATGATAAGTAAGACACAAGATATACGTTTGTCATGCTAAAAAATATTTTGTCTAAAAATAATAGAATTTTAATGAATTTTGTTAAAATAGTCAAAGCACATTGTAGGATTCCCATCACAAACATTACAAATATTCTTTTTCAAGCACACTCGATTTATATTATTTTTATTAAAGAAAATCGTGTATAACGATCATATAAAAAGCATGTGGAATAAACATTAGTGAATATTTGAATTGCTGACCTTGAAAAAATAGTTTTGTTATCATAGTACACTCGATAAAACTACACGTATTTAATTGTTCAAATATTTGTAGCGTACCACCGGTGGTGCAGTATAGAGACAGAACTTTTCTCATCACTGCTCGTAATAGCAACTGCCAGTAAAATGTGCGTTTGTAAATATACATCTTAAATGTGGCAACGTTAACATTTGTTTATGAAAATAACCAAACTGCTAAATAAGGCACAGAAAACATATATTTCTGTTAAATATAACGTAACCACCATTGAATGTTAAACAGTAACTATTTATTTCAACCTCATTTTAAATAAAGCATTTTGTATTTCCAAGGGATGAAAATTGAAACAGCTGGTGAGAAATATTCATGACACATCCTCTTTGCAAGCTCCCTTTGGACCACGGCGTGAACAGTCAATCCATTCATCTCCTGGGGATGTTTTGAGTACGGAGTCCCCTTCACTCCATGGGGGTCCGTCTGACCATTGAATGGCTGAGGGCCCATTAGGGAAATAAATTGTCACAGAGTTGCGGTTTGGTTACGATTGATTCATAATTCATCTTAGAGATGTTTTCCTCCCCTATCTTCACTGCTTGAAGACAACGTAAACTCTAGGTGAACGAGAGCTGCAAATATGAATAGATTGGTACACACACACACACACACACACACACACACACACACACACACACACACACACACACACACACACACACACACACACACACACACACACACACACACACACACACACACACACACACACACACACACACACACACACACACACACACACACACACACACACACACACACACACACACACACACACACACACACACACACACACACACACACACACACACACACACACACACACACACACACACACACACACACACACACACACACACACACACACACACACACACACACGCACGCACGCACGCACGCACGCACGCACGCACGCACGCACGCACGCACGCACGCACGCACGCACGCACGCACGCACGCACGCACGCACGCACGCACGCACGCACGCACGCACGCACGCACGCACGCACGCACGCACGCACGCACGCACGCACGCACGCACGCACGCACGCACGCACGCACGCACGCACGCACGCACGCGCGCGCGCGCGCACGCGCGCGCACACACACACACACACACACACACACACACACACACACACACACACACACACACACACACACACACACACACACACACACACACACACACACACACACACACACACACACACACACACACACACACACACACACACACACACACACACACACACACACACACACACACACACACACACACACACACACACACACACACACACACACACACACACACACACACACACACACACACACACACACACACACACACACACACACACACACACACACACACACACACACACACACACACACACACACACACACACACACACACACACACACACACACACACACACACACACACACACACACACACACACACACACACACACACACACACACACACACACACACACACACACACACACACACACACACACACACACACACACACACACACACACACACACACACACACACACACACACACACACACACACACACACACACACACACACACCTTACTCGCGGGCATTTCCACCTGTAACACAACAACCTTAAATCGGCAAACTAATTATTTATTACAGAAAATGTTTAACAATATACAATAAATATAGTACAGAAAGGAATAAAGCTAACCACTATCTCCAGAAACGGTGGCCAGTGAAAAATATAAAAAATAATTAATAGATAGTAAAATCTTACGCTAAAATTATGTAAAATCTAAAAATATAGAGATCATGAAATCTCCGAAACCACACAACAGATTTTGATGAAATTTTGAGGGAAGTTGGATTTTGTATCAAAGAGATCCACTAAGACAGGATTAATAGAAATTCCACTCCTAATAACAGCCATTCAAACTTTCCTTTTTTTAAGAGTAACTTTAATTTAATAATTTATTTAAAACAGCTGATATAAAAAAACATAAAACATGACACAAAAGCTTGGCTAATTTGGGAGATCAGCTGATGCATTATAAGTGTAATAGTTAACTATTTTTCGCACTCGGTTTTTTTAGAGTTTTAATTGTGTTAAAAGTTTATTTTTTTGTTATAACTTGCATTATTAGTGATATTGAATACCTATTTTGTGTTTTTGTGTTGATTTCACCCAGTTATTGTTAAAATAACGAAGGGGTCTTTGTTTAAACATTGCTTACCTAAGCATAACCAAAAAACAATAATGGCTAAGCCAGTGTTTATTTTCCCTTCCCAATCTTCTGTCAACAAGCCTAAATCATGTGATTTAACGCCCAACACTACGGAATCAAATGAAAACATTGATCAAGATTTCTTAAGACCACCAAAAAGAAAAACAGTCAACAATTGTGTAAATCTACAGCCTAAAAGGTATGTCTTAGATACTAATCAGCTGTGTGATCAAAACAAATTTAGTCCACTATCAGACCACAACTACTCTATTGCTAATAATGATGAAAATGAGATGGCTGATGTAACTGCTACAAGTGAATTGCATAAAATTGTTAAACCTCCACCTATTTTTGTCCACGATGTTAACAATCATCAGGAAATTGTCAAAGATATTAAAAGTGTAATTACTTGTGAGTTTACCACTGAAGTCAAAGGCTCATCTTTGAAAATTAATCTTCTGACCATAGATGATTTTAGAAAACTGACACAATTTTACGACGAATCAAATGTTAAATACCATACGTTTCAGACAAAAATAGACAGAAAATTAGAAGTCGTAATTAAAAACGTTCCCTGCTCTCTTTCTCCAGAGGAAATTCAGGATGAGTTAATCTCTCACAACTATCCAGTTCTCACTGTAAATAGATTATTTAACAAGGAAAAAATTCCATTCCCTATTTGTGCAGTCTCGTTAGAAAACAATGAATCTGGAAAAGCTATATTTGAATTAAATAGACTGTGCTACTCTGTTGTTCATGTTGAGCCTAAAAGGAAGCCTAAAAATGTGCCCCAGTGTACTCGATGTCAACGTTATGGTCACACAAAAAATTTTTGCAAGCTCGATCCCAGATGTGTGAAGTGTACTGGCCAACATCTCTACTCTGCTTGTCCGAAGAAGAAGACCGACCCCCCTGTATGTGTAAACTGTGGGGAGAATCATTCGGCCAATTTCAAAGGCTGTAAATACTATAAAGATATACAGCAAAAGACTAAAAGCAATGTTACTGGACTCACCCATCACTCATCTACTAGGAGCACTGATGAAAATCGCAGTACCGAAAACACTGGAATTGGAATAAAACCCTCACAAGCCCGCCCTCAAGCAACTTCCAAGTCATACGCTCAAGCAACTAAGAAGACGTCAACAAATTTGCATCACCAAACTGATTTCAGTGTTTTTAATAACGACACTACTGAAACTGCAGCTAACGAGGTACTTGAGAGTGGCTCTAATATAGAACAACTAATATTAGATTTAGTTAAGTCAGCCATGCCTGTCTTTAAAAAGATTATATCTAATGTTATTACTTCACTGTTCAAAAATGCACCCTAGAACATGCATCATACAAAACTTAACAATCCTAAACTGGAATGCTGATGGCCTAAAGAGAAAGAAGAATATTTTTTCAGAGTTCATGGTTCGGCATAACGTCGATGTCGCCTGCATCACTGAGACGCACTTTGTAATAAATGAGCCCTTTAAAATCCCTGGATACTTTATTTATAGAGAAGACAGGAATGCACCCAATGCTTCTGGAGGAGTGGCAATTTTTATAAAAAGAAACCTTAATCATCACAATATACTGTTGCCAAATCTTATTTCAGCTGAAGCTGTTGGTATCAAAATTAATTTGCAAAATGACCAGTCTTGTAATGTTATTTCTGTGT
This sequence comes from Stictocephala bisonia, assembly GCA_035578905.1. Taxonomy (NCBI): domain Eukaryota; kingdom Metazoa; phylum Arthropoda; class Insecta; order Hemiptera; family Membracidae; genus Stictocephala; species Stictocephala bisonia. Next base: position 1,131,801 of record JAQJVL010000146.1, read on the forward strand.
ACAAATCACCCAATCGACGTTTTCACCAACAAGATCTTTTAAATCTAAGTCATGGTGACACTCCAACTCTTATCTTAGGAGATTTAAATTGTAAACATCAATTCTGGGGTTGTAGGGTAACTAACCCGAATGGGATTCGCTTGTTACGTGCTATGAATGAAACCAATATAAATATTTCAGCTCCGTCTGAACCCACTCATTACCCTTGGCAAAACAATTTCCATCCCGATATATTGGACATTACTCTTCATAAAAACTTTGGAGCTCCTATTCTACAACAAGTAATCAGCGAACTTGATTCTGACCATCTCCCTATTATTGTAAGTTTTTTCATACAACCAATATTTTCTCCGCAAATTCCCAGACTGATAAACGGTCCAGTCGATTGGGATACCTTCTGTGCAGAATTCGACAATCGCTTGAAAGTTCCAACGGACTTATATTCAGTAAATGGCATTGACAGAGCAGTTCAAGACTTTACAGAGTGTTTACAAATATCAGTCAAAAATGCAACTATCCGGACTTTTCCCCCTACACGAAACACTTTTCTTCATCCTCCCATGAGAATTATGCAATTAATTAGATATAAAAATAGAGTGAGACGTCAGTGGCAGAGATACAGGTACCCTCACTTAAAGATGCAGCTAAATGAACTAATTCGTAAAGTACGTAGCGAACTTGATAAATATAGGATTAATTCTTACAAACTTTACGTTTCTGATATTGATCCTGGTGATTCTAATATGTGGAAAGCAACAAAGAGGCTTTTACAATCACCGACAATTGTGCCTCCACTAAAACAAAATAATTTTATTTTTGAAAGTGATTCCGAAAAGAGTAATGTGTTTGCTGATTTTTTTGAGAATGCATTCATTCCTAATGTTGTTCATGATTTTGAAACCAACAGAAATGTTGAGGATTTTTTGTCCACAACCCCTAGCAGTGCAGAGCAGCCTGTGAAATTTACCTCACCCTCGGAAATTAAAAATATTATTAAAAATCTCCCCAACAGAAAATCTCCAGGGCATGACTTGGTACCTAACATAGTTTTGAAGAATTTGTCTACCAAAGCACTTTCAATACTGGCATCTATTTTCAATGCTTGTATTTCTGTTGGTTACTTTCCCAAAAACTGGAAACTTGCTCAAATAATTGTTATACACAAGCCCAACAAACCTAAACATTTTCCTAGCAGTTACCGTCCGATTAGTCTCCTTTCATCAATATCAAAATTATTTGAAAAAATTATACAGAAGAGACTGCTAAAATACTTGGATTCTTCTAATATCATTCCCCCTTATCAGTTTGGATTTCGTACAAGGCATTCTACATCTCATCAACTTCTACGAATCAATGAAATCATATGTAAAGGATTTGAGAAGAAGCTTCATTCATCGGCAGCATTTTTGGACATAACAAGTGCATTTGATAAGGTTTGGCATGGCGGCCTGTTATATAAATTGTATCAGTTTGGACTTCCTTTGTATCTGAGAGCTTTGTTGCAATCGTTTCTGTCTGATAGGACTTTTTGTGTCAAACTCAACTGCACACTTTCCTCAGTTCGTCCAATAGGCGCAGGTGTTCCTCAAGGCTCAATACTGGGACCTCTTCTTTTTAATTTATACATGTCTGATATTCCTGTGCTTCCTCAGGCTACTATCGCTCTTTATGCTGATGACACGGTTCTTATTACCCAGCACATTGACATCAACCAGGCCGTAAATTCTTTACAATTCAGCGTTACATCTCTAACCAATTGGTTTAAAAGCTGGAGACTATCGTTAAATCCATTGAAATGTGAAACAAAGGTTTTCTCTTTGAGGAAGTATATTTTGCCACCTGAAGTTACTATTGAAAATACTTCAATTCCTTGGAACCCTGATGATCAAGGCATAAAATACTTAGGTGTCTACCTCGATAAAAAATTAAACTGGAATCTTCACGTAAACAACAAACTCACTCAAGCATACGCACGTCTATCCATGTTATTTCCTATAATAAACAGAAAGTCGTCTTTAAAACCAGAATGTACATTTTTAATATATAAAACAATTCTTCGGCCGTTAATTATGTATGCCTGTCCAGTTTGGGGAATGTGCATTTCTTCCGGCAAACTGAAAAAGATTCAAATTTTCCAAAACAAAGTTTTAAGAATTGCAGTTGATAGTCCATGGTACATACGTAACTCTCATCTGCATGTACAATTTGGACTCGATACCATTGATGCTTTTATTAAAAGAAGTTGTCGTAAGTTCATGGCAAACTTAGAAAATGTTCCAGGAGCTATTAACTTTCACATTGGAGAACCTACTTTGCACAGGCGTTTGAAAGCCAGACTTCCTCAAGACATGATAGACTGATTTATAGCCTCTCTATGTAACACTTATTTGTTTTTGTTTTTTTTAAACTTACTTAAATATGTTTTATATATATATATATATATATATTTTTATTTTTTTTTTTTTTTTTTTTTTTTTTTTTTTTTTTTTTTACTGATTGTTATTCGTGTTACAGGGTGACTCATATATGAGCGAACCCGATAATGTTATTATTCTACCTGTTACATTTTCTGTGTATAATATGTAAAATATTGATCCAGAAATAAAAGTGTAAAAAAAAAAAAAAAAATTGGCTAATTTGTTTTCATTATGAAATGTTTATAGTAATCTATACTAACTCTGGCATGATTGCACTACTTTGCATCCCCTAAAGTAGACTTATGTAGTTTTCTAACTAGACTATAAAACTTTCTTGGAGAACGGCAGTAGGCTAAGCTTTTATATTTATATGATGGTTTAGAACATGGGGAGAAGAGTAAGCAAGTGTAGAGAACCACTCCGTAGTGAATCAGGGGCTGCGCGTAGTTTACATATATTACTATTTTTGCTTTAACATTACATGGAAAAGCAACTACGAGTTACTGCTAATAAAACATTTCATAATATCCCCTCCCTTTAACATTTATTTTTTGGCATTTTATTTTCCTTGTTATTATTTTATAGCATCAGCGCCCCTAGTGTTTAAAAAGAAAACACAACATTTTTACAACTCTCTCGTTGTCTTTAGTTATTACCTACTACATTATACTTCATTTCAATTAAACTAGATTAAAATTAGACTAGGAACCACCTTAGCACGCTTCGCGTGTTAGTCGCTACGCTCGTGTCACCTCAATCTTCGATATCGGTAATGGTAATATTAAATGAATTACCCGACATGACTTCAGTGTGCTCTTACAACAAATGCTGGAACTATGAGGAGCCATTGGAGATGCTAAACCAGTGGCGTGGCGATGTTAGCAAACTGCAAGCAACCATAGCAATGCATTGTTGTCAAGTTCCAGTTCCTTAGTGCAACTGTTTTATAACCTACTTCTTTAATATTGTGAATTTGAGTGTGAGTAAACTTATTATGATTGTAGACTTCTTATTTTTGGTTTTTATTGTTTATAAACTGTTCTTATCGCATTATTTATACATTATTGTATTGTAATCTGGTTTGAACCAACTAAAAATGACTTTAAACGAATATTTCTATATCAACAAGTGATATTTTCTGTTGTATGTCAGTCAAACGCTGTACCACAGTATAAAACACACTGTGGCTGTACTCTTGAAACACTACATGTCAGAGCTTCATTCAAATACCACTAAGCGCGCTCATGTCCAGTCGGGTAATTCAATAAATAAACATAGTAATCGGTTGAAATTGAAAACTATACAACAGAAGTTGAAATCTTTTATTATTTTTGATAATTTTATGTTTTTTTTTATATATAAATTACAGAATGAGTTTTAAACACGTGGTAAATTTTCATTCTATTGTCAACGCTTAAGTACTTCTTCATTTTATTACTTCCATCAGTTTCCGGTATGTAGTATTCTGGACATGCAATTTGCCTTTAAAAATAGGCTTAAAAATTGGTTGGGAGGCGATAAATGTAGTATTATGTTGAGTCAATAAGAGGTTTGAGTCTCTATTTAATATTTTAGTAAACATTTTTTACCTCAGAATTTTTTTACACACAGCAACTAGACGTGCTTGTGTATTAACAAGCTCACACATATTCATCATATTTGGATGTGTTGGTGTTTTGGACAGATCATTTTGTCAAAATATAATATCAATTTTCGTAAATAAATTCTCTTTGCTGAAGTAGTTATATTCAAAACTACTTTCCTTATTTATCAACAAAATCACAATTACAATAGTTATGTCACAACGGAAAATCCAATAATATGTTTTTTTAATCGGAAAATCTCCGATTTTAAAAACCATGTTAAGAATCAATGCAATGTCGACATACCCACACAGTAGAGCAACCAAAATACGGTAGGTATACGGCGGGACTGCGTTGTAGACTGTGAAATCACACGAGCAAATCAGCTGATTTGATTATTTTATTAACTACTGGTATAAATAAATCTACAAATCATATGGAAGCTTTCAGGTAAATTTTAAGCAATCTCTTCACTACTAATCCGCTACAATTGTATCCACAGAAATTAAAAAAAGTTTGTCAGTATATTCAAATTATTAAATTTTCAATAAAAACCAATAAATTTCAATTTCAACTAGGCCAGCAAAGCTGGCATCATCAAGCAACAATAAGTTTTTCAGTGTTTATTTGTTGTTCCACTCGGTTGTCACGTCACCCATGTGGTATAACGAGATGAGCGTGATACCTACAGTATATATATATATATATATATATATATATATATATATATATATTTTTTTTTTTTTTTTTACCAAAGACATGCCTCATATCTCTTTGATCGACGTCTTTAATAATGAATAATGCTCATATTTAGTTAAATATTTGTTAGTAGGCAAACATCGAACATTCACTGAATATATCGATAACCATCGATTGAGTGATAGTCGAATATAAATCGATACGAACTCGTGTGTTGGACGCAGGACTCTGGGTGCGTTCTGCGTCGAATCAATACTCCCAACTTCACGATAGTCATCGCCTATCGACCCGTGCCCTCCGGTCTCCACAAGATGATCCCATGGTGAGTAAAAACATTGGTCTAAATAATGTAAATAATACTTTCCTAGATATATTTACGATATTTATTTTATTGTTTTGTTCGATTATTTCTCTCCCTGACAGTTTCTAGCTCTTGTTGGTTAGCTCTATTGTTGATTCATACCTGATTTAACACAACATTGAATGCAAATTTAAGAAAAAATAAGCAGAATTAAAAAATTCTTTATGGTATGGTTCTCTAACATGACCTAATCTAAAAACTTTAATAATACCTAACAATAGATAGGCTGTAAATGTAAATAAATACTTAGGAATAAATATGTCCTCTTAATTTGAATATATATATTTTTTATTTTGAATAAACTCAAAACATTTAAATATAGATCACTTAACATCAATTTAAACTAACTTGTTAAGAACAAAATATTTCAATAACTGCAGTTATTAGTGTTTACTACGGTAGTAATTTTTACCATTAGTCTGTTATTGGCAAAAAGATTAATGATAAGAGAAAAAAGTTTTGGTGCATTTGATTGTTCCACTTAAAGTATGATTAAATGATTTATGTAAAATGTCCTTGGCCCTATGTACATATGACATCATTATTATTAATATCATCATCATCATCGATAATCTCCTGTACAGAGAGAGCTGAAACACGATCAACTTTATTCTTCTTTCTTCTCAAAAACCGCTCATATATTTGCTGTGTTCTGTTTTCCTCTCTTTTGTCCACTTTTTTCCTGTCCTTTTCTCTGTGGGTGTTTTTCTGTTTTTGATTTTTCCTCCTGTTATCCTTCCTGTTTTATATGTCTTCTTAAGACATGTTTAGCTTTATGAGATTTTCCATATTTTCTTTAATCCAATTTGTTTTAGTTTTACTGTCTGTCTATCTCGCTTTTTCCAAAAATTTTCTGTTTGCTTGTATAGTTCTAATATCGGTCTCTTTGTCCATGTCCCTTCTCTGTGAACTGGCCCTGTAAACTGTAGATCTTTCTTAGTATTTGTTTTCTTCTTTTTATATACGTTCTTTTTCTGTCCTGTTCTTATAAATAAATAACTACAATTTAAGTCACAGGTCTCTGTACATTTAATTTAATACTTTAATTTTTTAGACTTTATATACTTGTATAATATTTTCAAAATGCTTAATGTAAATTTTTTGTAGTTTCAAAATATGTAAATTTGACGCAATTATGCAGATGTTATTTTTGTCTTAAATAAAGATATTCTGAGTTATATATCTTTGATTTTTGTTCTTCCCTTTATTACTTATGTTTCTGAGACATATAAAGACTCTGGCAAAATTACTGCATTGTAATGCCTTAGTTTATTGTTAGTGGATATGTTTCACTTGTTGTAGTGGTTCCATGTAAATATGTATGCTTTCCATAGTTTCATAGACCTCTCTTCATTTGATGTATTCAGTCCCTTTTTTTTGGTATTATTTCTCCTAAATATTTACAATTCGGTACATAAACTTAAATAAATATATTACTCATTGCCTTTTTGGCGGTTGGTGGTTTAAATTAATTAATTAATTCCTAGTCCCCAATGTATTGATTGTTGAACTAAGTTCTTATACAATGGTTCAACTGATTTATAATGTTAAAAAGTTATTTTATAAATGTCCCAACTTTCAATATAAATACACAGGTATTATTTTGTTTGTTAAAATGTTTCTCTGTACAAATTATGTTTTTAAATAAACATTCACACAACTTAATATTTATTTTTCTATAGTTTGACACTGTTTTGATTTAGTATTAAACCTAATTATTTTTATACATATAATTAATTATTCATCATGGTTTGATAATGTTTATGCATATATCACATGGTCTGGACAATAAAGCATTTTAGTATAAAATTTTATCCTGAAAAAATGTTTACAAAGTGGTTGAAATATTGTTTATTTATTCATACTGCTAAACAAACAATTTTTAAAGGTAATATTAAAATAGTGAATTGTTATTTACAAATAATATAGACACAATATCAAATAATATGGCTTATTTTATGATTGAAACCTGAAAGAGGGACAGTTTTCTATTTTTATAGGACAGTTTTTGTAAATGCAAATTCGATACTCATGCACATGGGGTTAAGGGAGTTTAATCAAAATTAAGTGTGATTACTTTGTTGCATAGTTTCCGCAAGTGGTAATTAAAAGTGATTTTTTCCAGATGGACTATGGAGTGGACAGACTGACATCCCTGCAGCCAAAGTCCAAGGCCTGGCTCAGCTTTCCCAAGTCAAGTAAGTCCAGTTTTTTGGTGGGAATTGTGAATTTTCTGGTGAAAAGTAAAATTACTAAGCTTTATGTTAATGCATTAAAAAACTAACCTTCTATTAACCAAAACCTTAATGAGGTTTGTAAATTTGTCCATCCAGTTATAGATAGATACTAAAAATATTTGAGTAGAATATTAACTTTTTTTCTGTCTATTTACAACGACAGTGGCATTTTTGACTCATAATTCAAATGCTGTTAAGGGACAACAGTCCAAAACCTTCCAGAAAATTTTAAGTGTATCTCCCGGGATTTGAACGTGTCACTGCATATTGAAGCTATTGTGCTAGCCACTAAGCTACCAAGAGCTCTAACTTAGAGCAAATCCAGCCATAATATGTTGAAAAAATAAGTGAACTCGTAACATGAATACTAAAGTGAGCCTTCAAAGAAATACCGGGCTATTGCGGATTTTCATTTGCTCAGAGTTATTGATCAGCAACAATAATGAAACTAGGTTGCTGATCAATAACTCAATCAATATTAATCAGCAAAATTGAACTGAACGATGCATTTGTAAATTATTGTAATAATTTTAATGTGGATTTATTTTTAAGTTTAGGATAATCTAACTATCTTGTCATTATTTTTCAACTAACTAAAACAGTGAGCCATTACAATAAATAAGTTATTTACTCAAAGACATCAGTTGGTATTGCTTAAACATTGTACTGACAGTCAGCCCTTGCTTGCTACGGTGTGTTCTCTACACTTGCTTACCCTTCTCTCCGTGGGTGGTTCTCTTTAATCAATCAATATAAAAGCTCAGCCTGCTGCCTTTCTCCTAGAAAACCCTGTAAGTTTACTTTAGGGAATGTAGTACTTTAGGGTGTATCAGAGCTAATGTAAACCGCGCCAAAATAGTTCGATGATAGCTGTGGCATGTGAAGTTCCCCTCCTCACTTCTCGCCCAGCAATGTTGTCAATTATAAATTTGTTGAAAATATTGATGATTTGTCTAAACATCTGTTGCAGTAAACAAACACTATCATTTGCTATCATAAACCACGGTATATAGAAAAGAAGATGGTAGGTATCACACACATCTCCAATAACGTCACATTGGCGAAATTACAAAAATAAACACAAAAATACTGTTCTAATTCCCATAATTATAATTCCAGCTGATAAGTGGTAAATAACTTGCTTAACTATTCAGCTGAATGTTTATATGTAATTGGTGAATTTAGTTACCAGTATTAATAGAATAAACAAACCAGCTGATTTCGTCCATATGACGTTACAGTCTACTGCGCAGTCTAGTTGTGATACCTGATGTCTTTTCTAAATAGTTACCATGTTTGTTTTATAATGCACGTGTTTTGGTTATATATATTTAGTGATATAATTACGGATAAAAACAGCTATTTCATTTGATAAACATTATTTAAAGTAATTTCTACAGAATATAAAATATTTATATTATTATAATGCTATAAACAATTACACGATTAACACATACGATAGTTAATTTTACCACTACGTTCTAGAGGTCTTTTAATAATATCATACAGGTTTTGTAAACAAAACGCCAATTAAATTGACAGTATTGAACATACGCATACTTGTCATAGATGAAACATGTGATTTGGTGCTTCTCAGAAACTATATGGTAACACCTTCTAAAATGTCATCAGACTATTTTGATGTGGTTTACATTAGTAGAAATGACCTAAACATTTTACAATGAAAACCAAATCAGCCAAGCTCTTGTATTATGTTTATGTTTGTTGTACCAGCTGTTTGAAATAAATTATTAAATCAAATTAATGCCAATGGAAAAAAGAAAATGTTGATGTGCTGTTTCTACCCCTTAGGATTGAAATTTTGAGAAATTATTTCTTAGTGGGTCTCTATGATACAAAAGCTAACTTCCTCTCATGCTTCATCAAAATCTGTTCTGTGGTTACGAAAATTTTATGATGAGTGAGTTCATTATTTTGGATTTTATATATTAAGATTAAAGAATTATGATTCAAACATTATGGTTTCAACAACCCAACCGTATGCCTTGTAACGCACCATCTGTTAGAGGAACATTATGAACTATCCCATCCATAGATCCTGTACATGTTAAATGAAATATTCCATCCATAGATCCTGTACATGTTACATGAACTATCCCATCCATAGATCCTGTACATGTTACAACCAAAGGTACACTATTCCCTCTGGTCTTCCCCTTAAACCTCTTTTTAGATTAGGGAATTCTAGATTAGTTGTTGTATTGATATGACAGTACTCACTAGGGTCCACCCATTCACTATATGATCACTAAGATATTTACTTCAGAGATAAACAGTTGAAGTAATTGTTAATTTCTACAATATGCACAAACTGTGGGTAGGAATTCATATCAACACTAAAACTCAAGAATTTGCTCTCATTGGTTCTGATCTTATAATAGTAGTAGTTTCAGAATATAAAGGCTTCTAAGGGCTGGTGGTTTCAATGATTCTTCCCAATTTGTTACTATGTTATACTCCAGCCGTTCCAACTTTACCTCTGATAGGAGCACAACGTGGCAACATTGAATGTCTTGAGCGCTTGACTCTTTCCTGACCCACGGATAATTTGTTTCTGGTCTAGATAGATCACAACTAGGGACTGATAGTTTTTATAAGTTAAAATTGTCCGATTGACTTTGTTTTTTGATATTTGTAAACAGTAAAAAAAGTACTTTCCAGTTAAACACTAAAAAGATTTTAATTCCTATTTAAAAAATCACCTTGTACATTATTTCCAATTGTGAGTCATCAGATGTAAAATTTAGAGGAGGGCTGTGACGGTCTGGATGCGACGTTGCCTATATCAATTTTCCAGTTTAGCTCGCAAACCTCGGAGGTAAAGTTAGAACGACTGGACTCATTACCACTGTACATGTATGGGTGGGCGGGTGGGTCAATACCACTACTGTACTTGTATGGGTGGGCGGGTGGGTCATTACCACTGTACGTGTATGGGTGGGCGGGTGGGTTATCTTTGACTGACTGATCACACTCTAAACAACATTTTTTGGTCCATGAAACTTGACACTAATGTGTTTCATAGGCTTTAGATTCGTATTGATATTTGTGCACAGGTTAAATGCACAAATGAAATTTAAAAAACTTACAATATGTGATTTAATGCTACTTGAAGCCTCTGTAAGATTTTTTAAAAGTATTTAATAAGTCAGACTGAATCAATATTCTATTCTTAGTTTTTTTGTCAGTATTTATTATCCTCATTCCCGCACAACTAATCAGTTTAATTGTGTAAGAACTACAATATTGTGGGAATTAATGTGAACAAACAGAAATAATTTGTAAATATGATTTATTTAGGACAAAGATACATTTAGGTACACTTACATGAGATAATTTCCATTAACTAATATTTAATGTGTCCCCCTTTTACTTTTATGACTTCCTGGAGTCTTCTTGGCATGGAATCCACAAGTTTTTTGCAATTGTTTGTGATGGCTTCATCTCTAAACCAAACCTGAATCACTGCTTCCACCAGTTTTGTTTTTGTCGTACAGTCCAATTTTTGTAGCCTAGCCTTACATATTGCCCACAAATTTTCTATAGGATTAAGATCAGGTGAATTCCCAGGCCAATCAAGAAGGGTAATATTATTATCTGTAAAGTATTTCATCATAATCTTCGATACGTGGCACGGAGCCGAGTCTTGTTGAAAAATTGCGGTCCCTTCGGCCTGTACTTTATTAAGTTCTATAGCTAAGCGTTGCCCTAGCAATGCTTTGTATTTTTCACTATTCATCATACCTTCAATTGGAATAAGTGTGCCAGTACTTGAGTATGAAAAACAGCCCCAGAAAATTTTTTGGGGGGGATGTTTGACTGTTTGGTTAATATGGCTAGCAGAACGTGACTCATTGGCGAACACGAACGAACTTTGATCGCTGGCCCTGCACAACGAAGTGGGTCTCGTCAGAAAATAACACTTTTCTCCAATCTTCTGCACTCCAATGAGCATATTTTTTTGCCCAATTCAGCCTTTTTTTCATCATAGGCACTGTCAGAAGTTGTTTTCTCTGTGGTCTCACGGCTCTTCTCCCTCCTTCTAAGAGACGTTGTCGTGAATTTTCACTCCAGCCTTTTCTAAATCTTGCTGAAGGTCATAGCTTGTTTTTCTGGGATGAAATTTCCTATCTCGCAATAGAAAGGCTTCATTGCGAGCTGACCCTGTTTGTTTTTTTGTTTGATGATTTTGTTTACTGCACCCAAACTTACACAACACTCCTTTGCAATGTCCCTCTGAGTCATTGGTGTATATTCAATAAGTGTTATGACCTTTTCTCTTTTTCTAGGCGTGATATCCATATTAATAACAAATCAAACCAGAATGCACCATTTTCACAAAATCAATGAAAATAACACAAACTTGCATAAACATTAAAATATAACACTGTTATAACAAAAAGCACGTGTTTACATCAATTTACTAATAAGGTTTTGAGGTTATGTTGTTTCCTGGACAAAACAGCTGATAGAATGGGCACAGCAGGTGTGCCAACTTATGAAAACTGAAATTTTGTCTCTGTTCACATTAATTCGCACAATACTGTAAACGCTGGACAAGTTTCAAACTAATGTAAATAAAACAGCACTATATAATCTTTGTTTTTGTTGTTGTTGTAAGAGTTACTTCCGAACAGAACCTTTCTTAGCTAATTTTTAACTATATATTATTATTAATATATATAATTTAATTTCACACTTTAATCTATTCATTAACCATTTAAAAAACTTATAGCAATTATATTAATTCCAGTAAAGGTAATTAATAACAGAATAATTACAAGATTCCACCAGAGTTACTTTTGGATTTACTATGGTTTGATTTTAGATTAGGTTTAAGGGCACTAGGCCAGGAATTAGTATATGGAGAGATAGGACATCAGCAAACTTACCTTAGAAGACAAGTTCATTAACACCAGAGTAGTAGTAACATACACAAAAGAAACACAAAATCACACAACATTTCTGTGCCACTGACACTTTCTTCAGGTTGAGTATCTCTCTCTCTTTCTCTTTACTCACCTGAAGAAAGTGCCAGTGGCACAGAACATTTTGTATGATTTTGTGTTTTTATAGTTTTATTTGTGATAATATTTCAATGGTGGTAATTAAAGAAATACCTTTAAAGGGAGAATTACAAATTCAATCTTGTTTGATCAATTTTATATAATCAACAACGCTTGAGGCCGTTGCTCTTATACACTCCATCTTGCTTGATAAGTTTTCAAAATGAAAATTAAAATGTTTGTGGAACATCTCATTGGAATAAGCTGTGGTAGCCAACAGTATCCAACACTTTTTATTTTATATTTATATCCGTCTAAATATTAATTTCTACAAACTCACAACATACAACGTAAACTTCTACATAGCATAATAAGTTCTGTTAAAACTTCTTTTGAGCAATGCAGTATGTCACACATTGTTTTGAATATATAAACAAACAACATTCGACTCCAAAGTAGTGAATATTCCCACACTTGCATACTACTTAGTCTGCGACAAGGTTTGGGAGGTCCTATGCCCCATACAAGCTATGACCTATTCCTATAGGAAGTGGGTGTGGTATTCTTGAAGCTTGAACAGAAAGACAAGCTCGAGTAAATAAAATTTACATTCTATTACACGCTCGATATTCCTCACTATTGTACCTAAAATATCAAAACCAACTTGATTTACCCAAGCAAGCTCGAGTCAGTAATACTGAATAAATTTTTAGGTATTCCTCACCCAATCTTCTTTGAGTAAGCTAAATTGATCAAGCATGCTTGACCCTAAAGATAATAAGTAAAAAGTTATGATTTATCTGGTGGTGTGGCTTAATACTTGACGTTTTATAAGCTTATAAAATATTCAGATTCAAGGGTCAGCCAATAGTTGATTCTCCATCTATTAAGTTGGATAACTTCTAAATATGTGGCATATGAAGTTTATAACTACAAAATAATGATAAGTAATGAACTGTTAACATGTTTTTGAAGCATTTGATAAGTAATAACTAGAGAATGATAATAGATCGGTTCTCAAACGAATTTTATTCCAAGTTAGAAAATGTCACAGTACAATGTGATATTTCATCTTCCTGCATTATTTCTAAGGCTTGATTCAGTTAGTTCACGATTTTAGTGCCCCATGCTGCCAGCATTATTTCCAAGGTTATTCAGCAATAAAAACATCCATATATAAGTAAAATATTTTCAACTAAACTTTCATTAATATGGAGTGCTTCAGGCATTATTCCAGACTACATACAATGCCTAGCAAGCATCTCCCATATTTTGCTAATCTGCATTAAGTTTTGAAACTTAAGATATAGTTGTTAAATGAAATAAACCAAAACTACTAATTGAATGTGTACCACTGCAAAGCACACTCATAATGGGTGGTCTATTGTTTCTGGAATTCTGACTTGAAGACTGATAGGTCTAAAAACTGCATATATGCTTTAGGTGAATAGAATAGAATAGTTTATTGGCTACAAAATATTTCAAGCAAATACATAGGCAAGTCAGTACAATTCATATTAAAATGTATTTAATATGTATCTACTGTTAAAAGAAGTCATCTTCATTCCATTGACTCAATAAAAACTCATTTACAGAATAAAATGCATTTTTTAACAAGAAATTGTGAAGTTTTGATTTAACTTTGATTTCACTAAGAACAATCACTTAGTGTTTTCATTTTGATTGGTAGCTTATTCATTGACTTAGATGCAATATACTGAGGTTTTTTCACTTTTGCTTAATCTATGTTGAGGTAAATTTATGAAATGGCTATTTCTTGTATTATAAGAGTGAATTTCATTTCTGAGCACAGTTCTGTTTTCATTATTTCTAACATATAACAAACACTGCATTATATAAAGACAAGGCAGGGTGAGAATCTTAAGAAACCTAAAGATATCTCTACAGTGGTCAAGCCTTCCTGCTCCGGCAATAACACGGATAGCCTTCTTTTGCATTATAGATACCTCTTCTGCATGGGAGGCACCACCCCATACAACAAGACCATAGGCAATATGTGCTTGTAAGATACCAAAATAAGCCGTGCGGATGCCGTCCTGATCCAATTCACCACAAAGACATTTAAAAGCATAAATGCTTCTACTGAGTTTATTTTAAAGACCAATTATATGCTGATGCCAACAGTGTTGGGTCAAGGGTTAAGCCCAAGAATTTTGGATTTTCCATTAACTGTTTCGGTTTTCCTTTTAAGCGAAAAAGGGTTGTAACGGCTTTGTTAGTATTTAGTACCAATTCATTAGCAGTCAACCAGTTTTGAATAAGATTTTGATTTAATTTTGCTTGTGCCAATGCTAGACTACTACTGGGTTGCCTATTGATAATTGTAGTGTCATCAGCATAGAGGACAACATCCACTGGTACACACTTGCTCAGATCATTGATCATAACAATAAAAAGTAGAGGGCCAAGTACTGACCCCCCAGGGACTCCACAATTTACATCCAGGCTGTTTGAAACTTCGTTGTTACTAGCTACATATTGTTTTCGATTCTTCAGGTAACTTTGGAAGATTTTTAAGGCAGGCCCTTAAATTTTATAGTGCTGAAGTTTATTTACTAGAACCTCATGAGACACACAGTCAAAGGCCTTGCTGAGGTCACAGAAGGTGACAGCAGCAAGTTACTTTTTCTCAAAGCAGCATAGAATCTGTTCAACCAACTTGATTAAGGCATTAGTTGTAGAGAGACCTGTTCTAAAACCAAATTGTGAACTGCAGATCAACTTGTTAGACTCCATGTAAAGCATGAGCTGTTTGCCTCATGAGCTGTTTGCCTCATGAGCTGTTGCCTGTTGGTATTACCGAATGCTTACAGTTATCTGATTCTAATGCATCAGGTGATTTTATAATTGGATCTAATTCAATTCTAGATTATTCTATTGTTTGTTAATATTTTTTTTTATTCTGATGATATTGCTGTTTATAGAAATCCAGTCCAGACTCCAAGATTCAGACTACCGAAAATGAATATTCTTGAAAAATTGTCTACTATTTCCTGTTGTTTCTTACTCTTACAGTGCTGCTCTCTTGGAACAACACTAATAAGTGTGTATACAAAACCGCAGATATAGAATAAAATAAAATAAATTTATTAAAATAATATTTACATGGTTCTATAAACAATTAAATCTTGAAATTCTGTTAAGAAATGTAATTTGAAATTAATCTTGCTGGTAACTGATTTACTAATTTATTTAATATAAATATAATGATTGTTGTCTTAAATGTTATAGGACAAGGTGAAGACAAAGATCCATTGAAATATGGTTGTGAGGACTACTGGACCTGGAACCGGCATGATCGTAGTCATGAAGTGCGTTTGTATGGATCTGGATTGCGAGTGGCACATTTCCACCCCAACTGGAGTTTTGGAACTGCTGGAGTGCGGGGTACAAGGATCCTCAACAATGGCAGATACTATTGGGAAGTGCAGGTTTCCCAACGTATTTTTGGCACCAGCATGATGTTTGGGATAGGCACAAAAGATGCTTGCTTGCACAGGGACGTGTTTACAAACATGATCGGTGAGGACCTCAACAGCTGGGGGCTATCACATAAAGGCCTGATATGGCATGGAGGTATGTGGGCACAATATACAGTTCCGTTCAGAGAGAACCAAAAAACTTCTGTTGGCATTCTCTTTGATGGAGTCGAGGGAACGTTGACTTTCTACAAAGACAATAAGTGTTTAGGTGTGGCATTTAAAGACCTTCAGCAAGTGCGCGAACCACTGTATCCCATGGTTTGTTCTACAGCCTACAAGACCGAGATGACGTTGACTTACATGCGCCGGGACTTTGTGAATCTGCAAGACCGCTGTCGTGCTGTGATATTAGGGATAATTAAATCAAAAACAGATCTTGATAAACTAGAGGTCCCTCCATTGATAAGAGATTATCTCTCTGAACCCAAGTCAAGGGAATTCGTCCCTGTGGATTATTATTATGTACTGAATGTTTAAAACTAACTGAACTTTTTACATTCAAAGTACAAAGTTTGACAAAAGATGTTCGCACAAAAATCTCATTTGTAATTAACGTGTGTGAACACATAGGTAATTTTTTCAGCCTCTCATAAGGAATAGGACGAATAATATTTTTGTTTAATAAAGTGCAAAAATTATATCAGTTTTATTTTAACACTAGTGTTTGGTCAGAATTTGTTAATATTTGCTTTTGGAAGTAATATGTTTCTTATAAAACAATGTATTTTATGAATCTGTTTGATGAAAATTCATCAAACAGATTCATATGAGACAAATAAATTTTATTCATTGTAAATTCTAGTTTAATTATGAGTTACCATATTTATTTGTTGAGCATGTTAGGTTGTTGCTGATCTCATTTATAAATGCTTTAATTAGGCTAAGATTGTTGTCGTAATTTGTTCTAGAACGGTTTTAGAACATAGTGTACTTTATAGGTTATGAGCTTTTTTGTTACAAGACTTTCAAGGTTAAAGTGCACTGTAAAATACGGGACATATTTTATACACAGTGTAGCTTTTTATAAAAACATTAGCAGTGTGCTATTAAGGACTGTTCAAGTTGATATTATCGTTGACTATAGAAAAAATCAGACTGTCTAAGACAATGCTTATACTGGTATCTAATGGTGATTGGTTTCAAATAAGTATTCAGACAACTGGTTGGTGTACTATTATTTTCATGTTTTTTATTTAAATAAAAAACTTTCGCCAGTTCACATGGGCCTGCAGGCCTGTGCATGAAGTTTATTCAACGAGTAAAGAATCTACAGTTAGCTCAGTTGGGGATTGGGACATTGGACCTTGCTCTATGCAGTCCGAAGCCTAATCACTGAGCTACCACGCCGTCAACAGTTAATGCTCTAGTGGCTCCTCTAACCTCATTGTATGTGTAGGGATGGGTGAGTGGGTCAACAACACCACTGTACGCGCAGGGGTTGGGATTGGGGAAGGTCTTTTCCTTCAAGTCAGTGTGTGAGTTGTTTACCCATTGTAACAAGATGGGTGGTGGATCATTAGTTCAGCTATTATTCATTTCAGCATATACTGGATAGTCAAAGAAAGGGGACTGCTAGCGCTTCCTGTGAAAACCAAACTGGAACTAATTTCACTTAATAGGAAAAGCAGCTTAATGGGACCCATATTAGCTGACAGTCTTCTTGTTTCTATAGTCAATGATATTATTTGTATTAATAGAAAATATATGTAATGATACTAAGCATTAGTATTTTGTATTAAACCAAAGAGTAATTAATGTTATGTATTATTTTCTTTTAGAATATTATTGGAAGCAGCAATTTAATTGTTAAGCGTTATTGTTTACAAGACAATACAACTATCGTAAGTTACATTAACTTGACAAGGGTTATTTTATATTCCTCAAAAATCTATGATACTAAAACAATAAAATATTGCTGGTATTACTTAACCCAAACTTAGTTATAGTTTCATAAGTAATGAATGCCTACCTGTAACTAGCGCTACCTTCCGCTCATGTTACAACTGATGGGTTTAATGGGTATTTACTTTAAATTAATATTCAATTGCAAATCCTGTTCATACCTTTTGCCACAGATTCAAAGTTAAAATTTCAAATTTAAACTTCTTTAAAAAGAAAACGATCATTTACAAGTGAGCAAACCACAATTTTATCTATATATGAACACAAGGAATCTGCAAGGATTCCAGACAATCAAGTATAAAGTATTGGATAAATAGGCATTAGTGGTAACTCCAATACTGAGTTCCACTGAGTGCTGTAACTCAGCTACTTGGGGACAAAGTGTTGTATAGATTCTAGGTGATAGGTTCTATACTGACGTGACACTGCTGAATGGTTGACATCGACGTGGAAACTACTAGAGAAATCAGGGTTGTCCATATTGTATGGGGAAGAGAACCAAGTATCAAGCTTGTCATTTAGCTGAAAATAGGATTAATAGTACTAGGTTTGGACTCCACATAAAGCTCTAGGTCTCTTAGTTGCACTGGCTATAGGGGTATTAATAAATGGTAGAACAGGTGACCATAGTTAGTAACAATGGCTACACTCGTTCAAGCACACTGATCACACTCATTCACCGCTTATATTCATTCAAATCTCTACGATTGTGACTATTAATGATGAGTATTCTAAATAATTTGGCAGTATAAATATTATGTAATTGATATATTATGTAAATATAATAGATAAATTACAAAGATATAATATGTAAATGTAATATATTAATATAAAAAAAGGAACCAAAGCAATGTTCCTTTTTTTGCTTTCTTATGGTGTTAATTATTTTGTTTAGTTGATATAGTTTAACTGTTGAATTTTTTAATCATAATTATTTAAATAAAGTCTCTGAGCTATATGACTTATTGTTGCCATCATCCACATAACCAAAATACAAAAATCTGTAAGGAAAGGGGAAAAGGATTATTTTGTAAATGTATCTATCCATGGTTTGTGATATTTATCGATCTTAAGTCAATTTAAGGGCTATTTTAACTATACTTTCCTAATTGGATTTAACATTATTTTAAAATAAAATTACAACTACTTAATACCTTTATAAAGCTAAAGAAATAATCACTATGCCATTCTTGAGATAAAATGATAATCATCTAACCAAATTTATTTACCAAGGAATAATAAGTGAATTAACGTGTATTAAAGGGGAAGTTACAACTATTCAGTTCCCTACTAATCAACCCTAATGGACAAAAAGAAAAAAGCTTATAGTACCAATAAAATGGAAAATAATTGAATGCGAGATAACAGACATTTTATTAGCAAGAACTTGAGTTCAAACATAAAAGAATTGCAGTTGTATGTTGAAGATGAAGCTTAAATTGTTGTATGATACAATTTTGAATCAAACTCAATTCAAGTTTTTTAAATGTTTTTGGATTGTTAAAATTTTTGAATTGTGTTGTTTGATTTAAAAGTATAAGAACTTCAGAGTAGTTGTCTAAAGTATTCATTCAAAAAAACCTAACAAAAATGGATAATGTCAGCAGTATATAGATGGGATAACTCAGATGGAAGATAAATTGGATAAAATCCTACTTGGTAAAATACGAAAATCTATGAGAAAGCTGATCCAAACATCATCTTCAAAATACAAACTGTACAAAATACAGAAGTATAACTATACTTATTGTACACTCTCTCCTCTACTCTCTTAACTGTTAACGCATTGATCAACACAAACAATTTTTTATGTTCTGATTATTTGTGGTTTGTTCACTTGAAAGAATATTTTTAAATAATGAAGTGTGCTGTTGATATTTATACTGTTATTTATGTTGTGTTCTATTTATTTATAGCAAGATTCTTCCTCTTTGAGGTATTTTGATTTTTCATAACCTTTGAATGCTTGGTTTTAACCGTAGAAATTTAGTGTTAAGTTCTTAGCCGTGGATGTCTCAAAGTGTGCCATACTTCTGTGCAATATTATGCAATGCAAACTTTATATTAATTTGACAACTTAAAAGATGTCTGTTAGCCATAAATTTACGTATCTATGAATATAAATATGAAGAGAACTATGCCTTTTAATTTCCTTTTCAATCCCATAGAGTTGCAAAAATATTTTCTACCATAAGCAGAGCAGTAGGAAAGAGTTCAAAACTTGATAGTGTTAGTAGGTACAAAGTAGGGTGTAGGAAAACCATGCAAGCAAAAATGCATCCTAATGCAACTACTGCTAATCAATGGAAAAAATATACTGCATTGTGATAAGTATCTCGTCCGGTTACACCTCCTCTAAGTTTTCTTACTGATCCTATTTATATTTCATCCGTTCCTAAACAAGGTGAAACAGCTATATCAAAACTGTATGGTCAAAAGGAAAGCTTGATTTTTAACAGCTAACCCTGGAAACCAGAAATGATTTGACTTCTCAAGCAAATGCAGGACAACGCTCAGGCCAAGATGTAACACTTGGTATCCAATGCTCAGAAGGAAAAAATATAAATACAATTTTGATATCAACTAATCAGTAATATGGAACTAACTAAGCATAAAGAGAACAGGCAAAGTTAGGGCTAAGTAGACCTCTCTAACATAATCTGGGGACCACCATCATAACCATGGGAACGGCGGTGTAAAAACTGAAAAGGTCACTTTGGGAATCGAACTTGGTGCAAGCAACCGCCTTAGCTACGGCCACTCCTAAGCATACAACTATAACACAGGCCAGAGCAAAGTACAAGAAAATGGCAAACCACCCTGTTCACAAGCTTAGGAAAACTCTTGTTAAGGATCCTTGTAAAGCCCTGAGTAAATTTTGTTCTAAGTTTTGGCAAGAAAACGCTGAGGCAGAAGGCAGGAAAGAGTTTTTATTGGACATGGTCTTTGTAACAGCAATTTGAAGTGACTTCATATAATACAGGGTCTTACAAAAAGGTTTTTTGGGCATTTTCAGATTCTATGAGTGATTCTAAGCTAAAAATGAAGAATAATATTTTTTTAGTTTCCACTTTGTTTAGCAGGTAGACTTCATTTTTTTCATAAAACAATTTATATCTTGTTGTTATCTTTATGATTGTTACAAAACTCGGTAAATGAGTTCATGTTAGAAGGTAGTATTTGATAGAAAAATATTTCAAAACTATCTTGGTTATTTTCAAAATTTATCTTGATTATATTCAAAATTTTAGCCATTTTTTTTTTATTTTAACAAATATCTAAAAACCACTGATTTTCTAAAAATTGTGTAAGACACAAAACATTTAACAAAATAACTTTATCTTTACAATGATACCTCATTTTAAAAATCGGTCAAGAAGTAATAATTTTATGAACTAAGATTAATTCACATGCAGTTAAAATACTGTAAAATTAGTAGCTATTTAATTTCCATGTGAATTAATTGGTCACATGGATTACAAATGAGGTATCATTGGAAAGGTAAAGTTATTAAAAAACTGTTTTGTATCTTACACAATTTTTATAAAACCAGTATTTAAAAAAATATTTGTTTAATAAAACAATATGACCGTAATTTTGAAAATAATCAAGATAAATTAAAAATATTTTTTTAATCAAATACTACCTTCTAACATGAACCCATTTACTGAGTTTTGTAACAATCGTAAAGGGAACAACAAAGATATAAATTTTTTTACACAAAAAAACAAAAAAAAAAAAAAAAAAAAACAAAATGGCATCTAGCTGCTAAACAAAGAGAAAATTTAAAACATATTTTAGCTTGGAATCACACATAGAATCTGAAAATGCATAGCCAGTCCAATCTTTTTGTAACACCCTGTAAATTGTTGGAATTTTAGACTTTGGAGAAATGCTTCTTTACCTTTTAGAGGCATAATATCCAGTCATAATGAACAATTCTAGGAATCGAAGCAGGAATCTGAACTGGGTCAAGGTTACAAAAATAAGAATCCATTGCTAAGCATGCAGGGGCTTCAAAGAGCTGGAAGGTGAAATGAACAACTCAGTTGCAGCAGTCCCCCAGTTAAATCTAATCCAATCTAGCTATTTTACAGGATGTAAAAAAATTGGGGGGATGACAGAGAAGAACTCTTTTAGAGCCAACCGTGCCTGATGGTTTCATAAGTTCTTCAAAATGATTCAGAAAGGGAATTCCATTCGTAAGATTGGGAAAGGAGTGATGGCCAAAAGGATCAAGGCACAAAGGAAAAGTGAAGATCAGGCCAACAAGCATCAATGGTAAAAAAGATACAACTATTTTGTAGCTAATGTCTTGCAAAACTACAATTTTGACAGATCATAGCAGTATCTGAAGAGGAATATGTAAAAACTCAGCTATTTTAGAAGTAGCTATTGCATGGTTCGCCAGCATGGTGGGTGGCTCAGTAGCTAAGGTTTCTGACTGTGGAGGGCAAAGTCCAAGGTCAGAATCCTCACTGAGTCAGCGGTTGGTACTTCACTTGTTGAATAAAGTTCACGCACAGGCCTGCAAGCCCATGACAACTGGCGAGTGAAGTTTTAAATTAAAAAAGAAAAGAAAGAAGCTGAATTTCCTAGTGTCATTAGCCTTAGGTGAACATTAAATAGAAAATGCAATTCTGAACCCTTCTGTTATATGGGATTTGGATCTCTTTCATGGTTGGGTTTTGAGAATCCTCAATTTGGAGTAGAAACACATTGTAATGTATATGATGGAGTATGTCTAATTCATAGTTGCTTGCACATGAATTATGCAATAAGTTGTTTTGTTTGGTTTTAAATAAAAAAATATGATTTTTTAAATTAATTAGCAATTATTTTATCATACTAATTTGCATATTTTTAATATTTCTCTTAATACTATTTGTATTTAAACCCTAGAAAGAAGTAGACCAATTTATATTTAAAAATAATGATAAGAAATACAGAGCAAAGAGAATGAAAAAAACTTATGAATTGGAGAAGAGAAATATGTTTTAAACATTAAATGATCAACAAAAAAGAAAAGACTGCTGACTATGTATAAAAAAGGAACTTCTCTCATAACTTATTCAGTAGAAACACAGTAAAACAATTGAAAATCAAGAGAACTCAAGCAGATAAAGGAAAAACTAGAGAGTGTCGTGGGAGAAAACACTGAAATCAGAAAAGACCCAATGAAGAAAAATCTAAGAGAAAGGAAAATAATAAGGAAGTTATATGAACAAATGAACATGAATAGGAGAATAACATTACAGACTACATAATTAAAAATGACCGGAATGTGATCAAGTGGAAAACCGAGGAATGGATCTTATCAAAAGTGAATGGAGTTGAAAAGAGTATATTAGGATGTGTTGGAAAGAAAATAATGGTGGAAAGATTATTAGTCACTATAGACCTAATAAACAGCCAGAATCAGTGTGAGGATGGTCATTTTCATGGATCCAAAAAATCTAAAGGTCAGCTTGTCCCTTTTTTTTCTGTATAGCTTGATTAGTGAATATCTGCTGTAAAAACGTAATTAAACTTCACAATTCACATTTGGTTGGGAATCGATTGTAGCAGCCACCTGTAGCTCATCTGCTCTATTTAAGTGTCAAGGGTTAGGAACAAGCAGTGCAGAGTGATCTACCACACAGTCATAAACCCAAAGCAAATGGCACGTAGAGGAAAGAGAATTTTACTTCTCCCATCACAGTTCCCCTAAAGCAGAAGTGGGCTGCAAGATACAGTCACGTACAAAAACAAATTAAATCAATGATGGTAAAATATTTTAACCATACGAGTTAGAACAAATTCTATTACGTTGGTGAAACTGGCCATTACTCTATCATTTAAACCATAAAGATTACTTTGATATAGTTCAGTTGATTAAACAACACAGTGGAAAATGGGATCATGACAAATCCAAACTTATAGCAGTGACTGTACTAAGAACATATGACAGTGCATGGTGGGAGACAAAATCTTTTCAGCATGCGCTGTTCGCACATCAGATACTAACTGTCTGATACTGATTGCCAGGCTGTTTCAGAGTGGAAATATAAGTTGAAAAGAACATAGACTTAACTTAATATAAATTATAATATTTTCACAATGAAAATATTATTTTTAGCATTATTATTAGCATCATAATTATGACACTTATAATAATAATTAAGTTTATGAGTGTTATAAAAAGTCTTACAATTATAACATGTTATTTATTTTTTTATTTGTTTTATATTCTTTCCACATACTAAAGTGTTTACATGTGACAAAGTGTAAGAGAAATTACCAGGGAAAATGTCTGGAGTAACATGTTGATCTAAAATTGGAAAAGCATTTTTTTTTAAATGTCAGTGTTAGAACTTATAAATAATATTATATTGCTTTAAAGTTACTTATCTGCTTTACAAGATTATACAATTTTATTTGTATCAGAATAAAACATTCAAATCATAAACGATGGAATGAACACTAACTCAGAAGAAATTGAGAGTAAAAAAAGCACACAATTTCTCGGCCTAACAATAGATCAAAATTTAAGCTGGGACAAACATGTGGATACAATATTATCAAAATTAAGCTCGGGGATATTTTCTCTTTACAGGATGTCGTTTTTTTGTAACCAAAAAACACTAAGAAATATATATTTTGCAAATTTCCACTCTCATTTATCTTTTGGAATATGTCTCTTTGGTGCGACGACAAAAACAAATATGGATAAAATTCTTAAACTACAAAAAAGGGCAATTAGAATTATAATGATACTAGATTACAATGAAACAGTAAAGGAGAAATTTAAAGAATTACAAATTCTAACAGTATATGGCCAATATAATTATGACACGATTCTAATTGCAAAAAATAATCAAATAAGTAATGAATTAAATCTTGAACCTCATCCATACAACACCAGAAATAAAAAATGCATTGTAACAACTCATCACAATTTAAAGTATTATGAGAAAAAAACTATCATACATGGGGCTGAAATTTTTTAAACATCTACCCACCAGTATACAAAATTTAACTAATATGAGAATATTCAAAAACACAGTTAAATGTTTTTTGATAAACAAGGCATTGTATTCTCTGGAGGAGTACTTTTCCACCTCCTGGTAGATTTAGATGTACTTGTATTAGTAGTTTTAAGATGTACAGACTGAGAGTCTTTGGACACTATTCAATTGTATACTTAGTGTATATATCTGATGAATAAAGATTTTTTTGATTTTGATTTTATTAACCATAAAACATTTTAGAATGACAAGAACTCTAATATATAGATTAGATAAACTTGAAAGATGTAAACCAAACTAATACTACATAGTTCGTATTCCACATAATATTGTAGCTCCCTTAGTTGTTCTTGCTATTAGACTATTAATAAATGGTTCTTTTTGAGCTAAGTCAATCTCAATTAGTAATAAGGCTACACCAGGCATCTATACTCATCCTACACTCAAGTAATCATTCATATTTGCCTTGAAATATGCACAAGCTGCAGTGCACAGGCATCTCAATCCTGAATAATAATAATAATACATAATACAAATTCAAAACCAGATAGTGGTTGTAAAATATTTCAGGGCAAATGGCACCTTTTTCAGTACATAGACAACAAGATACACTGTCGCATTGCCAACTGTTGAGCACAGAAATTCATAATTTAATAGTTTGTTCCGCTTATCTGTTTTTATAAACTCTTAAGCATAAACTGTTACTCACATACTCATAACATGTTCACCTGTTACTATATTGAAATTTAAATAATATTACTGGCCTCTATGCACATGCACAGGCCCGACCAGAGGGGGGGGGCAGGGGGGGCAAAATCCCCGGGGCCCGGAGTCCAAGGGGGCCCGGGCCCAGCCGCGATTTTTTTTTTAGGAAATTCCAAAAAATCCTTTTATTAAAATATTTTACAACAGATTGAATTTACTTGCGGTTTTAATTATGAAATTATTGTAAGGAATATTATGCATTTGGAAAAGGCAATATGCAAGAAATTATTTCTTTGCATAAGTTACAATTAATAAAAATATATCGGGAATACATTGCGCGTGGGAGCGGGAGCGGGCGCGCCACCTGATCGGAAGCTCGCTGAGAAGAAAGAAAATATTCCTGAGCACCAAAACAGCCCTAGCCATAAAGAATGTTACTTAAAATGGAAAGATCTGGAATTAAATCTTAACAAAGGAGGTACTATATTTGGTAGCATTGAAAAACAATTGCAGAATGAAATCACTACCTGGAAACAGATCTTACACAGATTCCTTCACGTAACTTTATTTTTAAGTGAGCTAGGTCTCTCTTTTAGAGGGGAAACTCAAAAGGTGGGTCATGCAAACAACGGCAATTTTTTGGGTGTGCTAGAACTTTTAGGTCATTATGACCCTATTTTAGCGAAGCATCTAGATCAGGTTAAGCAATCTCAAGAATCGAATAAGAGAATGCAAGTGCATTAATTGTCTTGGAGAACTCAAAACGAATTGATAGCAAGTTGTGCTTGATTATGTAAGGAAAGTTATTGTGGGCGAACTCAAGCGATCTAAATACTATTCTATTATGGTTGACGCTACACCAGACTCAAGTCATGTAGAACAGACCTCTTTTGTATTTAGATACATTATTTTCAAAGAATATGAAATCCATGAACGATTTTTGGAGTTTTCCGACTGCAATGAAAAAACTGGAGAAGAAATCGCAAATCTAATCAAAGAAGTTCTTAAAAAATATGACATATCCTTAGATGACTGTAGAGGACAAGGATTCGATAGTGGCAGTAATATGAGTGGCAAGTATAAGGGTGTTCAGGCTGATATTTTAAAATTAAACTCCCTGGCTGTGTACTCACCCTGTGAATGCCACAGTTTGAACTTATGTGGAGTATGCGCTGCTGAGAGTTGTACTGAAGCACAGACTTTCTTTGATGTTGTTAAGAATCTGTACAATTTATTCAGTTGCAGCCCGAAAAGATGGGAGCTTCTGAAAGAGATAGTAGGATCTTCACTGCACTCATTGTCTGATACGAGGTGGAGTGCTAGAGTAGAATGTGTGAAACCAATAGCGGCACACATAGGCAAAATCATTGAGGCAGTTTTATCATTGTTGAATCTTAACGTAACTGTTGAAACGAGAGCCACAATCAATGGGGTTTTAGAATATCTTAACACCTTCAAGTGCATCCTCATGGCGTCAATTTGGGTGAAAGTTTTGGTACCCATCAACTACAGAAGTCAACTACTTCAAACTATGGATGTTACTTTGGATGTTGATAGTAGTAATATAGAGAGCCTAATTGATGATTTAAGTGCCTTAAGAAATAACTGGGACAAGATATTGTCTGAATGCAAACATGTTGCAAATGCTTATGGAATCCCCGGAAGAACGCTTCAAAACAGAAGTTTTTTACACAATAATTGATGTTTTGGTGGCCAACCTGAAAACGAGGTTCACAGCACTGAGAGAAATCAAAATGAAATTTTTATTTTTATGGAAGTATAACGAAATGGACGAGAAGACGATCACAGAAAGTTGTGTAAGATTCGCCGACGAGTACAATTCAGATGTAAGCAGGGATCTAGTTGATGAAATGATTTACTTGAAAACTGTTAGTAAATCAAACATCTCAGATACGTCGCTGAAACCAGCAAAACTTTTGAACAAGCTCGTGTCCCTTGATGTGACAAATCTTTTCCCCAATGTGTACATTGCTCTTCGCATATTCTGTTGCCTACCAGTATCCGTTGCTCAGGCCGAGAAATCATTTAGTGTTTTGAGCCGAATTAAAAATTGTTTAAGATCTACTATGGGTCAACAACGATTATCTGATTTGGGACTGTTAAGCATAGAGTCAAAACTTGCAAAAACTCTCAATTTCGACCACGTAAACCAAAACTTTGCGGATATGAAAGCAAGAAAAGTTATGTTGTAACTAACAGTTCTATTGTAAATAATTAAAAGCTAAGTTTAATTGTTAAAACTGTTTTAATGTTCTTCCTTCATGTGTATTGCACATCCCAGTTTATGAGTTAGCAGATTTTCGGGAATTTTCGTTCAACTAGGTTTGGGGGGGGGGGCCCGGTCGGGTCTCATCCCCGGGGCCCGGCCTGGCTCTGGGCGGCCCTGCACATGCACTTGCCAAAAGTCAAATATCAGATGACATAGTTTAACCCTTGTAACCGGTAGTGTGAACTCCGTCAACACACTTCACCCCTCTACCTAAAATTAAAACACAAGTTGAACTTATGATACTATGCGGAATGGCTCTCTCGTAACTCGCGTTGTGATTGCCGTGATCCTGTCTTACAGTGTATAATGTTTGTTTCATTAACCAGTGATCTTGTTTTTTCCTCAATTTCTCTTCTCTCGATCTACTCAGAATTTTATTCAAAGTGAACTCTAAACAGTGTTGTGTTGTGCTCCGAACTGACCGCTAGACAACATCGAAATCCCAAGCCTGGTGGATCCATCTCTACGGTCATCTCTCATCTTCTCAGTTCTTCGCTCCAAGATATGCACTATCTCTTCTAAAGGTACAGTTGGTTCTTTCTCATTAATTTCTACTTATAAAACGCAATCTCCCTGTGATGGTTCGTGGTAACGTCTTTTGTAGTGTTTCCTTTACTAACGTGGACATTAGTTGGTCCTCCGAAAAAGTATTAAATTTAACATTCTCTCAAAACGCCCTTAATATTGAATACACCCATACACATTCAGTGGTATTAGAGCCACCCATACGCATTTACTGGTATTAGACCCATCCACCTACCCATTCATAGGCCTCAGATTAGGCCTATGTATTGAGATGAGCAGAAATTATACTGAAGCTGATGTTGTTGTAGTCACAGGTATAACAACAAGTAATTTTGTATTGAACAGCGGTGATAGAGCCATAAATGTAGTGGCTGGCTTATCTACATTCTTACATTCTTACATATAATACATTGAGCCATAAATGTAGTTCTTATTACATAGAAAAGAAACCTGGACCATACATGATGATGGGCTCAGATGTGTGGTGGGATCAGGTAATTCAGGATACACTAAACTCAGTTTAAGATTTTTGGACAGACTGACAGTAGTAATTGGAGGTTTGTCTATCATTATGTTTCAAAATAAAAGTATTGGTATCAAAATAAAAGATGTTTAAGAAAACATTTTTGTAAAATTACACTTGAAATAGGAATTTGACAACAATACATTCTCAAGGAAATTGTTAATATGATTGTTTGAAAATTAGCCTTACTCTAATTTGAGTGAAAATCAACTCATCTATACCTGACATACAATTTTCGCACAATGTGCACATATTTTTATGTTGAATTAAAAAATTGGCATAGAATTTGCACTATCTTTATCAAGTCCTGACACCTTACACCGTTCAGCAACTGGATTTCCCATAACATGAAGGAACCTGATGGGGACTACTTGTACATCAACATAGAACTAGAAATTATCCCATACCCATCCACGCTGACACGTAAGGAGGTGATGACCCTATTGATGTGAGGGAATCCTAATTTTATTTTTAAAGGAGATTTGTTCATTCTCCATCCGTGTAAGTAAGTTATTCAGACAAAGTAGGGGAAATTATCAGTTGAGTAAAAGGTAAACATTACTGATAAATACTTCTAAACCAGGATACGAACCTGTGCTATCTCCAACGTATGCTCAAAGTCCTGACTCCACAGACGACTTGCCGGCCAGCTCTCCCAAACTTCCTTAACTCTAGTATTTTAGTTTAAGACAGTTAAACAATTTGAAAGATTTTAATACGAATTGAATGTAAATTTATAGTTGATTTGTTCTCAAAACATGCTGCTAAATTTTTACATTTACTTCAAATCACAAGCTGGGATAAAACTGCTGTTTTCAACTCTAAAAATGGTCAAAGTCTAGAAAATAGTTACTTGTTTTAAAACAATACATAGAAAATATATTTAGTGTTTTAGAGTCCCTAACATAAGCTGACTTAATGTTTAAAAATAGTAGTTCAAGAATGTTAACAAGCACTTTTTAGGAATAAGTTATTTTATTCAACATACCTCTAAAGTAATAACATTTTTTACACTATTATCACTCACACATCCAGGCAAGTCATACATTCAACACATACACACAATCCTATACATACGTAATTGATTCAAAATAAATTAACATTTTGTTTAAAATTTACAAGATGAAAATTTATTTGAAAATCAGAACACTTTAAGTAGAAAATGACTTCCGTTAACCTATGTACACAGAAACTCAGCTAAATTACATTAGTAATTGTATAAAATTCTCTTGTAGGACCTATGGCATTTAACATATCGATAAACAATATGATTGTGTAACAATTATCATAGAAATTAACTTATTGTTATTTACAGATAACAGTACAAATAACTAACTAGATACGTCAGACGTTTACAGAAAGCAATAGCGAACTTATTATATAAAACACAATCACATATTTTAATATAAAAATTAACTTAAATACATACACAATAATTAGGTTTATCATACAAAAATATGGCAGTGTAAAGATGTACAAGACTTAGCACCTGGGGGTATCCTAAGGACGCAGGTGGTTTGGCTCAAAGCCTTTCTGGTTAACTAACAATCTACCTAAAACAACAAAAAGAAAAAAGTTACGTGTTTTTAAATTTTCCTTGTTTATTATTTTGACAAGAGCACACATATGGTAATTGAACTCTATTTTCTCTAAAATATCTTTTCTACTTACTGTTTTTTTAGTTTTAGAATAACAATGACAGTATTTTTTTTTTTTTAAATACATGATGCACTGATAAATTTGAACTGTATAGGACTGCAGCAATTTCAAATGTAGTGCGACAATAAGCTGAACGATAATAATAGCTGTATGACAAAACAATGATAAGATCAGGTGACTGACTGCTGATATCATGCAACCAATAAGAAAGATACAAAAAAAGTTATTTGCTTTCATATTCACTGTATATTGGAATTATTTATTTTAGTTATTTCTTTAAAGTTAAGTGTGAGAAAGGGCCATTAGCCCCTAACTTCACCTTTTTGTAATTATTATTTTTAGAAATAAATAAAGTTTCTATTTTATTCTATTGTTCATAATGAATTATAGATTTTTGTTCCTTATTGTTTATATAAACAGTAGATGACATGTGGCCTTGAAACACTGCGCGTCAGAGCTTCATTCTAATAAGCACACTCTACTAGGGCTTACCGGACTAGGTGGTTCTGATGCACACTTGGCAACGGCTGACTCTCTGTAGCAAGTTACCCTTCTTGAGTGTTTGCTTGCGAGGCGTGATGAACTGATCGCTCTCTTCGATTGTCGCCAGCCAGAAACTCAGCTTGTTGGCGAAGTAGTGACAAGTGCCACGTGCGCCATTACACTCGATGAACGGTGTCGCTCGGAAGTCCTCAAGACATGAACCAGGACTAGCTAATGATTGGCCGCCACCTTCTGCACCTGCAGCTGTGTGCTGTGAAACACAAAATAAAAATTGTTATTTTATTTACCAAGTCAAAGTAAACCAATAAACCAACCATAATGCATTTAATAAAAAATTTAGTTTTTCTGAAAATTACTAACTAATATGACAAAAATATGTTCTTAACATTCTTCAGTCAATGAAAGTAATATAAACATACACATGTAACATGACATGAATCAATGAAATAATGAGAAAGAGAGAATTACACAACATTTGTAATTATTATTTAAATAAGTTACTAAAATGTTGTCAAAAGCACATCTCTCTTACTTAGAACTTTTCTTCCTAGTTAATTTGAAGTGTAAAATAATTTTATGTAAATAGAGATCAAACGTAAGCTGTAATTATGTTTCCTTCTAATTAAAGATGATTAAAGAAGAGTAATAATGCTCAACCTCCCTAATTCAAATTTCAAAGAAAGACAAAGCAATTTTATTCAAGTTACAAGTGTTTTATCAAAAACAGTTCAGTAGAGTATTGCTACTGGAGTGTGTTTCTATATTGAGCATAAACATTGACTCTTACAAAAGAAGATGTAAGAAGAGTAGAAGCAATGAGCAAGTAGCTATGGCAAAATATTCATGTCTAATACTGTACAGGAAGATGAGTTGACACATTAGTTTGTGTTTAAGAGGGTAGAGAAAGAAAGACAAAAGGTTAAAGATATAAAGAAGAAAAAAGAAACTGGCTTAGAGGCAAAATGAGAAGAGTGTTTATTGAGAAGTGTTACTAAAAGGATAGTAGAGGAAATAGGAAGAAAGGAAAGAGAAGGTCAGTTCAGAAAGAAAAATAACAACTATTGATAATTTGAACGATCAACCAACATTTACAGTGATATAATCCTTGTTAAAGAGGAACATGTTGATCAACAAAAACATTTGAGCTGTTAATTTTCATAAGATATAAAAAAGTAAAATTACTATCAGCTTCAATGTAGTTTAGTGAAAATTAAACGCAATAAATATGGAAATATTTGACAGACCATGACAAAGCTGTAGCCAATCCAGAGACCCTCCCAGCCGCCAGGGCAGTCTGGTACATCGATGGACTGACTGTGAACGGCAATGACATTCGCCGGTGCTTCACAGACCACACATCTGCAAAAACATACCAGTACTCAGTAAATGTAACATATTTAGTGCCCCACATAGCTTTAGTATTAATAATCGGTAAAATTAAAGATATTGTTATGGATCATTACAATCAAAATATAGATTTTGAATAAGTGTGATGTGTGTAGATGAGCTAATGTAGTCATTGTTACAAATAAGCCCGACTATTCCTTAGAATGTGTCATTAATAAGTAGGCCAATGGCAAATGAAAAGCTGGTGGGTATCAAATGATCCTTTTCAAAATATGTTATGACTGATTGGAATCAAACTGAGAACCTTTAGCTTATGAAGCTGGGCTTTAATCAATTTCGCTACCGACCAATTGTGTTACATTAAAGGTGTCTAACTATTAAGTCTTCCGAAAAATTAAGTGCTAAACTATGAAGATTTTACTGCAAAATCACGTAAAGATGGATTGATTTAAATGACTTGAACATAGAAACTGTCTGCCACCTTGACTGAATTCACAGCTGAAATTAAAAATCCTATATATAGTTTACAATATCAATGATGCAAGATACATATGTCATTTGGTTTTTGAAAGTAAATAGTTTTATAATTTTATTCATAAACCTATATATAATTAATACTCTTAGGACCATCATAAAATTTTGATTTTTTTCAATGCAAGTATTATTTGTTTACCAACTTTTTGTTAGGGATAGAGAAAAAATACTGCACCAAAAGTAACTGTACCATGCGTCAATTGTGGATTCATCAGTAAAAACCAATTAGTGTTTTCCTTCTTAGCAGGGAAATAATACCATAATAATTACGAAACATTTAAAACATCCCAAAATTACGTTTACATATTAATACACAATTTATATAACAATCTAGTTTATATAAAGACAATAACTTATTGATATATAACAAGATATATAATTGGATGAATAACGTCCAGTGTTTTTTTTTCTAGTGATCTCATTAGGACGATACTTCATCTATGGGATCTTTTTCGTGCATACCACAATGGACGTAATCTCACCTGCAAAGTGTTTAAAGGATAACGATTTTCTAAAATATTTTTTCCTCACCTGGAAATATATTCTCTGATACTGCTTTCTTCTACAGGCATCATTGGTATTGGTGAATTGGTGCTTAGCCAATATGACTTGTCATTTCTGCTTGCATAGTTGCATACATCATTCATGTCACAGAACAGGAATGGCATTGTTGAAAACTTTCTCACACAAGATCCAGCGAATCCTAAACAGTTCATAAAAGGATTACACTTTAGATGAACCAGTTTAAAATGCATCATTTATTAAAATGGCGAGAAACATATTTACTTTCTCACCTAAAAATACAAAAGACTTTTCAGAAAAAGTTGTTTTCTTAAAGTGGTCTGTCATTCCTGTTGTTATTTAATCATCGTCTGTCACAAAACTGCGTAACTAATATTATAATACTTATAAAAGTATTGATTTATAAATATTTTTTCTGCTACAGTTTTATTCTTTGAATTACTTTCACATTTTGTTGAACACATTATTAAATTTATGTACTACATTTATACACAATTAAAAAAAGGATCATTTATAGGGAAAGATAAGCCTATTCTACTTTATTTATCAAAAGATTTACATATTTTAAGATGTCTGGCGTTCTAACGTTTCTTAAGGAAATTGAAATAAGCTCTTTGACACAAACTTGATGGCCACAAGAAAAGAAGACTAAAATCGGCTAGCAATGATATTAACCCTTTCAGGAGTGCAGGGTATGACCGTCTAAATATTATTGACGTTCAAGAACGTCATTTTATAGTTAGCGGTAAAAATAGTAACGACGTTCCGGAACGTCATTTTGTTTAATCGTTGGTTTAATTATTTATAAAGTATCTTTTTAGTGTTTACCACTTATAATAACAGTAAAACGTCATTATTATGGATTGTACAGTATATAATTCTAAAGTACAGAAAATATGCAATTTCAATGCAGTGTGAAATCATTTAGCGAACTAAAGTTGGCAGGA
The DNA here is from genome assembly GCA_035578905.1 of Stictocephala bisonia. Taxonomy (NCBI): domain Eukaryota; kingdom Metazoa; phylum Arthropoda; class Insecta; order Hemiptera; family Membracidae; genus Stictocephala; species Stictocephala bisonia. Next base: position 1,166,093 of record JAQJVL010000146.1, read on the forward strand.
CGACTTGTGGTGGGAGATGGTTTTGGCGGGAGATCGCAGTTCCTCAGTCACTGTCAGTCCGTTGTCATTAGTGCTTCACAGACTCATTGCAAGTGCCGCTTTCATTCACTATATCTCTAATAATTATTGTTTTGTAAATAAGTTTATGTGTATGTATATATATAGTTAGTGTCTGTGTACAGTTTTATCTCTTTTTATTTTCAGTTTTTTCCACTTCATTGATATTGCTTGCCTGAACTCTCATAACATATTTGTAATAACAAACAATAAGAAAATGGGATTTTTAGAATTCAGAATCAATCTAATCCGCCAATTACTAGAAAGCCATCATGTAGAAAGAGAAACGAGATCAATCGCAGCCGCGCCGACAGCAGTCAACATGGCAGCGGAGCTCAAGGTCAAACATCCACTGCGCTTCACCGGCAGACACTTCCCCCAACCCCTTCCGACACCTGAAGGTCAAAAACGTAAGGCACAAAAACGTTGCTATGTGTGTTTAGATTCTACAGTGAGGGAAAAGAAGCGTAAAGACACAACTTATGAGTGTAAAGATTGTAACATTGCCCTTTGTGTATATCTGTGTTTCAAAGACTTCCATACACAAAAAGTGTATTAAACACATATTATAGCCATAATTTACTTAAAAATGTCATTATATTTACTCTATATACTCAAAAATAACAAATGTACTAAATTGTAAAAATAATTTTTTTTACTATTTTTGACTTGATTTGTAGCCATACCCCATACTCCTTTAATCACTAGAAAAAGTGACGTTCCAGAACGTCAATACTCCTTAAAGGGTTAATATGTTTGCTTAGAAACATTATTGACATGAATTGTAATAAACAATATACATTACATTTGCTTTGAGCGATTACCAGCATGGAACTGCATCAGGAGCACAGTAAGTGCGGTTACCACAAGATCCACAAGATAGGAGCCAGAGTGCGGCTAGCACCACTGAAGTTGTGTTAAAAGTTGTTTTTTCTCTTTTCTCAAAATGTATTTTTCTCCTGTTGATCTTATTTTTATAAAGCTTTTTAATTATTTTTTTGTAATATTATACCTTCTTTAAGTTTTCTAGCAGTATTTATAAATATAGAGGGTGTCCCAGAACTCTCTGGAACTTTTCAGCAAAAATTGTTCCTTAGGTCAAGACAAACATATTTCATAATATAAACATGGGTCTACGGTGACTAGTTTACTGTCTGTATGTGTTTTTTACAAATTATTTTATAACTCAAGAACTATTTAAGATAGAAACTTCAAATTTAGTATATATGTGTAGCTTAACAGTTAAATCAAGGGAGTAAAATATCGTTGCTGTAAATAAATTCATTTCAAAATGGCAGCCTTTTAAATTCTTTAACATCAAATTTCATGAAAACCGTTATAGCTATAAAAATATTAAAGTTAAGTAAAAGTTGCATAATTAAGAGACAAATCTAACAACATGTTATTTACTGAAATTGAATAATAAATAGCCCAGGTGTGATAACTGTTGTAAATAAATGTAATTTCTATAAACAATGTATACCTAACAATGTAAATAATGAATACCTAAAACATAGTTTAACTGCAAATATTAGTTACTACGCATCATTAATCAGCTGTTTAATATCCACTTCATGTTAACAATGAGTCAGCTGTTTATTATTAATGAATTATTTATAACTAAAATAGCAAGTATTTCCACAAAACAAACTTATAATTTTTGCTGAAAAGTTCCGAGAGTTCCGGGACACCTTGTATAATAAATAGGGTTGTACTTGTTGAGGACAACATAAAATTGTATCATGTATGTTCAAATAGAAGATGTCTGTGGCACAAAGGACAATCTCCTGGTTTGAGTTATTAGCTTGCGAGAAAACTGTCCCACCACATGAACAGTAACCAAACTGCCATATGATGGAAATGGGACTTCCCCTCACGGGGACTTATTTTCAACCATATTGACAACATGGCACTTCAAACAATTTTGTAGAAAATAGGATACTTTAATATCCTTATTTTTTAGCAGCAAAAGTGTTAAAACTAAAAAAGTTAAAGATTTTTTCTGCTCTTCAAAGTCATATGACTTGTTACGTTACACTTTGTACTGGATAATTTTGTGAAATAGACAGTGTATATGAAATAGATTTAAATTTGTTGTAAAAGTATGGAACAGAAAATTAACTAATGTATTGTATATTAAAATTGAATTATGCATTAATCCTACATTTGTCCACATCATTGATACACTTTTATATTATTTATTTTATAGATATTATATTATGTATCATTAATAGTCTCTTACCTAAGTCTTGGTTATGAGCCTTCTCATTGCCTTCGATATACAGAAGACTGTAGCCGTCCCACAACCGGTGATGTCCTGGGTAACACTCGGGAACCATGTCTGTTTGGGAGTGTTTCACCAGCAATATACCTGTCATATAGTCTCCCTCTTCAGTGCAAGGCTGACCAGGTATTCCTGGAAGACCAGCCGATCCTGGGAATCCCTATGAACAAAACACGTCTCCTGATTTGCGGTTGAAATAATAGTAGTAAGTATTATTTGTAATAATCAAACGTAACCTATTACACTAAGTCTGATATTAGAAAAAACTCATACTCAAAATTAATGGTATATAATAATTGTCAGCATGAGTCATTTTTAAAACGCTTGTATTGTACTTATAATATAATAATATGAAAAGTTTGTATTTCTTTTAATGCTTATTTTCCTCATTGAATATTTGACATTTACATATATTACACATCCTCATTACACCAGTTATGCTAAAATTCATTATTATTCAATATTAAGACGCCGATCGTCATAATATGAGCGAATGAAGTGTGATGAGTGTAGATGAATGAGTGTAGTCATTATTACTAAGGTCGACTGCTCCTCAGACAGAGCTATTTCATTAATAGCCCAATAGCCAGGGCAACTAAGGGATCTACATCTTTACATGGAATATAAAGCACGTAGTGTTGGTTTGATTTTCAGCTGACTAATGAGCCTGACACTCAGTTCTCTTCCCTACACAACATCAGAACCTTGACTATCATCCAACACGGACACCCCATACTTCTCTAGTAGTGTCCATATCGAGAGTAACCAATGAGCGAACGCCATGTTAGTATTAAAAGGACTGAGCATAGAACCTATCTCCTATAATCTCCTCAACACTTTGTCCCCAAGCACCTTGGTTACAACACTGCGCCATTAGTGCCGACTCAGGAAACACATTCATTCATAGGAACACAAACCCTTCAGTTATTTAAACAGTATTTTTGTACAGATTCTCTCCAGCATTCTAAAAACAACAATATCATTATATTCGAGTCACCTTTATTATCTATATTTAAATTTACAGTTAAGGAATGGGTGGTTCGTTTTGGCTTGATGGAAGCTCAGTCAACTAATTTTTATTAATATGCTTGTATTGTTTGCAATTTATTTTGCATTAGTTTTAAGAAGATTTATTATAATGTTCCTTTTTTCCCTTGAATAAATTTTTCATTCATTGGTTCCTTTTCATTGACCATAATGCAGGACCTCATCTTGATCAACCTGATAGACCTGTTACATCTTCAAGATGTTTCTTGACAGTAGGTTGAGGTTAACTAAAATAATGTTGTAATCATTTTGTGCCACTACAAAATAATAATTTTACTGTTCTTTAATATTTTACTAATAGTAAAAATAATGTACAGTATTATTTTTGTTAGTAACAGGTTAAGAAAGCTGCACACTAAAAACTTAATATTGATTTCAGTTAAACATATAACTTAATTTAATGGTTCATGTTCTTATTATGAACTGAAGTAAGACACTGATTGTAGATATATTGGCAAATATGAGGGGGTGCATGAGTATAGATGAACGAGTGTAGTTATTTTTACTAACTTAGGTTGACTGTTCCTTAGAAACCATTAATTAATAGCCCAATAGCCAAGGGAAACTATGTGTAATCCGAGCCACATAGTATTGGTCTGATTTTCAGTTGATTGATGAACCTGATAACCAGTTCTCTTCCCTACATAATCCAACCTAACCCGTATGAGACAACAGACTTCTTGTTTCTATTGTCAGAAGTTTTACATACGTTTTTTACATTACCATATAATATGGTAATGGGACTAATGTTTTTGTATAATTATGTTATTATTATATAAGGTATTAAATATATTTAAAAGTCTACAATATTCTACACATTCATACATTCCAGCTTGACTCAGGATTTGTCAGCCATTTATTGGCTAACACCTTAATTATTTAAAGGTTAAAAATAAACTATTAACAAAATTAAATAAATAAAAAATGTGTATTGCAGAAGCACATGAGGACATCAAAATGCATTACAATCGTCAATTTCTTGGACTATAAATTAGGTTTTAGTTCTAAATAATATACAACATATATACACATTGTTACTGTATGGTAAAAGTAAAATAAATATAATAGTAATAAAAATAGAGAAATTTACTCAACACAATTTTATATAAGTTAGCAATCCCAAGGTACAATATTTAATCAGTAACAAACAAAATGTCAATTAATAGCAATAAGTCACTAAGTACAAAAACATAATAGAGTTAAAATTATTACATTTAAAATATTTAAAATTACAACGCTTATTCAGAGTAAACAATCATTTATCATGAAAAAAGTAAAAAAAATAATAAGTAGTAATAATACATAGATCTATAAATCATTTTTCAGTGATCTTCAATGCTATAGCAAAATGCATGAAAAGTGTCACGATGACTGGTCAAACAGTATAATTTGTTTCATACACCCATAAAATGAACAGATAAAATACCAAATTAGTTACCTGCTATGAGATAATAAGCGTTCTTGACCACCTCTTTGATAATACCTGATCCCAAAACTCAATTCAAGAAACTGAATATTATTTCCACATTGAAATCTATTCTCGGGTTTAATGAAAGGTATTTTTCTCTACTAAACTGTTATAGAAACGTAAATTGTCTCACCTGTAAACCAGGTGGGCCTTCAAATCCAGGTTCACCAGGGATTCCAGGAGGTCCAACAGGCCCAGGAGGTCCAGGGATACCGGGAGTACCTCTGTCTCCCTTTGAACCGGTTAGTCCTGGAGGTCCATCTCGACCAGGAAGCCCCTTTTGACCTGGGGTTCCTTAAAATGCATATTTCAACCTCAAATTAAAATTTTGTAAAATATGATTCCTAAACAGTGTTGATAAAAAACCAATCAAATAAACTTTAAGTATTTTTTTAATAATACGATTTCATAAAGAAAATTAAACTTTAGACAATTTTTATAGCTCAACATTTTTAAAGAGGTAAACTTAATATTATTCTATTTTGCAGCACCTAATCAGTAGATTGTTTTATTAAAAACCTGATTTAGAATAAGAATATGTCAATATTAATATACATTCTAAAGTACACCCTGCAATGTCAATTTTTGATTGATTGAAAGAGATTTTAAAATGGCTGTTTTCATGGTTTTAAAGTCAAAAGAGTTATGCAAATACCTGTTTGAGTATTAAAATGACAATTTTGTTTTATATAGAAAAGTTCTATTGTATTGTTAAGATAAATACAGTGTAATTTTTTAATTGAATAAAACATTGTTTCCTGACACCTGTCAAAATATTCTTTAAAAGTAATAATAATTATATTTGTTCTAATTCAAGGTAGTGACATTATATAAACAGTGATGATGGGGAAAAAAATCCTGGTTTATAAGTTTTTTTTTTTTTTAATTAAAACTTTACTTGCAGGTTCACATGGGCCTACAGTCCTGTACGTGAACTTTATTCAACGAGTGAAGTACCAACTATTGGCTCAGTGGGGATTCAAACCTTGGACATTGCTCTCCGCAGTCCGAAGCCTCAGTCACCGAGCTACCACACCAGCTCTTCAGCAAAATTAAGATCTTACTCCTCAGATATCCAAAATTGTAATATTTGCTGGTATCTAAATGAGGAAGAAATAGCATAAACTGTATATTATGCAAAAATATTAGAGTAAATTTTTAACCGCTGAACTTAAGAGCTTATTATGAAGAAAGTATAGGTTTTTCTGAGCGAGATACCTATACAGTTTCTCTTGCCTGCTTAGACGAGCCAACTTTGGTTTTGTAAACTTGTTGGAACAGCGGCTTATTGTAACTTTCAAACCATGGGAGAACGGTACACAAGTAAAAACTTCATGGTCACACCGGGAATCGAGGCTGTGTAGTAAGCACCTTCTTAGTCCCTTAGCTCTTACAGCTCTTATTGTAAACCCTCCACGGATAAGTCCTTACACAATGTCTCTGATACTTCAATCAGCTAGAATTGAGTGAACATGTATATAAATTGTATATACATTTTATATTCATCTAGAGTTACGTACCCTATAAACATACTAAGATACTAAACGTAAAAAATGTCACTAATGCCACTTTCAGGGTTTATCTAATTATAATTATAAGTTGATTAAATCCCACCTGGAAAACCTGGAAGTCCTTTGTCTCCTTTTGGACCCTGCTCTGGCCATAGTCCCGGTTCACCCTTATCTCCCTTCTCCCCCAAGGAACCAGGGATACCTGGAACGCCATCTCTACCAGAGAGTCCTGGTTCTCCTGGTCGTCCAGGTGAACCTCCAAAACCGGGTAATCCATCGTTACCTTTATCTCCTTTCAATCCAGGGAAGCCTGGGTTACCTTTCTCACCTTAAACAGAATGAATTTCATTTAGAAATGTTAAACCTAGGTACCTATAAAGCTGAGCTAATACTAACCTTTAGCTTTTGTGAGAATGGGCATAAGAAGTAACCTCTGAGTTCTGCATGTTTATTGTGGAAATCAAGTAAATTATTTTTGAGTAGCCGTTACTATATTCATTTTTAATATCAATCAAGGAAAGAAAAGCTTGAATATTTGACATTTAATTTCATGTTCATTTGTTATCACCAGGTCTGACAGGCTCTCTTGATAAAATGCTATAAAACTAAATAACCACTATAGATCAATTTATATGAGTCTTGTTATAAATTAACTAAAAATTTAATTTAGATTTTGTCAAAACAGTATGAGAATTACATCAGTTCTTCTAAACATAGACACAAAGCCCATAAAAAATTAACAATAAAAAAATTGCCATGCTTTTGCTATGCCACTAGTCTTCTTTTCTGTTTTATAATTCAACTCTTAATCTAGCTTCAAGTGCACACATGTAAACTATGAAGCTAACAAAGTAACATTGGAATATTGACATCTGAATTGTTTTGATTTCTGAAATGTAAATTCCAGTATATAATACATAGAATCATCAAGATAAGCCTATACAAAACAGTAAATAAACTAGCTGATGAATCACATGTCAATGTATATGGACCTCCCACACAGAAAAATATAGAGAATAGAACAAATTTATATTTCTCAAAGGTAAACATACTGGTGCTTTATACATTTAAACAAAACATTTCAATACTCAACAAAACATACTTTGTAATGAACTCTAACAGCTTCAAGGTTTGTGTAAAGCTTTAACAAGGAGAATTTGGAGTTTAGACATATCAAAACACTTCTCCACTTTATTTGATGTTATACCTGGGAACCCTTGTTCTCCCTTCTGTCCAGGTGCGCCTATCTGAGCTGGTCGTCCAGCATCGCCTTTGGGTCCTGGTCTTCCTGGTTCACCATTGTTTCCATCTGGGCCTGGCGGTCCATCAAGACCTGGTGGACCAGGAATACCTGGAAATCCTCTGTCTCCCTTGTCACCAGGTGGTCCCATTAACCCAGGAATACCATCGACACCTTGCTTTCCTGGTAATCCAGTGAGACCTTGATCTCCTATAAAGAAATGTCAAACATAATATCATTGGTTTATGGTAATTATTAATACCATATGAAATAGCAAATTCTATTTTTATTTGTTGCATGCCATTTATATTTTATCACTTAGATAAAAACTTCTGAGGTTATTGGTAAGTATTTATAAAAAAAGAACAGCTTATTCCAAAACAGTATTCCCACTATAAGTGCCACTTGCCACTTTGCGTACATTCAGGAATCATATCAATGTCCAAGGTATTCCCCTGAAGAAGTAAATCAGCACTAGTACACAAGTTATGGTAAGAATGGCTCCCTCTGCAATTACTTGACTCCCCAACTGCTGCTGCTCCTTACACCGCCTCTGATGCCATGTCACTTCCCTTAAAAGAGTCTTTAGATGGGAGTAACTGATTCCAGGCTGAATGGTGTGGTTGATCAAGTAATGGAGTGTCTCCAAGTTGGCCAAAGGGGCAAGGGTGTAAGGGGCCCTAAGGAGTAGAAGATCACTTGAGTAATCATGTCTATGATTGGTTGGCCAAATAATGAAAGACTCGAGACAAATAAATTTCACTAGAGAGGGATGAGAGATTGGGAAAGACGATAGCAGAGTTTTGGTTGGTCAAAAATAATCCTCGTTTTGAGTGGCCAAGTAGTTAAGATAGGTTAAAACAAGGTTTTTAAAGCTGTCTGAGTTTTGATAAATGTATTTACAGAACTTCAGATGTATAGAAATGTTCAAATTTATAGAACAGAAGATAAAATGACAAGAATATGATCCATCAAAATATACTGATATACTTATATATGATATACTTAATATACTTACTAACAAGTAAGTACTGTACATTGATATTTTAGTGATATTGAGATTTTCCTAATTATGAATTAGGTTTTTTACCTGCATAGGTGCATTTCATCTGTATTTCACTGGGGTTTACAAGATTAGTGTTTCTATTATTGCTGAACAAAGATAACTATCAACTACGCTCAATAGTTAAATTAAAATTATTTTGTAGTATGAGTAGATAGTTTTATTATTTCAATGACAAATAAAGAAGTTATTTGTATTAAATGACAAAAACCTTGAAACGCAAAGATCATAAAAAAAAAAAAAAAAAAAAAAAATGGAAGTATTAAAAATATTTGTGGTAAAATTGATTATAAAAATTCAAAAATAGACTGAAATATAAGTATGGTTATTAAAGAATAAAATCTTAGTTTAATGCTAACTTTTTCTTTTAAAACAATTTACAATATAAGTGTACTGATAAATTAACAGCTGGAATTAGTAACAGTTTTTTAATTCATATTAATATCAAAATCTTTATTGACTCACATAAAAAGCAAAAAGTTTACATAAATTACACAGTTACACGAAAGAACTAAGTACATTGATATATCCATTCATACATAAGTGTTAGACAAAAGTTAAATAAACAGAATAGTTACTGTTAAATTTGTGAGTGCCCAAGGCTTGCGTGTGGAAGAGAGTTCTTAAATTCAAAAAATAAAACAAGCTCAATCTTGAGCAGCACATTGAACAGTTAATGTATAAACTTATTATTATTTCAATGTAAAACGAAAAATTTAACATAAATGAATCTGGAAATGTCTTATAAATATTTAAAAACTAGAGAAATAAATAGTTTAAAAGTATGTAATGTCTTAATTGATTTATTAAGTTATTAGTGGGTACTCATATCATTAGCACACCGAAATAACTGTTAGGAAAATTAACAGAACTTACCTTTTTGTCCAGGAGCACCTGGAATTCCTGGCCGGCCTGGTTTGCATAAAGGTCCTGGTAATCCTTTCTCTCCTTTTTGAGTTAAAGATGGAGGACCAGGAATACCCTTAGGACCTTGGTCTCCTGTAAAAGGAATATAATTTAGTTAAAACATTACTTCTGCTTCTTTTATAATATCAAAATGGAAAGTAAAACTTTTTGGCAAAAGTATAAACAAATAAATAAATCTTTATTTACCTTTCGACATTATACATGTATGAGCAACGTCATGTGTACAGTTCCCACTATAGTCAATAATTACACGTATCAATCACAAAATACAGGCAAAGCGTTGGGGAATTCAAAATAAAATGTTTTTCAATTGGAAGAACTCATCCAGTGAATAAAAAGGGTTATCTAACAGCCATAACTAGTATTTATTCAAAAATATCTTTCTATTACTATACTTTAACACCAAGGGTAACAAGTGATTGTATTTTAACAGTGACTTAACAGGGTGACTTTCAAGAGTCTTACTTAATCTATTAAAATTGATAGTTGCTGCATTCTTATTCCTGGTGTTATGGGGTTGTTTAATACCACTAGGTTTTACTAATTGTGGATTTTGAAAAATATATGTAATTTGATCAAAAAGAAATATCAATCAATCAAAATAGGTTTATTATGTCCTGGATTTTTGAGATAATAAAAGAGGTTTACAGTATTCTAGTGGCTGTGAATTAGTAATTATTCTTGTGGATTTCTTTTGGAGAATAAGAATGTCATTGATCTTACTTGCACCGCCCCACGCTACAAGTCTGTATTTTATAATGTATTGAAAAAAAGCAAAATCAGCAGTTCTTACATAGTTTTTAGGAACACAGAATGTAAGCCGTCAGAGAAGATAAATTACTCTAGACAACTTAGTTAAAAGATAATTGATATGAGCATCCAATTTAAATTGTTGTCAATACAAATTCCCAAGAATTTAGCAGTATTGTATAGGTTGCTTTGTGAGTTATAATCAACAGATTTTCTTAAACTGAACAAAATATTTTAAGTTTTTGGTTCATTTAAATGGAAACCATTGCTCATAAACCAATCTGAAGCTTCTAATAAAGTATTTTGTGTTATAATATTCAGTTACTCAAAACTATTGCTTGTATTAAAAAATGTTGAGTTATCTGCATAAAAGATTGTTGTGGCAGAGACCGATGATGGCAAGTCATTAATACAGACCAAACATAACAAAGGATCTAGTATGGATCCCTGTGGGACACCATACATGACATTTACTTCCCGAAACCAGTAGCCATTGTTATATACCTTTTGCTTTCTGTTGCTTAAGTAACATTTAAGAAATGAAATTGGAGCACTGTCTAACTAATATGATAATTTCATGGTAAGATCATTGATGTCAACACAATCAAAAGCCTTACTCAGGTCATACATAGTGGCCAGAGCAAATGCCTTATCCTCAAAGGCTTGCAGGACATCTTCAACTAATTTGTCTAGTGCTTGAAAGGTAGATTTATTTTTCCTGCAACCGAATTGCATAGAATTTAGAAGGTTGATCGTTTCAAAATAATTAGAAATTTGCTTGTGAACCAGGGTTTCAAATAATTTACGTAATACTGGAACTATAGCAATAACTTTCAGGTTTATTTTTGGGGCCCTTCTTAAACACTGGACAAACTCTAGATATTTCAAGTTCTTCGGAAAAATAGCTTTTGTTTAAACAGAGATTAAAACATATTGTAAGAGGGACAACGATACCAGGAACACCTTTAAGGACAACGATACAATACCGTATGTCCTTTAAGATGTTATTGGACATGTTGTATATATCGCTAATATCAGAGTTGGGTAGGTTTTTAGCAGATTAGATTATCCACTCACCCACCCATACACGCACAGTAACAATGACCCACCCACACACGCACAGTGATAGTGACCCACCCGACCACCCATACACGCACAGTGACAGTGACCCACCTGACCACCCATACACGCACAGTGACAGTGACCTACCCGACCACCCATACACGCACAGTGATAATGACCCACCCGACCACCTGTGATACATGCAGTGACAGTGACCTTTGTCTCCTATCTGTCTATCTTTCAATATATCGTCGCTTATTATAAAGCCACAAGTCACCTCTGACTTACCAACATTTTGAGGCACTGTCAGTGGCTCCCCCACCTGCCCACCCATACACGTACAGTGGTATTGGTTTGATCTCTGTCCATTGAAAGGTGGTAGATTAATTATATTTTTTTGTAAACATTATTTTTGAGGTAAGATAAGAAAATCCTAAACCTTCTTTAATTTCTGAGACAGAGTTAGTGAAGAAATTATTAAAAATATTAGGGGAAATGTCAATATTGTTCCGTTTGGCACCTGAGAGACAAGTGTTGCTGTTGATGATTTTCCATGCAGCTTTACACTTGTTATTACTTTGATTTATGTAATTTTCATTATATAGGTGCTTGGCTGAGGCAATAGCCTCTCTATGTTCGTTTTTTATTACTATAAGCAAAAGGAGCTATTATTTTAATTTTAATCTACTGTTAGCTCAGAAATTATGTGTATCTGAATTTGAAGGTTGTTTACTAAATAACTAAGAAGCTTATTAAACATCCATTTTTACCATTATTTTCCTCATTTGATTGTGCGTTATGACATACTGGTATGCTATTTAAAATTTTACTATAGGTTTTATTGATTTTTATTTATCCTAGTTGAAACAAAAAAGTACCAGAATTTTAACTAGTTTTCACTTTGCATTAATGTTACACTTTTATTACTGAAAAATCTGTAAATTTATCACATTTATATTTTGATATGTGGTTGATAGGAATGTTTTCTATAAGTTTTATAAATTTAGAAATGTTAACTTTTCAAGAAAAAAGTTCTTTTTAATTTCTTGAAAATTTCTTTACATCTAGAGGTATTAAAATTAATTACTTGATCATGTTGTAATACTTATGAAATCTATAGTTATGATACATTATTTTTATGTGTGTAAGTAAATGAAAAAAATGAAATGATAGGTAGTTAGTACATAAAATATATGAAGAAAGAAGGCAATTCTAATAGCAAACTTCTAATTAAGCCTCACACTATAAAGTCTTCCTTCCACTGTGTGCAACTTTGGCCCCCAGAGTAGAACATAAGAAATAAGCAACATTCAAAATAATAACATTTTCAACAGATGAACAAAGTTGTTTACTTACCTTAGTCATGATTTGAAAAACATAAGAGCAAGTAAGATATTTAAAATCATAAGTAACACCCTGAAAGTAGGGGAGTAATCATAAGTAACACCCTGAAAGTAGGGGAGTAATCATAAGTAACACCCTGAAAGTAGGGGAGTAATCATAAGTAACATCCTGAAAGTAGGGGAGTAATCATAAGTAACACCCTGAAAGTAGGGGAGTAATCAAGTAAGGGACTATACAACATTATTTTTATAAAATAACAGTTTACCTTTTGGTCCCTCTGGTCCAGGACGCCCTTGAGGTCCTGGGAAGCCCATCATTCCTCTGTCACCTTTAAGGCCCTTTTCACCAGGTAATCCGTCCAAGCCCCTGTCTCCTTTTTCTCCACCGAATCCTGGCTGTCCAGGCAGTCCTGGCTCTCCTTTGTCACCCTTAATTTCCACAACAGGTCCTGAAGGACCCCTATCTCCTTTGGTGCCCCTCTCTCCAATGTAGCCCAAAAGTCCGGGAGGACCTGAATCAGAAAAAAAATTTCAGGTGACTGGAAGATAAGTCAACTTCCAATAAAGATCAATTATGTATTAGAAGTTAACTTAAACAGCTGATAATGGTAACATGGCTACCAATATCAATTTATCCGTGACAAAATAGTAACATATTTGTTTTAAATTTTGTTTGTTATAATATCATAAACTAAGATGTTAAATCATGGATAAACAATTGAAAAGCATTCATTTTTAAATATATGTTGTAATATTTAGATGCATTAGATCATTTTTTGCATGCATATTAAATAAGTTGTTGTCTCAATGGTAAGCTCCATAAGGAATCTGAACATTTTGAGTTCTCATTTTTCAGAAAACTGACAGGAATACAAAAATCATAAAACTACTATTTTTATATAAAACAATCATAAAATATTGGGTATTTCATAAGTAAACAAAGTTGACCGCCATATTGGGAAATGGTGACCGTTTTTCAAAATTTGAAATATGTATTTTTAACTGTCTCTAAAACCAAGGAAAGGTTCCCCATTTAAGTTTTTTTCTCAGACTTATGGTTTCCAAGTTCACAATGGTGGCCCGTTTAAAAAGACACCCTGTATATGTTGCTTCACTCCTATGATAGAACTCAAATTGAATGTCATTATAAGTTAATCTAAAATACGGTTTTCCTCAAGGGTTCAGTCTTGGACTTAGTGTTTGAAATGATACTGGTCAACTGCTAAGACAATGATGTATCATCAATGAGCAGATGGCACAATTCTTATATTTAGATCCAACTAAAAAAGAAGCATACTGAAAGCATTCTATTTGATGAATTGAAAATGATTTAATATATTCAATCTGAAAAACTTCAGATAAATGCTATCAGTATTTAAACTTCTGCTTTGTGCTTAGGTTGAATGGTGTCATAGTGAATGAAACAGTCATTGATTAAGCTATGTCATTCCTACAGCTACATATTCATTATTATTATTCATTGATTATTCATTATCATTACTTAATAATGATAGTGAATAATAAACAGTAAAAACTACATAACATGCTTTTAATAAAGGACATTAATATAATATTGTATGATTTATCCTATATTATGGGATATTATGTTCTCGTTGAACATTCAAGATTTGAAACTAACTCAAATCAGATATTTAAAATCAGTTAAGATGATCAGTCGCAAGGGGAGGTTTTTTACTCTGTGAGCAATCTGAAGGCAGTGGTATAGTGGAGCGGGGGCATTCTCACACTGGTTTTCTGCAGGTAAAAAAAAATAACCAACTCTTTGCTCGGTATTAATTTGGTATATAGTGATTTATGTCAATAATAAAACAATACTTTACAAATTTCTGTAAACTAGATTGATGTTGTTCTTAAATAAAATATCAATGATGCAAGAGTTATTAGCCACTTTCAAATTTTTATTGGTAAGCTGTACACTCTTCATAACCAATGACCTGAAACTAGTAGAATGTGCTAATTAGTCATTTTTGGGCACGAGATGGAAATCCAATTCCTTAAAACAGTAATGACTGTTTGGTAAGGCCATCAAGCATTGACAGCATGGTCAATCCAAAAGAATTAAACCAACTGATCAATTGCTCTAAGCTGGTTCTTTGCAGTTTATATCAGAGTGTGGAACATAATAATACCGCCAACTAGAATAAGACTGACTTTCAAGTACGTATCAGCGTTAATGTTTATCAAGTTGAATGGCCCAAATATCCGGAAATTGAAACCATAGGACTATGTCAGAACATGGCTACGATGACACCGCTTAGCTGATGACACTAGAACTCTACGAGCTAAACATCAACCTGGTAAAGAAGAAGTAGAAGAAGACACATTTGCCGATTAGCCGCTTATAAACAGGTGATTTTTTTTATTTCTCTCTTTGTGATTTTTTGAATATATATTTAATGTAAATAATGAGGTTATCATAGTAAACCTTTGTAATAATTCTTAAATAATTTTTATGTTGTATAGTAAAATAATAACTTAAATTTACATAAATAATGTTACTAATTATTTTCTTTTACCTATAATTTTTCATAATAACAAAATTCCTGAAGACTAAGTGTCATTCCGTAAGCTCAGGTACATTCAATTTTATACTCTTAGCTAATGTAGTCATTTAAAGATATCATATAAATACAACTTTCCTTATAATTTGTAAAATATATGCACTATATAGCGTTCCCACACTGGAAAATTTGCTACTACACCACTGGCTGAAGGAATGAATAATGAATAAAGTTACGTAAGGGAAGTCTAAAATAATCGTATGTTTGAGTGTGAAAGTGGCAAGTACTGTATGTACCTGTCATTTTATACCTACTAATTTCTCTTAAATCATAGATCTATTGATTATAATAATAGAATGTTGTAGTTGTTACTATTTTTGGTATTAATTTATGATCTACCTGTAAGTCCCTTTTCGCCTGTTGGTCCGTTAAATCCTGGTCGTCCTGGTAAACCTTTGTCACCTTTTCCTCCATTGTAACCAGGAGGTCCAGGAAGCCCTGGTTCTCCTATAAGTCCTGGAAGTCCATCCATTCCTGGGTTTCCTGGAGGTCCAGGGATACCTACATTACCCTAAGGAGAATCAAACCAAACAAAATATAAAAAATAAGTTTCTTTAAGCTAACATTTTGTAGTAAATAGATATATTTTACTTTTTGAAAACAATTTTTATCAGAATAATCTATTGGCATACTAGGAAAGAAGCATTCTAGTTAATATAGGCTCCAATTTCATGCTATAAGTTCTGGGAGTCTATTGTAATTTAGATTGCTGCAATATTTAAATTATTCTATCAAAGATAGCAGAATCAGTCAGACATAAAACTGTTCCAACATTTATAGTTTAATGTAAAATAGTCCAAATTCAGAAGCAATGTGGTGTGCAATGTTTCAGCTTTGTTTTTATTTCAATCCGATATGATGTAGACATTGCAAATTGTGTATGAAGACTAGGCATTCCTTTTATACAATCCTTCAACTATAACTAACTTTATATTCATTTCATAAAAGATTAACAATAATAAGATTTGTTACATATAAAATAGTTTTTTAAGTACAGGAGATTAAAAGCCATGAATGATTAAAAAAAGAACTAAATTATATCAAACGTATGGCAATTTTCAGTGCATAAGATACCAATTTATCAGATTGTATATTAAAAAAAGCGAAAAAGAAGCAAGAGAAAAAAATCAAAAACAAAACTTTTACCTATAAAAGAAAAAAATAATAATTGGAATAGTATAACATGGACAAAATATTAAAATTCTATCAACAAAACATTTAAAAAACACACAAATATAAATATTTCGCATAAAACTAAAAATAATTTGAAAAATAAATTTAAAAATCCAAAAGAAACTGAGAATGACGAAAATAAATCAGGAATTTATGAAATAAACTGCAATGACTGTAACAGCAAATACACAGGCCAAACAAAAAGGAAAATTAAAAAAAGATTTCTAGAACATTTTTCACACATAAAATTTAATAGAGAATAAAAATCTGCAATTGCCAATCACTGCATTAACACTGGCCATAGTATTACAAAAAACAATTACAAATTATTTTAAAATGTAACAACACCATGATATTTAAATGCATGGGAATCATGGTACATTAACAAAGCAAATTATAAAAATTTATTAAACCAAGAAGATGGACCGATTCAAAATTCTATTTTACTTTCAAAACTATAAACAAAGTTAATTTAAATTCACTTTATAATACTTTCAAATTCATGATAAAACTAACATTTAGAATAATAAATATATTTAGTTACTAAAGTTAAAAATTTTAAAACATATGTTTATATAAGCTTATATTACATTTATTTACAATTTGTATATTTATTTGTGATGTGTCTGACGATGATAGCCTTGCTATCAAAAGGCCTCGCTAATAAAGTTTTTATTGGATTTTAAATTGTGTTATTTTAAAAAATTATAAAAGCCATGACTTTATTTTATTCATAGTATAGTTATTTAAAAATGTAAAACAAGTTGTTGGTACAACAAACTATTTTGTGTGCAAGTACATTTAATAAAATATGAAGTACATTTAATAAAAGTATACAGGTTTCATGTGTGTTTTACGTATGATGAGAATTTTTGCTTCTATCATATATCTATCTGTAGGTCTTAAATTAAGACTTTATGAAGTTAAAAAAAGTCATAAAACACTTTGATAAACAAGCTGATCAGTAATATACTTTTTGAAATGGCTGGAATACAAACAAATATATAGTTTTTGTTACTGAAGGGCTACTCAAAACTGGTATATATGTCAAGTGTCAACAGTTTTATTTAAAATAATATTTTACAAATTACAGAAAAAGTTAAAAATGAACAAAAAGTAATTCTACTTCTTAAGCTAAACGGTTGGTGTCATTGATATTCTCAAATATTTTGGTGTTAACCACACCAAAGGATATTTTCAACCTATTCATAGGTTCCATACATTTTGCCCATACTACCCATAAGGCATCCTCAGTGATCAAGATTGAACTCAGGCAGACTGAGAGTTCACAGGCACTGTGTTCATTTATAGAGCAGAAGCTGTGCTCACTGGAGTTACGTGGGCCGACAATGGCCGGTTACGTGATCACAACAGAGTTTCTCAGAAATTAGCGGAAGAAAGCATTCTCACAGTGAGAAACTCTGGAGAGGTCATGTGTACATACATAGTCACCTACGTGACTCCATTGAGCACAGCCTCTGCTCTATAACTGGACACAGTGCCTAAGGGCACTCAGTCTCAGACGTATTTTGAACCCTGAAGATGCCTCATTGCAGCATGGTACAAAATGCCTAGAACCTATAACAAATAATAAATACAGATGTTCTATGATGCAATAACAACAGATTAGTATTACAGAATATGACAAAAAATAAAACAATTTTTCAAATGAATGCTTATTATGATTACCTAGGTACATACAAGCAAACTAAGCAAATGTATAAAACCACTGAATATAACTTAACAGATTTCATTTTAATCAAGGTTAAAATTTTTCTAAACCATAGCAAATACTCATCACTATTTTTTTTTTTTTTTTTTTTTTTTTTTTTTTTTTTTTAATTCCTGTATTCCCTTGGGGGACGTAGGGCTGCAACAAATGCCTTCCATCGCACCCGATCCTGTGCCAGCTGCTTTACTTCTTCCCAACTCTTGCCTTCCTCTCCAATCTCCCTCTCGACTGACCTCCTCCAAGTTATCTTCGGTCTTCCTCTCTTTCTACTTCCTTGGGGATTGCAATCTAGGGCTTGTCGGCTGATGTTGTTAATGGGCCTTCTTAGTGTATGGCCTATCCACCCAAACTTCCTCTTCTTAATGGTATCACCAATAGGATTTTCATTTGCTCTTCGCATCAATTCCTCGTTTGAAATTCTATCTGGCCAGTATATGATAAAGATTCTTCGGAGACACTTATTTATGAAGACTCTCATATTACTCATCACTATAATCACCTCTAAATGACAAATACGGTGTTGAAAATGTTTGCTTACAAAGATAACAAATTCTTTGTTAATTAAATAGTTCATTTGTTAATGTTAATTTGGAAAATATAAATTTAACATTAATATATGTATATACGAGGCGTGTTTTTAAAGTAAGTACCGTTTTTAAATTACGCCACCGCAGCGCTGCGGTCGCCGTTTAGCGCATGCGCGCCGTGTAGCCACATCTGTTGGGAAGCCACAGACGCCATTACGGAACCATCCGATCGAGTCTACATCTGTTTGCGTGATTTTAAAATGACTCCACCTATTGAGAATCCCGCCGACTGTAAAGTGCGTGCTGTAATACGGTTTCTCTGTGTTCAAGGCTTCAAAGCAGTTGACATTCATCACCAAATCAGTGAAGTGTATGGTGAAAACATTATGAGTGATGGAATGGTTTGGAAATGGGTTAGGACCTTTAAAGATGGCCGTACAAACTTTCATGATAATGACCTTCAGTCATTACCGATGGGTAATGACTGAAGGTCGCCCACTTCGTTCCTCATCATGAAAGTTTGTACGGCCATCTTTAAAGGCCCTAACCAATTTGCGAACCATTCCATCACTCATGTTTTCACCATACACTTCACTGATTTGGTGATGAATGTCAACTGCTTTGAAGCCTTGAACACAGAGAAACCGTATTACAGCACACACTTTACAGTCGGCGGGATTCTCAATAGGTGGAGTCATTTTAAAATCACGCAAACAGATGTAGACTCGATCGGATGGTTCCGTATTGGCGTCTGTGGCTTCCCAACAGATGTGGCTACACGGCGCGCATGCGCTAAACGGCGACCGCAGCGCTGCGGCGGCGTAATTTAAAAACGGTACTTACTTTAAAAACACGCCTCGTATATTGTGGCTGAAATGTAAATACTTACTCTGTCTCCTTTATCTCCTTGGTATCCAGGGAGGCCAGGTTCACCCTTCAGTCCTGGGACTCCATCAATACCTCGAAGCCCATTGAAACCTGCATCTCCTTTCTCTCCTGGTGGTCCTGGTCTGCCAAATCCTGGGAACCCTGCATCACCCTTAAATCCAGGTAGTCCATCTAATCCTTTGGGTCCAGGAGGACCTCTCAGCCCTGGCACTCCAGGTTCTCCTTTTTGTCCTTTTTCCGAAGCTTGTCCAGGTTCTCCTTTGGGACCCTAAATATTTTGGTACTGATTAATTATCTAGTGTAGAATACAATTTTAGTAAAAATTAAAAAAAAAGACTGCCTGAAAATGTTTACCAAAATTTGGAGAAATAAACAAAGTCTTCCAAATGTCCATTTTAAACAGTCCATATTCCGATGTTTTTGTAATTAGCATATTACATGTTGTAGAAATAACAGTTAGGGATTTGATTTATTTATTTATTCATAAGACGCCGATCGTCAAGATATGGGCGAATATGTTTATTGTATTATCTTTCGCTTAACGCTTCAGTTATTGTATTATCTTTATAACTCAACGGAAACTTAGCATAGCTTTATATCTTTACTAAAAAGAAAAATTAGGTTTAATGTAACACAAGTGACAGTGCCTATTTCATGTATACTTATGATCAATGGCAATAAAGAATTTGAA